>JAMJFZ010000185.1:930000-1425000 GCA_026225945.1 Cricetomys ansorgei | reverse complement strand
CAGAAGAAAAGAAATTGTTAAATATGTATTCCCCCTTCTCACCATTTTCTAATATTTTTCCATTCATTCCTTTCCTTCCATATGGTATCATTTTCCTTTGGCATGTATCCCATCCTGTAAAACTACAGGTAGCTCAATTCTGCTGGTAGAAATTTGTGCTCAACTTTTATTGATCCATACATGTTGACCCAGGAAGTACTGATTCACAATAGTAGCTTCTTTGGTAGAAATGATGTTACGGTTATAAATAGTTATGGAAAATCATGCAACTCTAGGTCTTCACAGTTAGAGAAGCAACATACCCAAGGCTCTGCTGTCCGGCTACCTTGTCTCACTTACACTGATTGTGAATATGTTTAAGCTCCCAGAAGAAACAGAGTAACTTCAAATCCCTCAACTTAACCTAGCTTGTAATGTCCCTTGTGTCCTGTAAGATAAGAAATAAGCAAATTTTAAAAATTCGGACTAGTATGTCTAGAAGAAGGTACAGGATCTGGCTACTGCAGGAAACACTGTCAACTCCACATTTGGCATTTTACAGACTGCCACCTTTCCAAGTGGCAGGTTCATCTTATGACCCCACCTGTGATGCATGAGGGTTCTAATTGCTCCGTGTTCTAGCTAGCACTTGTTTATTAACAGTTGTTTTCATAATAGCCATCCTAGTGGTTCAAAGTGCTATCTCACTGTGACTTCGATTTGCATTTCCTAATGACTAATGATGTTGACAGCCATTAATGTGCTCACTGGCTTTTTAAAAAAATGTCTTTTATGAAGACACCTCTATTCAAGTGTACAAGGATGTGTGGTAATGATTGATTGATTACAGAATTGTTGAAA
This sequence comes from Cricetomys ansorgei, assembly GCA_026225945.1. Classification (NCBI taxonomy): domain Eukaryota; kingdom Metazoa; phylum Chordata; class Mammalia; order Rodentia; family Nesomyidae; genus Cricetomys; species Cricetomys ansorgei. The sequence goes on along the minus strand of JAMJFZ010000185.1, from coordinate 1,424,160 downwards.
AGCCACAGTTTTCACAAGTGGATAATCGAGTAAATATTTCAATTTGATTCTTTTCGTAAGCAATAGTATGTGATACATTTAAATATTAACATACATATTTTAATAATATTGCGCTGAAAACTTAACAAATGTCATTATATCAATAAATATTTAAAAGCTATTCTAATTTTCATTAAATATTCATGTAAACTTCTTCTAGCTTTAAACTATTATATTATCTAAAAGATTAAAAAGAAATGGTTTTGTTGGTGTGTGCCCCCCTCTCTCTTGTAGGTGTGTGTGTGCCTGTGTGCATCTGTGTATGTACGAGTGTGTGTGCATATGTTTGTGAATGTGAGTTTGTGTGTGTGTGTGTGTGTATGTGAAGTACCTGTGTATGTGTTTTAGAAATATTCATATCTAGATATAACAGTGTTTTATAAAAGAGTCTGGAATGTGTTTAAAAATACATAATAAAGCAAGCTAGCCTGTACTCTAGATTTTCTTTCTCTAATCTGAGAGAGGAGAAAAAAGATCACTTTATTGCATTGTACTTCTTTAACTACTTCTAACTTTAAGTAATATTTAAATTTATTGACAATATTTCTTTTAAAGGTCTTTTCAGTTTTTATTGGGTTTTTAGAGTTTTTTTTTGGGGGGGAGAAACAAGAGTACTTGTTGGAAAGTTATATAAGGTAGTTGGACTGGTTCGAACCCTTGTTCATTCTACCTCAAATTCCCTAAGTTCTCAGATTGTGGGTGTGTCTCATGATACTTGGCTGAGTTCTTAGACTTTCTTTGTGCTGTAATGCTCTAAAATTTTTTTACTAACTTTTAAAGTTTTATTAATTGTTTAATATTTTACTATCAAATATATGAAGTGATGAACATGATAGCATCCTTTACTATTCTATACTAAAGTTTTTAAAGACTTTTAAAGAGATACAACTATATCTCAGAGTTAGTATTTGCTTAGCATATGAAAGACACTGGAACCAATACTCATTAGCATAAAAAACCTAAATCTCTAGTATTCTAAACTTCTAAAAAAATGACTGCATACATTAAAGGTATTAAGTTTTGATATAAACATACTCCACATGAGAGTTATTGGGTCAATAGAGAATCAGATATGCAGTAGCAAATGCCACATATCTAGTTGTGCCCGAGACTACTCGACACAGGTTTGTATAATCATATTCTGTTATAGCCACACAGCAGCATAATTTTATAACTCACTTCTAAAAATGTAGCCATGTAATTGGGCAATAAACAGTTCTAATTAACAAGCGATAAACAACTATTATTATCACTATTATTATTTTTATTTTTAGCCCTTTGATTGTAGGCCTGAAATGAATTTTAATCATACTTTATTCTAATCCCCTCAATTACCATTGCAGAGATCTTTTGCTACACTTATGTGTGGGTCTGAGGAAGACTATTTAGGAGATGCTGAGGGATTACACTGGTTTAATAAAGTGGTGGTTGTAGGGTTTCTCCAAGATCCATGGCTTCATTGGCCCTTGGTAGTTGGACAGGTTTCCAATATCAGACAAGCTTTCCTGCTGATGAGTTGATCTTAAGTCCCATTAGAGAGCTGATGGTTACATCAAAGTTACGGTAGCTGCTACTGCACCCTCAGTCACTGTGCCATGCTGTCATCATTGTGGGTCTTTGGCTCACAGACGGGTAGCACACTTGGTTTCTTCCCCACGTTGGAAGCTCGCATGGTGCATTCAGGTGCCGTGGAAGCCACACTTCAGGGAGAAAAATTTAACATCGGGTCCAGCTGAGGGGCCTTGTAAGCACTGTGTTTGAAGTGCATGCTGACTTCCACAATAGCGACTTATATTTCGTCTCTGGGGTACAATAAAGGGCACTGGGATAGCCTGTAATATTTTGGTAGACTCTTATATGGGGCGTTGGGGGTTTCGTTAGATGGTCTAGACTCTAAGAGGGAGTATTGTCAGCACAACTGGAGAGTTTTTCATTCGACTATATATGTAGGTTTATAGAATGACTTAGAAATCTGGAATACTGCATTAATTTGCAGGTCATCCTTGTACAGGAGACGGGCTAATCTCTGTATTATTTTAATTTTATCATATTGCTGCTAAACAAAGGTAATAAAGACATTTAAAAATATTTTTAATGAATTATTTGGGAAGTTCACGGTGCATTCAATGTATTTTGATCATATTCATACCCCATTTCTTCAACTCTAACCAGCTTCACCTTTAACCTCTACCCTTCCTAAGTTCCCTTGCCCCATGATTTTTTTTTAATATGAAGATGTTACTTTTGTTAATCAAATGCTTATGGCTATGAGACAATTAGTGAGAGTAGTCTCTGGACTTTTTGTTTGAGAGAGAAAATGTGTCTCTCTGCAGCCTAGAGGCTTGGCACTCGTTGTACAGTCCAGGCTGCCCTTAAAACTGACATCCTTCTCCCTCCCATTCTCCAGTACCAGGATCACAAGCCTGCATTGTCAATCCCAACTTAGTGTTATTAATAAAGAAAAGGGAATAAATTGGGGATAGAAGAAATACATTTTCAGTGCCAGAAATTCATAAAGCAGCTGCCTGAAAGGAGTTCAACTTTATTCTTTAAAGGTAAACATTTATTGAATGGTTGTTTTTGCTTGAGAAACTATTCCTGTCATATATTTCATAATTTTGTAATTTCTTTGCTCATAGAAGGGCTAAGTATATCAGTCAACTCACAGCAGAGCTCAGAATCAGTGAAATGATCCTTTTCAAGGAACCCACGCTGTAAGCAACTCCCCAGTCAATGATCAAGTACATATTCAGTATTTCCAAACGACACTAATGTAATCCAAGTGCATAAAAAACAAATGTGCCTTGCTGTGTTCCCAAATATCTTAGAGGAGACACAATGGCACATCAATATCAGTGGGAAATTAATTATCACTTAAAAAAATACTATGAAAGAATGAAGCGAAGGCCTTTAGTTATCTTGGGTGATATTGGAAGAAAGACACTATTCCATACAAAGTTTTGTCATTATAAACAAAATTAACTCACTGCAAGGACAACAGGCACGGAACTCTTTATGCCTCGTTACTGGTAATCAGTAAGAATGACTCACTTAGGAAGCCTAAGTACAGATAAAATGCCTAATTCCAAAGATAATGAAAGGATGCTCCAGAATATTATTTTTTAATCTTTTGTCATGCCTGGTTAAGTTGATTTTTTTCTCTTAAAATGTACATTTTATTTTACAGTTTCTTTACAGCATTATTCCTCCACATAGTTATAATACTGATGAAATTCAAAGTACTGTAGGAAATTCAAGCACTGTACAATAGCACAGTATATGCTTTATTACGTTGAAGAACATACCGTAGGAAGATTAGAGAGTTCTTTGAATAATTGGAACTTGGTTTAGAAAAGGCCTCAAGACTCCCAATTGTCTTTGGACCAGCACTGTGAAGAGAACCAACGTGCCAGAACCCTCTAACAGGAGGTGCAGAGGTAGGATACCTTTCTGCTCATCACTTTGCAGCAACATAAACGCTTTCTGCTTCTAAAGACCTTTATTCACTGGATGTTTAGTCAAAGTCCTTAAGTCATCTTTCTATTTAGTTAAAAAAAACTGTCAAATTAGTAAATGTAGCTGATTTTTAATAAAAAAAGAAAAGGAGCTTTTGGTCAAATTTCAGAACATTCCTTCCCAAATTTGCTCATCCTGAGACAGTGAACATTCCATGTAAGGGCTCCCAAGGCCATAGTAAGAAAAGTTTAGAAGAATTAAGAAAGAAATATGAGGAGTGTGAAAAGGGGAAGGAAATGGAAAGCATTTAGAAATCTAAGAATTATTATTATTATCATTGAACATACATCCTAGTATTATCTTCAATTATTAAGTATAGCATCAATTCAGATGATAACAGCCTTATGTGTATGCCGAATGGGTACCATCCTAATGATATTGAAAACTAAATTGTACCTAGTATGAAAGATGAATAAATTTGAGAGCAAAATTGTGGAAAATGCATAAAATTATTCACCAAAATATAAATACATATAGTTATTTTACACATGCCAATATTCCTTGGAGCCTCCTCTGTTTCTCGTCTGCCTCCATCTGTTCCTCCCTGTGTCTGTCTGTCTGTCTTCCTCTCTACCTCTTCGTCACTTTTTGTCTCATAACACATATGAGAAATACATACATTTTTGAGAAAATGGTACGCAAATAAAGAATATGTCTTCATGTATTGTAGGACAGCACCAAATGTGTAGGAGTGGCATCCACAGAAACAGCGTATCGTGGTGTCTTGGTGAAGTCTGAAATGTTTAAGCATGTAAGATCTGAAGCCTTCTCAGGCAGGGACTGTAATTCACATCGGCAGTTGACAGCCTGTTGGCAGTTTACATTTGGTAAGTGCACCTGACTGTCATTCTGTTTTCAGTGCTTCTTACCTGTCACAGTGTGAGGGGCCTCACTCCCCCTTCACAGAGAATCTCTATTTCAAAGTTTCATCCTCATGCAGATGTGAAGATGTGAGTGGCGAAGGCCACGCCATCAGTCTCTGTGATGACACGATGTCTCTACTCTGGGCATCACAATATGAAGAGTGTGATACTACAGGGAAACAGACCAGATCAGAAATGGTTTTCAAAGTTTTATCTATCACTGAGTGGACAGTGAAAACCAGACACTTCTTTAAAATATATGGTTTTCTCCTTTTTATCCTTAGAACATAAAGAAATAAGTATTTCTTATACTCTTCTGGCCATAATGTTAGACGTCCTATGCATTTTGAGAGCATTTGATCATGAGGACAGGGAAGCACAAGAGTCCCCACCCCCTTGAAATGACATTTCTGGCAATGCTATACAGAGTGTCTGTGTCTCCAAGTGTAAGCTAGATTATGAAGGCTCATATAACACAAAGCAACAAAAGGCTTACAGACAAAAACAAATGTCAGATGTCCCTTGGGTCACACTACGGAGAAGAGATGTGAGTCCTTCACAACATAGTCTGCAAAGACTCTAGCATTGGCCAGATGCTATAGATGGCAGCTTGACTGAGATTATAAAATAGCTACAGGCACGAAAACAATTGGTTATACCCTGCACTTCAGAAAAGTTAAAAGGCACAAAACATGTAACAGGATACAGAAAGAGTATTTCATACTAATATCAACATTCCAGAGAAATAATCTTGTGTAAACATACTTTTTAGCTTTGATAAATCCTGAAAACCATTCCTACAAATTATAATGTGTCTGGCCATCATAAAAGTAGAAGAGGTGGCTAGAAATATTACTTTGATGTCATTAGCACGTAGGTTCCTAAGTCCTCTTTATTTTCAGTAGAAATGGCTCAACTGTTGTAAAGGCTGTTAGTTGAGATCTCATAAGGGTAGTGGACTGTTATTTCTATTATCTTTGAGAAAAATCTCCAAAATTGAAAGGTAAAAACATCATTTGATTAAGAAGGTATTGTTTGCAAATGAGTTTGCACTCTCTACATCAGAAGTTAATGTCAAAATAAGTAACAATGTTTGCACTCAACAAGTCAGGTAGTATCCACATTGCCATATGAAAGAGTCACCACCTGTTACTGATATCTCAGATTTAAAATATTTCTTAAGGTTATAAAGACTCTTCGTAAAACTACTAAGACATATTCAGCAATATTCACATCAGAAATCATTACGATGCTGTGATGACTTCAATGTGGTATCTTCTATATTCTCCAACAACTAAATACTTGGTCCCCAGTTGGTGACACTTATATGTGAAGCTTAGGGTGTATGGCTTTTCTTAAGGAAGTGCGTCATTGAGGGTGACTTTTGAGGTTTCCAAAACCCCTACTCCTGCATCCCCATCGACTGTCTTCTGTTGTAGTTCGTGATGTGAACGTTTCTTGCTGCCAAGCTGGGAGTTTGTTGCCAGGCTTCTGGGCAGTGACAGTGATGTTCCTTTATCCCTCTGGAACACGCATCACCATATAAATCCTTCCTTCTATCAGTTGCCCTGGTCATGGTATTTTATCACAGCAATAGAAAAGAAACTAATAACAAGAGTGATATTACTTCACTGTGGGAAAAAGACAAAGATGTTGCAATGTTTTATAAACTAAATTATTAGCATGCATTCAATATTAAAAATCAAACATACAATCACTCTATCAATACATAATTCATCACTACTAAAAGTCATTTCATTAAAATTGAAATGGAGTATTATCAAAAGAACAATATCAAAAAGTGTTTTTTTATTGTAAAGATTAAAAGCTAAGCTGAGAGAAGAGATAATTTAGCCTGATTCAACACACAAAAAAGAAATTCAAAACAAAAGCTACTCTTGTTTGAAAATAAGAATCTAAGCATTACTTCAAACAGACAATAAATATTATACAAAATTCCAGGAAATGTTATTAACATTGAGAAAGAAGATGAAAGGAAAAATCAAGAATTCTGGAACAGATCACAACTTGCCAGTTATTAAAAGATGAAAGGGAACAAGGAGATTGAAATGTTTCTAGACATTTATTATTAACAAAACATAAGATACAGACATCAGAAACCATTTTTCAGAGAGAGATTTTAGCATGCGCAACGCTCTTGGGATCCTGAAAAGATTCCACTGTGGGAGCTAATGAAACTCTGCTGGTTTGTCCTTATCTCCTTCTTTCACATATCCACTTTTCAAGAGTTTCTTAATGATTTGTGTAAAAATAGAGGTACACATACTTGAAGTACACACTATACTGTAGTTACAAAGACTGAAATCTCAAATAATAGTGGGAAAGGCATGGAGTGAAATAATGCAGAAAAAGATAAGGTATAAGAGAGATCTAACACAGAAGAAAATTTATACTATCCACAGCTAGAAATATCGACAGAGATATTCAATAAATCACCTCATAAACATCAAAGAATCAGGATTTGAGCAAATGTTTAGCACATATTTCACATGGCAGGGAGGACACACAAAGTATCTCTGATTCCATAGCTGACTAACAGGAAAAGAGAAAAAAATATTTCCTCTCGTATCTTTAAAATAAATTGTTTAATTTCATGTTAGCCAATCTCCTTTCATGAATTCTGAATGCAATCTGGATTCTTAAGGGAAACAAGATATGTGCCTTTCTGAGTCTGGCTTGTTTCAAGGTGATTATCAGTTCTCTTTGTATTCTTGCAAAGACAAGATTTCATGCCTTATGTACTCATACACCGATAGGTACCTATGATGATTCCGTAACTTGTATGTTGTGAATAATTCTGCAATACATGTAACGTGTGTAATATTGCAATACGTGCTGGCATCTCTGCTGTGTTTGGCATTGGTTCCTCTGACATATACTCCAGTTTGGTATAGCTAGATCACATGACCGTTCTTTCGTAACACAAATCCTTAGACATAGTTTAAATATCAAACAATATTAGCTATTAGGGAATTACAAATTAAAACTATTTTTGATATTTCATATTACCCCAGCCACAATGGCTACGATCAAAACAAAACAAAATAAATGAGAGCAGATGCTGAAGAAGATATAGGGGAAGTTGGACCCTCATTCAGTGCTGATGAGAAGACGAACCGGTACAGGTAACAAGGAGATTAGTGTGGTTGCTCTTCAAATGGCGAACGAGCTACTGCAAGATTCAGGAACCCCATTCTTGGTAATAAAACCAAGGGTCTGCAAATGCTCCTACAGAAATACTTGCTCAATGAAGCTCATTTCAAAATAGTTAGGAAGTGGAAGCAGAGAACATGTTTATCAAGGGATGAACTGAGGGAAGTATGTGATACTCACAGCATGATGAGGATGTCCACTGAGCTATCACTCTAGCTTATAGGGTTCTCTAATGTCAGTTTGGTTTTCCTTCATCAATTCTGTCTCTTTGTTGCATCCTATGTCGGTACATTCTGCTGACTTCCTTATTTCATTCAGGTTCTTGTTTTTGTTCTCTTGGAATACTGTCACTTCTTCTCTGAGTAATTCGAACACAGCTATGGTTACTCTTTTAAATTATGAGTTTAGACATTCCTTCAGATCATTCCAAGTTGGTATCACTGCTACAGTACCAGCAATTCTTTACAAAGATGTCTTAGCTTGGTTGTTCATGTTGCCATTATTTGTATATGTTTTGGTTTACTTTGTTTACTTTTTTTTTAAATTTTTCATTTAGAAAAAAAGCAAGTCTCCTTCCTGTAGACGATTTATGATGATCAAGTGTATATTTAGTCATGGCAGGGTTGACCTGTCAATTTCCTCTTTGGGGCTGTTATTCAGGGCTGGAGTCTATGTTGCTAGTTCCATTGATGGTCAAGTGCTATCTTGGGTCTGCTCTGCTTCTTCTGGTCTCAGCTTTCACTGAAATTGTGGAGGTAATGGAGACTGTGGACCTTACTGTAACCTCAGAAGCCTATGCTGGAGCTGCTATGAAGTGTGGAACTCCACAGGCCCTCTGCCTAGTATATATGCTTCACATTTTCAGACATACTTGTTGAATGTCCAACTTATACGAAATTCATAGGCAAATAACATGCAAGGCTACACAAGACAAGCTAATTCAGTTTATTCTTATGAGATCATCGATCTTCAGGAAGAAATTTTGATGTATCTTTTAGTCATTAAAAACAAATTTGACGTATTTCACTTTAAAAAATGTATTTCTTATCGATCTATTCCTTTGGTCATCTATATGCTTGAAATATATCATTGTGATTCTATTTTCCAATCCCACAGGTATGACCTTTATGCAGAATTAACAGAGATGCTCTATTTTCCTAGCATATGTTCACTGTGATGTGATTTTCCTCAAGGGTGAAATGTCAATGTAGCAAAGCAACATTTTTCAAACACAAAGAATGAACTTTATTTTCACTGGGTAGACAAAAATATGATAGGAGTTTCATGAAAGGCTGACTAATGGACTCATTAGGGAGAGAGAAAATAGATTATTTTCATTGTGTGACCAGCCTTGCACATTCTTCACCTTCTGGTTATGCTAAAACAACTTCTTTTGATTTGAGATTCAATACCCATATGACTACTGTCCATAAAAGATTATAATGCTATGGTATCAAAATGCTTTTCAAAAATAAATTAGAGAAAGTTCAATGTTAAAAAAACAAAACAAAACAACAGGGAGACCCAGACAGTGGCCATGCATGCCTTTAATCCCAGCACTAAGGAGGCAGAGGCAGGCGGATCTCTATGAGTTCTAGTCCAGTCTGGTTTTCTAGATCCAACCAGCAATCTAACATGGCTGCTGTGGATCCTACCTTATGTAAGCACTTTTTTTTTTCCTGTTCTGAAAGCTGTTCAATTTAACTTGTTCTGTTATGTATCCATTAGTCAAAACCTTGAGCTGAATCAATGCGGAAAATGAAAGTTCATTTTGTGACTGTATCTTTGGGAATTCTCCCCCTTAACATGGCATACCTGCCTGCCTCAGAGCTGTTCTTAAGGGAAAGTGGAATCTGCTACTGAAATATGCAGTCTCCAGGCAAGCACTGATGTGAGGCTGCTGTGTTCTCCTTGTTGCTCTTCTCTTTCTTTTTCGTCGAGGGCAATTTGTAAAGATTTTCATTCTATTACTAACTCTATGCTATTTTTTTACTACTTCTCTGGCTGCATTTCTAGAATACATTTGTTGTTTAATTCCAATTTTCTTTCTGGATTCATACAATTTTTCAAACTAACCTATTTATTTTTCTTCTTCAAATAAGTACATCTCTTGTCTTTCATGAACACTCTTAATTTAATTCCTTGAAGAAATAGAAAGACATCTATGGTAAAATCTACTGAATCTTGCCAGGCAGTGGTGGTGCACACCCTTAATCCAAGCACTAAGGAGGCATAGGTAGGTGAATCTCTGTGAGTTCAAGGGCAGCTTGTTCTGCAGAGTGAGTTCAGAAAACAGCCAGTGTTAGAAAAACCCTGTCTCAAATAAACAAACAAAAAAAACAAAGAGGTTGTTTAACAGTCCACATAGGCATTGGTAATGAGGCACATTAATCTTTATCAATGTATATGTATAAAAATTTGTACATATAAACATGTAATTAGACAAATAATGTTTATATACCTTACCGGTATATAATTATACAAATATAAGTACCTGTGTCTTAACACACATAGTATTGTCTACAGGCCTACAGATTTCCATCATAACACAAAGATCTCTTCTAAGTGTCAGCTAAATTTACATAACCATTTACATAATCATATGACTCATTGCTCACTGCTTTGGCATATGCAAGCTGAAAAGATTCGTCTTTTATTCATACGATACATTCTGATCACAATCTCCCCTCCCTCACTCCTCCCAGATCCTTCCCACAGACATTAACTGTGGAAAACTGGTAGCACTATCTCATGGTCTGGGGTTTTACATAAAACAAAAGAGGTCGACGAGAAAATGTGCAAATTGAGAGACTTAATTAAGAGACAAATTAAGTCCTCTATTCTTCTGTTTTTCAACCTGAAATGCTTTCATTTACAAAAAAAAAAAAAAATTACTGCCCAAATAAGCATATTTCTAAATTAGCACAGGTAAAAAATTCTAAAGCCATTTATTTAACCTATAGAATTTTAAAATGATATTATGTGCCTACAATTTTGAAAATAGTATGATGAGCCATCAAAAGTTATATTGGGTGAGAAGAACAATTACAAAAAATTAAAATTTCAGTAAGATATGAGACAAAGGATTATTTTCAAGAATCAAATTGTGATTACTAAAATAGAAATTGTTGACTAATTTAACACATTTTATTAGCCTTGGGATATCAATTATTATTTATTACATGTAATAAAAATGTTTCATAAATTTAATTAGAAATATTCATCTTTAATTTTCCTCAAAAATAAGATGCAAGTATGTTTTATAGCCAGCTTAGGAATAATATCTTTTCAAAAGCTGCCTGTATAAACATGAAAAACATGAGAGACAAGCCTGAAGAACCCTGAGAGTCTGGTCAGGGAAGCAGTTTGAAGATAAAAACTTAAAAATGAATTGACTGTGTCAAGCACATCCTGCCAGGAAAAGACAAATGCACCAAGTTTAGCTTCTCTTTTTGAATATGAAACTAAAATGTGTCTATAACAGCCTGGGGTCAGAGAGTGTTGAATCAAGGAGTCCATTCTTTCTGCACAGTCGCGCAGTGTGCCTCTACAATGCCAGACATTTGGCGGAATCAAAAGACAAACATTGGGAGAACAATGCTTTCCTCTGCACACGCAGTGAAGGCTGCTTCAGCCCTGGCGTGTGAAAGGTAGACTATTCGTGAGCACCATACTTAGTCTCTAACATCACTGTTGCCTTTCCTATTTTGATATTAAAGCCAATTGCTCTCAAGATTTGTTTACAAAGAGATAGTGTGTGTGTGTGTGTGTGTGTGTGTGTGTGTGTGTGTATGTGTGTGTGTGTCCTGTAGTTCTAGTGCAACAGCCTGAAACATTACATAATGAAATCTGCATTTTGCATTGTCAAAGAAGGAAGCATCAAAGAATGATGGTCCCCTTTGCAAAGAACATACCTTGAATGAGATTCTACTAACCAAACATGACATTATTTGATTAATCAAAACTCATTGGAAAGCTATATTTCATTTCTATTACAATGTAAAATAAATAAGCCCATAAACTGTGAATACATGAGTATATCTAGTAGAGAATACTAAAAAGCCACTTCTGATAAAGGTATCTCTTCCCATAGAATATAGAGATTGACGAGGTTAGAGGATCACAACTTGAAAGTCATAACGGTAATAATCCATCCAGAAAAATAATCACTGGCATTAAAATATTAAAGCACATATTACTGGCTCATGGAGAAAAAAAGTAACCATTGAGTTGAAAAATTAGGCGGAGAGCTCTTTAATCAAGTGGCCAAAATTAATGTCATCGGTAATTAGACAAACAAAATATCCAGATGTGAAATGGTACATACTACAAGTACTCAGAAATATTTTCAAATACAAACTATGGTGCAATCGACAAAATATCCAAGTTATCAATAACAAAGAAGGAGAGAAGAATATTCTCCAGATTAAAAAGAATTAGAATCATCACTAAATGTCACATGAAATTCTGAGTCCAGCACAGTCATTATTACTTCGATTTTCATTTTACTTCAATACATTATTAAGACTTGGGATGCAGGCTAGGAGAGATGCTCAGCAGAAAAGGGCACTTCCTGATCTTTCAGAGAACCTGCATTTGATTCTTGGCACACACATGCAGCACAGATCACCTGTAACTCCAGGTCCAGGGGGCCGTATGCCCTCCTCTGTCCTCAGTGGGCACTGCTTGAAGTTGTGAAAAGTCATACACGCAGACATATGCTGACAACTAAAATTAAATATACATTTAAAAAAATATTGGGGATGTAACTCACAAAAGGCAAGTGAGGGACCGCTTGCCTTTTGTGTATCAGACACTTGATTAGATTTCTACCATTAAAACTGTTTAAGTAATTTTGATATTTTCAAATATTGTCAATATACAGGAAACTAACACCTTACAAAGTTTATTGACTTGTTACATGACTTTGTGGTGATTTCAAAAAGAATGTAATTTTTCAAGAAAATAGACTTTTAAAAAACTCAATGGTGAAGGTGAATGTCTTTAGCTTTCCCTTAAGTCTCCCAAATACTGAAAAATAATAACCGATATGAGTTTACATCCACTCCCACACAATATACCAAGATAAAAACAGAAGTTGACAATGCAAATGAAGAAAAATTCCAACCCTTTAGCTTGTGATAACAAGCATTTCAGAATGTTTTTTTGTGCTGTTCTTTCGAGCTTTCAGTAAATCTCAGATTGATGCATTTGAAAATCTACATTATTACCGTTGTGAATTTCCCTTTCAGAATGTTTTCACCAGTGTGCTGTCTATCGTGTAGAGAAGAACAGCCACCACGGCTCCACTTCTGAACGTCCAGAGCAGATCACTGTTGCCATCTCTGACTTACCTCAGGAGTCTTTCTACTTCAGCTCAGCCCCCGTTTCTACAGTGAGTGAAAGCCGTCATTTCAGACGTGGCTTGTGGCAGGTCATGCCATGTGCTGTGCGAGCCATCTGATGGAAAACCTGAGTGAAAGACAGAATGTATACTCTAATCTTGGTAGTTTTTATGCAAAACAGGATACTCATAAGAGAGAACAGTCATGAACTCTGATACATAATAACAAATTGTAAAATCTTGCAAGACTCGAATTATTACTACCCTCTACTCCTAGTACCATCCCTGACAGTGTCCAAGCAAATCAGCTCTTCTGCTCCATTTTGATCTGACCTGATCACTTCCCAGAATTCTCTTCCCCCGCCTTGCCACAAAGTCCTCTGCCACACTCCTCGTTTTCCTTGTGTTTGGATTCAAATGTCCTGATTCATTGATGGATTTTTTAGCCATCAGATCCAAAGTTTCCAATATTTCCATTCCAACATTTCAACTTATCTACCTTCTCTATCTTATGTTTGACAAGTACTGAGATGGAAGAGAATACGCATCTTAACGGACCCCCACACCCCACCCACCCCGTGTCTGTAACTCGCATTCCATGTTAATGAGAAGATGCGCAAGAGGTTTGGTTAGCTGTTGGATACGATCATATCCTCACAGATCTGGAGTACTTCCTGGAAACTTATAGACAATGAGGTCTTATTTCCTAAATGAATCAAAGAATGATTTTTAAAACAGGGTCTTACACCATCCAGTCTTGGAGCCAACCAAGAGCAATGGTAATAACCTGCAGTTTTCAGTCTTTGGCTAATCTCAAGAAGGAGTTGGAACTGACTGGACATTCTACTCTCAGACTTCCTCTCACAGCTATAGAATGTTCTACTTCAGTTGAGCAGATAAGAGAGGTGACATATACATAGACAGATGGATAAATAGATGATATATATTTATATCAATTTCATAGATAGATATATAGATATATTTTTAATAATAATCACAAAAGAGGTTATGAATTTGAAAGTGGAAGTTACAGGGGGATTTGAGAGAGGAGGAGAAATGAAAACATTATATCCAATTATATATGGTATTCATGTACGAATTTCTCAATAAAAGTTTCAGGACAAACAGGAAATTAAAGTCAAATATTTTATTGGCGTTTTTATCTCAAAACAAAATTTTAGGTCAACATAAAATAGTGTGGTATTGGGAGGCTTTATTTTATTCCGTGCTGTCGCGTGCCTCCTCCAGCCCCCTCTTCCCGTGCTGGCCTCCCTTCCTATTCAGTTGCAGCCCTCTTCCCTCTAGTTTTCCCACTTCACATGACCTGTGTGTCCGTTAGCCCCCTCCTAACACCCCCCCCACCGTATCTTTATACTCTCCTGATTTTTGTGGTTACTCAATGTTGTGTATTCAGATCTGAGGATTTTGAGCTAGGAACCACAGATGAGAGAGAACATGAGGCATTTGTCTTTTTTTGTCTGAGTAATTAGCTCAATATAATACTTTCTAGGTGCAACCATTTACCTGAAAATTTCATGATTTCATTTTCCTTTACAGATGAATTCTATTGTGTATAAGTTGCATATAATCATTATCAATTCAGTTATGGAAGCGCATTTAGTACATTTCCATTTCCTGCCTATCGCAAATAGGGTGAATAACCATTTGTGGAGTAAGACCCAACCTCCTGTCTTGGTTAGGGTTTCTATTGCTGTGAAGAGACACTATGACCACAACTCTCACAAAGGAAAACCTTTCATTGGGGATGGCTTTCAATTCAGAGCTTCAGTTCATCATCATCACAATGCTGGGAAGCATGGCGGCATGCAGACAGACATGGTGCTGGAGAGGGAGCCAAGAATTCTACATCCGGATCTGCAGGCAGCAGGAAAAGAGAGTGGCGCTGGGCTTGACTGGAGCTTCTGAAGCCTTAAACTCCAGCCCCAGGCACACACTTCCTCTAACATGGTATACCCACTCCAAGAAAGCCACACATCTGCGTAGTGCCATCCCTATGAGCCTAGGGGGCTGCTTTGGTTCAAATGGCGTCCTTCCCAGAAAGTCCTTTCCTGCACCTTTTAGAATGTTGCCTACATTTTCTCCTGGCAGTTTTAGTGTTACGAGTTCCAAATTGAGTTTTGATTTGTGTGTGTGTGTATGTGTGTATGTGTGTGTGTGTGTGTGTGTGTGTGTACAGGGTGACACATGAGTGTAATTTCAGTCTCTAGTACATGTTTTCTGGTTGTTGTTTTTATTTCCTTGACCTGGTTTGAGTATTAGACAAATGCTGGGTTTATTGAACAAATCTGGGAATACTCCATCTCCTTCTATTTTTAAGAGTTTAAGAAGGATTGATTGTAGTTCTTTGAATGTCTGGTATATTTCTTATGTGTATCTAACTGGGCTTGGTTAATTTTTTTATTACTTTCTCACTATGTCAATCTTTTTCTTTGTTATGATTCTGTCTATGTTATTGGTCTCTCCTTAGTTTAAGTTTGGAAGTTTGAATGAATCAAAGAAAAAAAAACCAAAAACATCCTTTTCTTTTAGATTTTCCAACTTAATGGAAAACAGGCTATTAAAACATTCCCTTGTAATATTCTATATTCCTTTGTAGTCTACTGTGATGTTTCCTTGAACATTTGAGACTTTGTAAATTTGATTTTTCCTTTCTCTCTCTCTCTTTCTCTCTCTCTGCCTATCTCTCTCCACTCCCTTTCTCTCTCTCTTTTTTTCTCGCTTTCTAATCTTAGGAAAAATATATTATAATCTAAGGATATATATATCATATCTTAAAGCAAATTCAAGAAGTTTGGTTGAGAAAGCTCACCAAATAATCATAAGCTAGCATAAAAAAACAGAAAACAAACGAATTAATAGTAGGCATGAAAGATCTACTCCCAAATGTTAACCAGGCAAATGTTAACCAAGTGACTTGCAAAACAGCATAGACGTAGTAGCCCTGGGCAGTGGTTCATGGGTGAGGGTGGTTCCCATATTACTGAAGACACTGTTTATTTAGGACACAGGATTGGGATGATTTGAGTTGAATATGACCCAAAAGTATCTTTCTTTAGCCTAGTTTATACAAGCTGCCAAGGGAAATAAACATTCCTACCAAGCTTAACAGCTATGAACTAGGAAAATTACCAGCATGGCAAGATATACATGCCAGTTTCAAACAACAAATATTGAATTGGACTTAAGACCTGCTCATACCTGGTAGTGAAAACCTAGCCAGTTTCCCAAGCTAGTAAAGTCATGGATCTTAGTAAATAACTTACTACTGCCACTTTGCTAGACCAACATAATTCCTTATGATATTCAAAATCTTACCATTATACCCACACAGTTAGATAAATTAGATAAGCTAGGGCCACTACTCATCAAAGAAGCCTCTCTTCACAGTAAATGGAGAACATCACAGAAAACACGCCTAGACACAGTGATGCTAACAACAGATCATGAAAGGCCCCACCCTGATGCATAAATCTGTGTGACAGTGTTAACATAGATGATGATTCAGGTTCAAAGGTGGTTTATTCTCTGGTTCAATCACTGGTTCTTCATACTGGAGCCCTAGAGCATTCCAGCCTCCATACAATCTAGAGCATTTAAGTATCTGAGACTAACTGCTGACTGAGTCACTCTGACTAGCTCATTCTGAACTCTGACTCTTCTGGTTCAACTTACTTGCTGCTCTAGCTCAAACTCTTCTCCAAGCTTCTGGTTCAAACTGACCTTCTGAGCCCGCTGAATATGTCTGACTTAACTCTTCTTACTCTGGATAATTCAAACACACTCAACTCTTCCCAGCTGATACTGACATCTGCACCTGTGTCTCCAGCATGCCTGCCTCTAACTCACTGATTGCCACATACTGCCTGCTGTAACTGACTCTGCTGTAGCTAACTGAGTCTGCAGTAACTGAATGCCTCTACTTTGAGATGAACCTGCCTTTCTATCTGGAGAGTTGGGCCTGTCCTCATTCTGACTCACTCTGCTAATTCTTCCTCTGATTAGTCACTTTGCTTCCCATTCATTCTGACTCATCTCAGACATCACATCCTGTGGGACACTGACTCTTTCTGAGCTAGACTTCCTGTGTCTGCTTTGACTCTGTTTCTGTCTTAGGAATTATAGCCATGGACCACCCCACTGCCTTCTGAATACTGGAATTAAAGGTGTGTACCAATATTCTTTTTCTTTTATTCTCCAGACAGGGTTTCTCTGTTGTAACTCTGGCTGTCCTGGAACTCACTCTTTAGACCAGGCAGCCTCGAACTCACAGAGACCCATCTGCCTCTGCCTCCTGGAACTAAGAGTATGTGCCACCATGCCAGGCACCAGCATTCCTAACATTCTTTCTACATTCCCTCTGGACCACACAGGCCTCTGACGGTGATTCCTTCCTATAGACCCCTGGAATTATATTCCAGGGTCTATAACCCTTCCTAGCTTTCACACAGTCCTATTCCTTTACACTATAGCTTCTTCTTCTATGGCAGAAGGAACATCACAGAAATTTGGGTAAGACCCAGAATACGAGGAAGTATGATGGTAAACCAAGGTCTTCTGGAAATAGCTACATAAACAAGAACAGAAAAATGGCAATTACAATGAATATGTTAATATAAAGAGGGGGAAATTTTATAGAATCTCACCCTTAGATAAAGAACTATAGGCAACCTATGATGCTGGGAGAAGGAGAATTACCCTCTCCTGGGACTGAGCCTCCTTATTGGTTGTCCAGTGTGGTACTGTTAGCCTTGAACCAGTATATGCACCACAAACAAAAATGTACTTGGTGGGTTCTTTATATATATGTGAATACACATATTTACATGCCTAAGTATGACCCAATAATAAGAGGCTATAAACTTTAGAGTGAATATCAAGGAGAGGATCAAAGAAGGTGTCTGGGATGGGATGGGGAGAGGAAAGAGCAAAGGGAATGAGATGTGATTTCAATCAGAATATGTTCGAAAAGTGAAAAAAATCACAAGGTCTTGGTGTGTAGCATAGACTGGTCTACAACTTATGACTTCATGATCTAACTGGCCTCAAATGAGTGAGCCACTTAACCTGACTATCCTGGCTGCTGACATTATAATTGTGTATAATCATACTAGGCTAGAATACATAATTTCAACATGCAGTGTCAATGGAAGATGTTTACTGACTTTGTAAGAAAAGAGAAATTCCAGAAATATATGCAGAGGAGTCATAGTTCTTTTTAGTAATGCAAAGTTTATGCACAGCAAGGTGAGTAAAAAAATAAACATTTTATGCCAGAGTCAATAAAAGAAGTCCAGTGTGGATCCTCAGAAACACTGTCAATTTCTCAGCCTCAGATTTGTTTAAGGGATATTATTCTGTAGTTTATACTGCAATTTGCTAATTAAGAGTTACATTAAAAATTCATTATGTTTCTCAATATACTTGGTTTTTTGCATTTGCATATATATGTGTATCTATAGATTCTATATTTGGTTCTTGATGATTCCTTTTCTAGTAAGTCATAAAATGTTCATCCATTATGGTTTCCCTTAAATGTATACTTTTTGCATTATTATGAAATAATATACAGCAGTTTTTCAAAATTAAGTGGTTTGTTTGTATGCTAATTATTCTAATGCAGATTTGAAAGTAGATAATTGAATTGATAATAAATTCCAGAGCCATGATGGCATCTTACATGATTACAAGAACTTTTTTCACAGCTCCAAGTTTGGAAGCCCTCACACAGCTATTAAAATGGAGTAAAATAATGGATTTTTAAGGCCTCACTGTTATACTGCCATTAACTACACAGCCAGCTATCAGTTACTGAGGTAGCCCCATAGTGTTAGGTTTTATCTTGTTGGCCATGATACTTTTCATGTAATCTCTACGTGCATATATGTTTGTAATGATGGAGTATGTTCTATTTCGCATCATGCACTTTACTTAAGAGTGCATCATCAATATGTTTAATGTAGCAAGTTGTATTCATCGATTTTACTTTTAATGAAATGGGTATTTTTCATTCTAGTGATGGTACGCAACTTACTAAATATTTACCTAGTTATGGGCAATTACTTAATGTATTTAAACATGCAAATTTTATTGAGTAGAATAGGAAAGGTCAGTTCTAAACTAATGTTGGGTGTGTAAATCTTTAAAACAATTTTGAAAGCATGTTTGGAAAGATATCAAAACTTTAAGTATATTCATTTTCATTGAGCCAGCAATTCCATTTCTGGGAAACTCTCCCAAAGAAATTATCAGAAATGAGGACAAAGACTTATGTGAAGAGACTGCATCAGGCCATTATTTATGGCCTCAAACACTTGGAAGCAACCCAAATGTCCAGCAATGGATGATTATATCATAAACCATCTATTATAATAAAGAGCAGGCATCCATTATGAAATTTACTTATGCTGAACTTAAAAAAAATACAGAAATGGTTCACAAAACAATGTGAAGAAGAAAACAGAACAAGATTTATATTTACAAATTCCTCACCAACACACAAAATGCATTTACATTTGGAAAGTGTTAACAGTGAGGATCACTGAACAGAACTCTCTGATGATTCTTGTTTTCCTCGATTCTTCACAGCTTCTAAATTATGCATCTATCGCTTTAACAATAAGACAGTGAGATCATTTTCAAAGCGAAAGCCATGTTAAATATCTAAAGGTAACATACATGAGAAATGTCAAATGACTTGTCAGCCCTTGTAGTCATTCCATGCTAATGACACGATACCCTTGTTGATGAATAGAATATCATTTTCCCAAAGGCAGAGTAAGGCCACATTCTCATCATTTCATAGCTGCTCTCAACTCCATGGAAAGTTTCCAAACTACACTGTTGTAAAAGGAAAATAGTTAGAGTCTTATGAAGTTACAGGCTAATGAACAGTAGCAGCAGGTTCATCCACAATCCAATTACTTGGAAAGTAAATGTACCATATCTAGTTAGGGATATTGTTTAATATTTAATCCTGTGAAATAAAAGCATGAACATTAAAGCTCTATAGCAAACCCTAGAAGCATGAAAGTAAAATATAAAAGCAACAGATTTTAATGTTTCCCCACAAAGAGCAAAACCCTGTAAAATGTCCCTTCCTCAAACTTTGCATATGCTCTTAGAACAGAATAAATGAAAGCAGATCTCATTGTCATTTTTCCTTCTGTCAAAAAATAATTAAAACTAGATTAAGGTTGTTTCAGTCTCTGCACTGTCTTCTGGGATTCTGCAATGCGTGGTGGCCTATTTTAAATGAGTGTTAGTTAAGGTCACAATTGTTCTTAAATTCTACTCTATAAGTCTCTAATAAAATCATAGTAGCAAAATTTTCTATAGGGCTAGGATTGACATTATTAATTCCTGTTTTTCCTGAGACTTCATAGATGGATAAACTGAGACTTCAGATTATTACATTTTTCTCAATAATGACTTAAACTAATCCCCAGCTAAGAATGTGTGCCCAGAAAACTCAACAGTGGTTGGACCTTGAGCTGCCACGTCTGTAATCTGTCTACTGTTGTGACCTGGTGAGACTAAAAGGGACTGATGTGTGCACTCAGTCACAGTAACTTGTTTACAGTAATACCATGCTTTCTACTCACTAAAACTAGATGTGGCTCAAATTCTGACAGATTGAATTTTCATTGGAATCTGCCTGCTGCACTTAACATAATTTATTTTTCCAAATAGTCACAGCATACCCAGTTACCTATAGCTCCTACTCCTGGTGCTAAAAGGCTACCAATGGTCCAGTAGCAAACCTTTAGTTGGGATATTTTTCCTACAAAGAATTTTGTGTCCTGTTCACTGTATTGGGCTTCTGTCCCTACTAAATGTGAACAACAAAACTGTGCTTTAGCTTCAGTTGTGAACTATTTTCCCCAGATAAGATCATGCAGCCTGGTGGAGCTGAGTTCCTTTCTCAAGAACCCATTTCTCCAAGTCATAAATACTCAAAGCTCAACAGATGCTGACTCTAATAGACTCAATGATCGTAAAGTATGAGTGTTGAATTATGATAGACAATGTAGTCCACAGTTGGCAATAGTTAGAGTAGTGTATATAATATCATTTGGCTAACAATTCTCCTTAGAAACTGCATCTTCTGTGCACACTCAAATCCATTTTAGAGCACCCACTTTTCTTCTATGTGTTTTCTTAATACACAGAATGGTCTCAGTGCATATTTGTGGTAAGACAGAAATGATGGGCAGTTAACACCCCATAATATCAGTCATTCATGGTGCCATATAGGAGATGGAATGTCTAACTGCCTCCTCATTCTTTAGGTGAGGAAACACAAAGTGACAGGATCTATCCTGTCTCCTACACCTCCTGTCAAGGAATCACCAATGAAAACTGGTGATGTCATTTGAAAACGTTCTTCAGAGCAGCCTGCGGCCTACAAGAACCATGGTGAAGCCCATGATCCAGGTTCCTGCCACACTAGCTGGACTTTATTTATTTTTTTAAGAGAACAGGTTAGGAGGGTAGACCAGGGAGGACTGGGAGGAGAGTGTTAATGGGATTGTATGAAACTTAAATTATTAATAAAGGTATTATGAAAAAGAAAGAAAACTAAATAAAATAAAAAACTTTATTATATTTCATTTTTGGTGTATAATTTCCTTTAATTCCTACAAAAGAATCAGAGCAATACACACTCACACACTTCCCACCAGGCAATGATGGTGCATGCCTTTAAACCCAGTGCTCAGAAGGCTGAGGAAGGAAGGTCTTTGTGAGTTCGAGGTCCAGCCTGGTCCATAGAGTGAGTTCCAGGACAGCCAGAGTTACAACAGAGAAACATTGTCTCAAAACAAACAAACTAACTAACTAACAAAAGCTGAAACAAAGGAAGAAAGAAAGGAAGAATGGAAGGAAGGAGCAAAGGAAGAAAGGGAAAAGGGAGAGAGGGAGAGAGGGAGGGAGGGAAGGAAGGCAGGAAGATCCCCACACAGCATGTGGTTTCAATCAACTGCTACATTGACACATTGGAGGGTCCCTGTCTGGGGAAATCCAAACTGGCATGGAGCATCATGGGAAAAGCTTGTTTGCCTTCAGTTCAAGGGGATTCGAAGCAGCATTATGAAGCAAGGATAGCCTGATGAAACTTTTCCTGATCTCACAACAGATTTATGGTGAAACTTTTCCTGAACTCAGAATAGAGTTATTTGGTTCTTTAATGGAAAGAGCTGAAATGCAGCATCTGTGATGGCCACAGTTCAAGAATACTGCAACCCTGTGCCAAACTTACCTTTCTAAACTTTTCCACATCCTGTCACAAAGTTTTGTTCCCTATCCAGTCATTCTGCCACAGCCCCTCCTCTGTTTTGCCAGCCTGTCCTTCTGAAGGTCTAAGTCTAACTACTCTTATTAAGTTTTCACCACAGTGCAAGTTTTCTTCTCATAGAGTAACTGGAAACCCTTGCTTTGACCCAACCTGTTCTGCTCTTTCCACCTCAGCCTTTCTCCACTCTCCAGTTCCCCTCACTCCTACATAGATACTTACTGAGTCATAGAAATCTACAGCCTTTCAATTACAGGAGTGCAACTGACATTCTCTGCTGAGTTAGCCTCAGAGTCAGAGCTATTGCAATGACATTCAACTCCTTCAGTGTGTATTCCCTAACTCTCAGCTCCTTCAGTGTGTATTCCCTAACTCTCAGCTCCTTCAGGGTGTATTCCCTAACTCTCAGCTCCTTCAGTGTGTATTCCCTAACTCTCAGCTCCTTCAGGGTGTATTCCCTAACTCTCAGCTCCTTCAGGGTGTATTCCCTAACTCTCAGCTACTTCAGGGTGTATTCCTGAACTCTCAGCTCCTTCAGGATGTATTCCCTAACTCTCAGCTCTTTCAGGGTGTATTCCCTAACTCTCAGCTCTTTCAGGGTGTATTTCCTAACTCTCATTTAATACAAAGTGTCACGAACTATATATATGTTTTCCACATATTAATTAAATAGAAAGAGAACACACATTTCTAATGTTAATTTTTATACTGAGTGTAATCCATAACTATCTTACTTGAAAATAGAAATTCAGTGAAATAATTAGATGATGTTCAAAACATTGTAAGGTTTGGGACCCAATGAGGATGCTTAGAAATTAACTTTATGAAATCCAGTAACAGAATCACTCTTTTCAAGATGAAATAAGTAGCTCCCTGGAACCACTGACCCTGGGACGTACACAGACATAGGTGAAATGTATGTAAGTTTTGAAACTAGACGAAAAAATTTCAATGCAAATTGTTCACAAAATTCAGCTGTTGAATGAAGAAAAAATTATGTGTAGATCAAAATACTTTGATCCTCCTTTAATTCATGTTGACATGTGATGAATTCAAGACTACGATTATTTGTGTAACAGTATTAGTCTGTGTATTTCAGTGGACACAGCCATATTTGAATTTTAGTCCATAATACTACACTATACATGTAGACTCAGAATTTTTTCATTTGCTCCATGTTACTGCGTTGAATTGTGATTCAGTCCTGAAGCTGAGAACACTATACACATACAGCACATGGCTGTAGGTTTTAAAATAAAATAATATTTTTGACACATACAATGTATCAAACACCTGTTCTGAACCCTGCATTAGCTGGACTGGGGTTATATTGCGGAAGGAAGAAAGTTTTCAGTAAATTATGTCATTCTAATCATTACCAACTTCAAGGGAATTGTCATTGAAATGCGTGTTTACATGAACCGTCAATCACTGCCTCCGCATTTTAATGCTTATGTTCTCCCATGAGCTATTAATTTAGGCATCTGCAATTTAATTCAGGATGAAGTATAAGCAAATGCTGTAAGTACACAGTCAGAGGAAATGTCTAGATTGGCTTAGGCATCTTTACTCCATAGACACAGACCAGCTTGTGGCAAATTGTACAAATAAAGTTTTATTGGCACACAGTCATATTTACATATTATCTATTTCTGCGTTTGTGCAATGGTCATGGGTTGCATATGCCCAATAAAGTGTTTTATATACTATCAAAGATGAATGACAAAGCAGTAATAGCTATTTGGAAGGAGCTCTAACACAAGAGTTATGGGGTGACAGTAACTGGTAGGTTTGTATGATTGTTATTTTGTGAGCTAATATTAATTTATTGCTGTAAATGCCTCCGTATGTGTATGTGTGTGTGTGTGTGAACATGTGTGTATATGTGAGAGACAGAGTGAGAGACAGACACTCTGTGTGTCTGAGAGAGAGGGAGAGGGAGAGGGAAAGGGCGAGGGAGAGAGAGAGAGAGAGAGGGAGAGAGGATATATCATTATTTTAGGTCCGCCATTTCCACCAACATTAACCGTTCATGGATTGAAAAATCAAAGACTGAGCAATTATGACCATAGTTTAATATCTTCCACATTAAGACCTCTCAACAAATGTTTGATGATGGCTATACATCAAATTTATTGTAGCTTTCCCCTGTGTAATGTGGGGACTGATTTCCATCTCTTTCTATGGGAGAACTTGCAGATGTTAATACACATACAACACCAAGTGCACAAACACATGTGATTCCAACATTCAGGATAACTACTGTCGTGTTGAACATGTCGTGTCCCTCTGAACACACAAGACATCGTGCCTTGCTTCTTGCAACAACTATCTCAGCAGTGAAGATTGCTTTTATCTCTTTCACTTTTTTAGTTATATTTCTCTATTGAGACACTTTGCATTTATTTTTATGAACATAAAGTATCATTCACATTTTTTACACTGAGATGGATGGGTATCACAGGCCTACAATTCTAGCAGATTATCAGAGGAGAGGTTGAGGTAGAAGATCACTATGGTAAAAATAGCATGAGCTATGTAACCAGACTCTGTCTATGGCATACTCCCATGGCTATGTGTACACATAACAGGCTGCTTTAAGGATTGGAAAAAGTAAATTAACTGAAATATATACCAAAGCCTTTGTTGTCCTTGATCTCTATTGCTTGGTCAATATAAATTCCTGAAATAGAGATATTGACTTGAAATATACTTATTTATTCATGAACTCAAAAACTCGTACCTAACACTATACAGCCACTACTCTTTTTGTTGTTTGAATATGACCTGTGAATACTAAAAACACTTGCCAACTTATTGTCATCAGTTTTAACTCAGAGATCCAGGGTTAGAAATGTACATAAAAGTATGCTAGAAAAAGCTTGTTTTATCTGGATTGTATACAAAATTATTTACCAAACACATAGAACTACTTCAGGAGCGTAATAGTGGGGAATGCAGGCTTTTATTCTATGTCCACATCTCTGAGAGGTGGAATGGTAATATGCAAATACTTACATTGTATCCAAACGAATGAGAGCAGATTGGCTCCAGGAATCATAATCGCCCGAGCAATGGATCATCATGACTTCCTGAAGGTTATGATATGGAGAAGGCGATGAAATAACTCATAAGTATTATTTTACAGAGAATGAATATTTTTAGCTTGATTTAACTGAAATGTCCTTGTATTTCCTTTAAAGCGTTTCTGCTGAGATTTATAGCATTTCTTCTAAAATATTTTAAGTGCAACTTTAAAGCAAGAATTGTGCTGATTTTGCACAGGAAGCAAATGAAATTTCTTCATTTAATATTTTAAATAAGTTATCGCATTACTTATTTAAAAGTGCGAAAGTTCCTGATTGCTTTATGTAGGAAATGGGAACTGTTATGCATCCTGCAAATTAGATAATGAAATTGCCTATTGTCTATAATAAGCTATTTTCCCTTAGTGAGTTTCTTTTATCATATGTTCTTACAAGTATTGTGTAAAAGTCCAGAATGATATTCATTTCAGAAAGTAAGTAAAAGGGAATAATACCTAATCACTAAAAGGAAATAAATAACATAAAATGCAATCCAGAACTTTTCAGAGCATCATTTCAACACATAAAAGTCATGATCTGTGCCAAAAATTATGGCAGATTATTATGACTATCGAAACTAAGTGTAGTGCTGAACTCCATACCAGCTTTCATCGTCTTCAGTCTCTTCTACTCCACTGTTGACGTGCCTCTGTGAACCTGG
Source organism: Cricetomys ansorgei (assembly GCA_026225945.1). Taxonomy (NCBI): domain Eukaryota; kingdom Metazoa; phylum Chordata; class Mammalia; order Rodentia; family Nesomyidae; genus Cricetomys; species Cricetomys ansorgei. The sequence continues at coordinate 1,398,167 of JAMJFZ010000185.1, read as the reverse complement.
CCAGCAGGTCCTCCTGTGCTCAGGCTAGTAAATTTTAAATAAGGATGAAGTACCTTTTTAATAGATCCCAGTAGAGCATACTAATGTCACAAGCTTTCTTGCTGGCTTTGGTAAAATAAGATACTGAATAAAGAAAATATTTTAATCTGTATAGATATACGGACACAGGATCAGAAAATAGAAGAAGGGAAGGGGGGGCAGGTTGAAGAGGGAAAGCACGGATAGTTGTAGACATGGATGTAGAAGTAGATGTGTGCATTGCTTTATTTAATTATTCTCTAGGGTTTATGGCTGTGGACAGTTTACTCTGTGCTAATTCAATCCTCAGTCCTAGAATGTTCAGCCTCTGAGACTTACTGCTGACGGAGTTCACTCTGACTACCTGTCTTCTGAACTACCTCTTTTCATTTGGAGCTGTACTATGAACTCTGAACTGTGGATTGTAAGTCTTCTGCTTCTGACGCTCTGCTTTCTCTCTCGGCTGATTCTGGACCAGCTCTGCTCTCTTCAGCTTCTCTTTCTGAGCTATCTGTGAGCTGACTGCACTCAACCTGCCTGACTGAAGTAACTTCCCACTTCTCTCCAAGCTATCTGCTTCTGCTTCTTCCTTGCTTCTCTCTCTGACTCTGGTGTCTGCTTCTACCTATTAAATAAATTAAGTAAGGAACAGCCATGATGCTGGATTAAAAGATTAAATGTTCCTCTATAGATAGTCAAGTCCCCCCCTACATGGAACAGCTTTCTAATTTGCATTTACTCTGATCTTCAAAACTTGAAATGTCCTTCATCCAATGTAGTGGTTTGGCTGAGACTGTCCTCCATGGGCTCTGGTGTTTGAAATCTTGGCCCCCAGCTCATGACACTCTTGAGTAGGTTTGGAAAGTGTATCCTCCTTTGAAGAATTCTGTCATTTGTGGTATGACGTGATGTTTCAAAGTTATACTTCATACTCAGATTGCTTTTATTCCTTCATCCTTCCAAAAGAAAATACCTAACTCTTTCCTCCTTATAGATGCATTTTTAAGGCTTCCTGTGTCCCCACACAAGGATTATTTAAATTCTTAATTCTGTGGGAGCATATCATATGACATTATTAGTGTAATAGGATCTTTTAAAATTTAGTAAAGGTCATCATTATCATGGTTCCTATTCCAGTACAGATAGGGGATTTTCCAACAGACAAATCTGCAAGGGATACGATATGAGTACCCAGAAAGGAGACAGCAATCTCCAAGTCCAGGAGACTGACGTGGAAGATATTCCTTTTCTCAGCTCACAGAAGACATGAAGTACTGCAGACATTATTCATGATCCATGAGCCTCCAAAATGTAAACAAAAAGTAATTTTCTGTTGTTCAACTCACCCAGTATACAGTACTTATAACAGCAGTCTTCAAAATCCAACATATGAGACGTAATTCTTAATTTCTTCTTTTGTCAAGTATATGTTTAATTAATGTTACATTCAATGTTTGCCTTCATTTCATATCTCTAGGTTCATGTACATATTTCACCACTGACTTAAATTTAGTGTATATATATATATATATATATATATATATATATACACATATATATATATATATATTTATTTCCATCCCTTTATATTCCATTTCTACACACACCACACTAAAAGAAAAAATGCAATAATGAAAGAGAAACAAGTATCACTACAAGTTACTGAGTTATGTAATTTAATGGATCAGCATTCAAAGTATACAGAAGAGATATTGAAATACAGTGCACATATTGAGACCTTATACATTCTTAAACATCCCCAAATTAAGATATTTTATTCTTGTCCTATAATTAAAAAAAAGCACAATAACAAAACTGTTAAATATAACATGTCAATAAATTAACCAATCCAAAAGAAAAAAAAAAAAGGCAACGGTAATTGCCACTTAACTATGTTTGAGGACACAGTTTTTGTTGTAGTAGCCTTATCTAAAGGGAACAAGCAGATAGTCGTTGTCAAAATTCTCATGGTTATTCCTATATCATTTCCATTTATGAATGCACAGCTTCCTTTTACAGCATTATTGTGCTTTCAAATTTAATGGTGATTTATAACACTTAAAATACACATGGGCTCATTTTAATTCAATTTTTGTTAAGGATTTATAATAGAAACATGAAATGCTTAAGTTATGGGTATTGAGGTCTGTTTGATACATATTCCCATCAGATGTGGTAACACACACAGTAAATGTATCCTGTTTTTATTTCTGAAAAGCGTCAGCACACACACCACCCTAGTGCTGGCAAAGATGATACTCAGAGCTGCTTTAAGTCTTAGGTATTCTGTGAGGTTGCTATTGACCAGTTTGAAAACCGGACACTTCTTCATTATGAATAGGGAATACAGAACTCTGCAAGAAATTCGTAGTTTTAGCTGCAGTAGAAGCTCCATTCAAAAGTAGAGTCAATTATGGCATAGTAACACTCATGAAATTTTAACTACTCATTAAGCTTCCGTTCTTGTGGTTATATTCTAATAAGCTCATGAACTTCCTAAAATACATCAAACCTTTCATTGCTACTGCTTGGATGACCAAATGTAAATCTATAAACAATTTACAATCTGCAAATGGAAACACGGATTTCAAGCACGTGCACTTTACTATCCATGAAGAGTGAGGCTTCATAAAGGTGTTGGGAGGTAAGATTTATGTCAACTTGCACAGAGTCCAATGATGAATACCTAAGACCTTTTCAACTCATAACTCAAAGTCTCTTCTTGAAAAAAATATTGAACTAAAGGAAGCAGAAACTATTAAGAAGAGTAATAGGGAGTTGTAGTTGTATTTCACATAGTTTCTTTAACTACCCAACGCATGGCTTATAATTCTTTTAATTAAAGCATGGTAGAATGCAGAAATTTGGTAATCTGTCTCATAATGCTCATAAGCTAGTAGCAATAAACTTTGCTAAATACTAAGTTTGAGAAAATGCTGTGTAGGCAGATGGTGACTATGAGCCTCAAGTCACTCCCAGAGCTGCAAACAATACCATCTGCTACTCTGCTGATTTCTTTTTTGTTCATTGGTAGCAAATTTAATGGAGGATCGCACTTTACATTCTAATTTCACATCCTGGCACAAGGGCAGGAGCTGTTTCCTCCCTCGCTGTATATGTTTTCAAGTTAAGAAGAGATTTTGTTTTTCCTTAAAATTCTTCTTTGGGAGCATTCATTCACGTCTATGATATAGTAAAAGGAACTGAATTCCCCCTCTGTACAGAAAATCTAAAACACCACACCAAGTATAAGATAGCACTTTCCAAAAGAATGCATGCCAGGCAACCAAGGGCCTTGGAAATCAACGCAGGTAAGACCTACAATTTCCCCAACTTAGCGCTCTCACAGTTTTCAGGGCACATGGAAGAAGACAGGATGGAATTCATCTTAATTCACAATTACAGAGTCAGACCTGGGAATCCCAGAAAGAGGGAAGGTAGACACAACATGAGAGAATCCCAGAAATGAGAATGTGATAGGATACAGAAGTGATGCAGGGTTTTTGCAAGAGGACTTTCTTGGGGATTCAGGAGCATGTGTAACCATAAATATGTATGGAGAAGACATCTGAGTCTTAGGAAAAAGTCCAGAGGACCAGTGAAGTCACAGGGCCTGGTCAATACTTCGGTGAGTAATGCTTTGGAGTTTTAAAATCAGTTGGGAAAACCACCGAATTCATACACTTTCGGTATGTCACAGAGTAGCATGGTCACTGTTTAAAGAACTTAACATTAAAGTAATGTGAATTTAATCATGGAAAGTGTTGACATTAAGACCCAGTAGGACCCATCCAACTGTTTCCAAAAAGTGCCATGTCAAAAATCGAACTTCAAGTGTATTCCCAGAAGTAGACATATATTTGGCCCACACATAGGTGAAGTTCATCATGCTTATGCTAAAACAAACCTTCATAGAAAGACAAAGAAGTAAAGGAATTTGAACCAATAGAATACAACATGAATATTAAAAATAATAGACAAATGCATTAAAGTACTAAGCAAGCTTTTATAAATTTGCTCAAAAAATAAGTAGGGGAGTGGAATTTCTGTCCAAAGACCAAATTCCCTCCAATAACAGCACCAAAACTCTCCAAATACAACAAAACTAATCATCTGATACCCTGAGATCAATGAAGCATGGCACACTGACATGCCACCCTAGCTGGAATCACTCATACTCTTCCAGTATAATGAAGGAGTTCCCATATAGGCTTAGATCACAAAGATAGCCCTTTCTCCACAAATGCTGAACAGTGATCAATAAATCGGTGACACTGAGGTCCATTCGTGCACAGTGGTCTCATCATGTACAGCGGTCTTATCATTAGATGGCTAATATTGTGCCACTTGAGAGGTTTACCAGTTTCCAACAGTATGGTCAGAATCTGGATAGAAACAGCACGTGTTTTAGCGTAAAGGTGACTAGGCTCACGACAGGAAGGAGAAGGAGGCGGCAATTAGCGTCACATAAAGGACAAGGGTAACTTCCCACATGTAATAAAAACACGTATTCATTCAGTCAAAAAGCTCAAAAGACAAAAAGCCAGTTTAAGTACAACAAACGGCACGTGATTATTTAAGACTATGAAAAAATATTCTGAAATCCTTCATTTTTTTTTTTAAAGTGAATCATACAGTTCAAGGTAACATGCGACTCCTCAATAGAATCCAGGACTCTCAGAAGAGAGAGCAATGACATTCAAATACCAGTTAAAAAGCCCTGTAGGATTTCTACATTTAGGCAACTTTCCTTCAAAAATGGTGAAAGATACATTCAAAATAACAAAATGATAGGGAATTGATGACAGTCATAACTCCATACTGACATTAATAAAAACAAAAATCTCTAAAGGGGAAGTACAATAATAGGTAATAATTCCCTTAAGCCCCCAAATAAAGGACATGTTTTCTCTAATTTTTCCTCTTATTCCATTAATCGAAACAAATTGACTCCAAGAAAGAATTCTACCATGCCTCACCAGGGCCACACAAAGCTCTAGGGAAACTGAAGTTACATATAAAAGAAACTTTCCATATTTCACTAGAAATGCTAGTTATTCCAATATTAAAATATTACTGGAAAAATAACAATCTGTAAAAATTTGTGAAAAGATGTATGCCATATCCAAGGAAATGTCTTAAAATTATTGCAAAAAATTAAGCAACTTCTTACTAAATGTATCTTCTAAAAATTAACATCAGTAGTACAAACAAAAGGAACATTTTATAGTAAAAAATTGTGAATATAGAAGGAAAATAAAACAATATAATAGATGAACTTTTTCTGAAATAAAACCACAAAAACACAAAGTGAAACTTGCTGTAAATGAAAGGAAAATAGATATCTCAACAGCTATAATAGAAAGAAAAAGCATACAGATATCTAGAAATTTATTATTAGCTAGGTTATGAAACAAAATCCCATGTTGGAAGTCACAAGCGGTAGGTCAGAATTTATGGATGAAGCCAGGCGGTGGCATTACACAAAAACCTGTGATGAAAAGTATGTGTTCCAGAGAAGAAAATAATTATAAATGACTTAAACAGTATATCAGAAAAAGGAAGAATAAATGAAATTTAGAGTAGACACTCAGAACATGGAGGCTAAAGCCCAAAGGTTCAAGATCAGCTTAGGCAGCTTAATGGAATCAAATCACAAATTAAAAAAAAAAAAAAAAAGGATTGAAAAAATCATTACAGTTCTAAATATAGCATATGGCTCACAAGTTTGAAGCATTGAGACCATCCCAAGTAGCGCAGTAAATAAATAAAGCATGATAGAAAATAGATAGATAGATAGACAATAGATAGATAGATAGATAGATAGATAGATAGATAGATAGATAGATAGATAGATAGAGATACGAGATAGATGACAGATAGGTAGACAATCAGACAGACAGGTAGATAGATAGACAGATAGATAGACAGACAGACAGACAGATAGACATCCCAGAAACAGGATCTATCACTGTGTTCTTACAGACGAGTTATAGAAACTAATTGAAGGAGAAATCATAACAAACTTTTGGGTTGTAAATAGGAATTTTGTGTGAATATGAAAATGAAAGTTATTTTAAGAAAAGAAAATTACAGACCACTACTCCAAATGAATAAAAATCGAGAAACATTCCTACTTGTATTAATAACTCTAATCTACTGTGTCATATATTTTTAAATGGATTTTGGTATAACCATACTAGACTTATACTAGAAATTATGGTAAGAGTGGCATCACAAGATAAATTAAATAGACATAATTAAAAGAATAATGGTAAATCCCACATGACAATTTCACTGTATATTATAACATTTGATCAAACCAAACCAATGAAATTCCGGAAAATTAATTATATTTATGAAAATAAAAAAATGCATAGTTTTCATATGCTCAAACTACATGATCATTATGTTAAGCAAAATAGGCCAGAAACAGCAGGATAATAATTGCACATTTCTCACAAGCGAAGACTAGAATTCGTACATCAAAGTGAAGTGAAATTATTTCTGGAAAGAAAAGAAAGTAGTAGTGTATGGTAGGCAGCCAGGAGAAGGCCATGGTTTGAATATGGTCAAACCATAAAGTGAAAGCAGCATTCTGCAGCCATTGATTTATTTGTAGTCTAAATAATACATTGAAAAAGGAATGCTCACTATTTCTATTTGGATTTGTACCTAAAATTCTAGAGAGTGCAATGAAGGTAAGCATCAAAATGAAACTAAAGAGAGAAGCTTGAAAGAGAAATATAAATTTCTTCTTATTGAGAGATGGTATGGGTTATAGATAGAAAACTTTATAGTACCTACATACAAGAACAATACTTAGCACATGACATTAGCAAGCCCATGGGATATAATGTTAAACACAGAAAAATCAATTTCCACATGCTAGTAGAAAAAACATTAAAAATTCTATTTACAAAAGTATTAAACTAACAAAATATTTATGTTCAAATGAACTTATGAAATAACACCATCAGGAAGACTTGTTTATTCATAACTGAAAAACACTTTTCAGAAAAGTTAAAGGAAATCAAAGCAAATGAAGAGACTTTTCATGTTTATGAAAAGACAATTCATTACAAATGGATTTGCAATTCAATACAATGTATGTCAAAATGCCAACAAGAATTTTGTGAAATTTGACATGTTGAGTCTAAAATTTATGTAGAAATCAGAATGGTCAATGGAGGACAAAATAATTGAGAAAGAAAAAAATTGAGAAATTGAACTATCTATAATTTCAAAATTGATCACAAAGCAGCAATAAACTCTAATCTGGGAAGTTGGTGAAAATATAGGAATACAAATCAATGGAATAGAACTGATGATATTAAATAAATGTTTATATTTACATGTTATTTATTTTCAGTAAAGATACCAAGGCAATTTAATGTGGACAAAATAAACACACATTTGGGTTTCATTTCTAGAATTATATAATGAAAATAAATACACATATTTTGTATTCAAATATCATGAAGTAAAAGAAAAGTTCTCTGAGTATATATTTGGTTAAATATTTGTATGCAGGCTATATAAGAACTCTTATTATGTAAACAATAGTAAATATTTGATTTAAAATGATGCAATAGTTACAACATGTATTAAATTAAAGAAGATACCATAAACTAATATAACACAAGAGCCATTATTCATTTAGAAAACACAGATCAATATCATGAAGATATGGCCCAACAGTTAAGAGAACTTGCTGCTTTTGCAAAGACCTAGATTCATTGTCCAAAGATTTGTGGCAGCTCACAATTTTCTGCAACTCCAGTTCTAGGGAACCACACCCCAAGTCTGGCCTGCCTGGTCTCCAGGATATATATATGCAGACGCAACACATGTGCATATAAATTAATAAGTAAATCAAATATTAAAATTCCAGTAAATGACCAAGTGTCCATTGCAATGACTATAATCAAAATATAGATAATATTAGAATTGGGCCAAAAGTATAGACAGGAACTCCTGCATCTTTGTCGTTGAAATTATTTGGCAAGCATTTAAAAAGTGATCTGTCTTTTATTTGTTTATTTTTTTTTTACTGTAGACACATCAAGTATCTTTTAAAAACACATTCAATATGGATAGTAAGCCTAAATTCATATGGAAGCATATAGCGTTCTACATGTAATTCTGTAAACTAAATAAATGTGTGCATAAAAATTGTATTCCTGATAATCTGTAATTGTCAATAACTATGGATCCATTAGTAGGTGAATGCATACTAAATTTCACTGTATCCATATAACCAATACTGCCATTTGTTAGAAATTAATATATGCGTATACTTCAACATACTTATGCTTAGAATACTGGGCTGTGGATAGGAGTTTTGTGTTGGTATGAAAGCCAAAGTCACAAAAAAACAGTCTGAACACAGGCAGTATACTGAACAATACATGTATAAAACTCCAGAAGTCATAAACTATTGAAATATGACAGAAAGCTTGTGGTTGGTTGTCTGAGACGTTAAAGGAAGTTCAGAGTATGGTAGGAGAGATGAACAAGGACCCTTAGGAAATTTAACACACACACACACACACACACACACACACACACACGTTAAAATGTAACAATATACTTTAAATGTTTTTAATCTGTTAAGTAAATTTCCTGAACACTTAAGAATAAAATGTCAAGCACAGGTTCCTATTGTACGAAGTCAGAGTGAAACACGGTGTCCACTTCTGTGAAAACTCATTTCTTAGCCCTTGAACACTTGGAATTACAGACTTTCACTGGGGCACAGAAAAGCTGATTAAGGTCAAATTTCTGTGATGAAATTAAGCCATGTCTTATTGGAAAACCTACTCTAAGTGTCCTAGAAAATATAAGTAAGTTTTAGAATTTCACTGGAAGTATAATAGAAAGGGAAAAACTGGCTTTACTTTATTGTGATTTTTTTTAATATTATCTGGTAATGAAGATCTGATTCTAAAACTATAGATTTATGGGCATGAGACAATATACAAAGGAGTTTACTTTAACAGAATTAAATAGGTTAATTTTATTTTGCTGTGAAAGCTGATATGAACTCTAAGAATGAACAAATGCCCTAACTAGTGGGGGCACTATGTGATAGCGCTATGCAGAGATCAGCACCTGGGAAAGAGCACCTCATTCTCTACATCGTAGCTGACACTATAAGAAGCAGCATCTTACCAGATAATAGGAAAAAATATTCTCTACCTCTGAAACTCTATTTGCAGAGGGCACTTGGTATATGAATAGTGTAATACTAAATTTCATTTTTCTTTTGTAGTAATCCACTTTTTAGATAAGCAGGTGTTTGCAAAGTTTTTTCTTCAAGGGATTTCATTACAGTTTGTATAACCAATGCATCATGTTTCAGAAATAAGTCTTAGATAAAGTAAGCACAAGGCACAACATAATGTCAACAGCGTACTTTCCAACACCAGACATATGAATACATGATCATATGTGAAGAGTTATCAGTCTAGATGGACATTAATAAGTTGTTGTCACCCAAATGCACATCAGCCTCATCAGATGGACAGTTACTCTGTTTTTAAAACTAGCAAAAACATCCATAATGTTATAATTTGTTTAATATTTATTATACAACTATGTAGTGTTTCATGAATGCATTAGAAAATGCATCTTGAGGAGTTTGTGTTATCTATATTCATTTGCAATGAAATTTGCATACAAATTGATATTAAAAAATTATGTGGATATATTTTGCATTGATTTCCAATACCCTATCCAAATCGTTATAAGCCAAATTGTCTTTCATCCTCCATAAATTCTGCACCACATCTCATTCCACTCCGAAGCAAATCAATCTGCGAATGTAAGACCACAGAAGCCTGTCTACCTTGATTATGTGTGTGTGATAGTGAACTTTTAAGGCTAGGTAGTTAAGGTTGATGATTCCCATTTGGTTCTAACAGGTTTTAATCCTTCTATATGGAACACGAATAATCAAATTAACAGCATATTTCTTGATTTTTGTTGTTATACTAAATGAAGTTTCTGTGCCATGATTCTTAATTCCCAGACTATATGAATGAGAAAAACAGTACTCCCCAAGACTGTATACTAAAAGTGCTTTTATTACTTGAAACTACTTTTAATCTGGTGGTATGTTTCTAAAAATTGCCATGTTGAACTTTCACAGAATGTTGTTATTCTAGCACAGTGTAAAATCTTTTCACCAGAACAAGAGTAAACATATTTAATTGATGCAACATATCAAGTAGTTTTCAGCTGCATTTTCCTAATTTTCTTCCATGCTAGCTATTTTATACAGTGCAATTTAAAATTTTAGAAGACAGAGATCTGCATACCACTAGTTCTACTGGACAGAAACTCAGCAGGATAAAATCCAGGTATTTCTATAAAGCCATGACATCTCTGAGTATTTTATTATGTTTATTTGAACAAGGGAAATATTTGAAATGTATTTAGAAAAATTATTATTCCCTTGGTTTTTTAAATTGAGGACCAAAGTTTTATGGTATCTAGACTATCGTATAGACACAACATCAGTATTTACTTGATTGAAATGTATTCCTAACAATTATTCAACTGATCAATTTACTTTTGATTAATTTCCCTTTGCCTAAAAAACTTTAAATCAGAATACACTGGAAATTAAAACCCATATGACCACTGAAGGTCTATCTTCTAGTACTTGATTGTGGCAGACAGCCATGCATATCTCTCTACCCTACATAACACTCTACTTCATAACCACTGCTTCTCAGTACTCACCTCTGTCTGCTGTGTGCTCTTAGCTATCCAATTCCACAGATCACAGAATTTTTGGATAAGAAAAGATGGTCTAACAAGCTAGGCCAATGAAATCTAGAAGAAATTTTCAAGCTAGCTGAGAAATCCTAATATGATCTTTGGTAAACATTGTTGAACACAGTGTACAAATAATGATAGTCGTAAGAGAGAAAATAGCATGGAAGTCACACTGTAAGTATCTAGCAGACAGTACAACTTGTTTTCCAGCCATTTCTTTACCTTTGTTCTTTATTTGTTTAAATTCTATTTCCATTTGGTTTCATAAACTAAATCTGTTTCCTGATGATGTACAAAATGAAATATCGATCTAGTTTTAATTTACAACTTAAGAAAACTGTTGCATATATTATTTGCAAGGCATTGCTCTATTTTTTTCCAGATTAACTCATACTTTGCCACCCTACACAAAGGTATTTGTATCAGAATCCACATTTTATTGAATGAGGAACCTGAGACACGTGGAAGTGTCCTCTTTGTTTTTGTTTATGTTTATTATGACTGTTTCCTCTTTGTTCATGTTTCTTATCACTGGCAGCTGAATGAAGCAATTTCTGAAATAATAAAAATATAGCTAAAGTATAAAAATATTCAAACCATCTCTCAAACTTATGAAAATATAGACTTTATAGACTTAAAGGTAATATGAAATAGGCTTCTGAATGCTAAAATTAAAACAAGGAGAATAAAGCAAGCCATAAGCTGTTTGTAGTTAGGAACTTGAATGTTTCCCAAAGGGTGAGTATTAAAGGATTGTCTCAGTCTGCTGTTCTATTGAACAGTCTGGGGACCTTTGGGAATGAGGTTCTGGATGAAGGAATTCTGCTCTCAGGGCCTGGGAAATTGGAGAGCCTTTCAAGATACTGGCCCTTTCTGCTCTGATTTTTCATCCACCACAAGGTGAATAATTTGTCTGCACTGTGCATTACATCATCGCCTGTGAGATTCTTCCTAAATATAATTTTGAAGACAATGGACTAACTGCTCTGAAACCATTGGCTAACATATACCTTTGTCCACACCCTTCTCTTCTTTATGATATTATGCAATGCTTTGATAGGATAATAATGAAAAATGTACTGAGAAATTCCACTCCAAGAAAGTCAACATTTTTCCTAGATATGTTGACTTCACATCTAACAAGCTATCAACCATTTTTTCTCACTAGATTTTTTTTTAAATCCTAACAATTGATAATCCTAGGCTTTCAGTTCATCATTCTGTCTATTCTTCTTAGGCTCAGGGTAATTATACAAGCCATTCTCTGTGTAAAAGATCTGAAAACAATATTTATGTTTCCTGTCGTTAAAAGGCATTTTAAAACCACTCTTTTACACTCTTATGTGATCAAAAATATCTTCCCTTTAAAAGGATGAGGCTTGTCAGCAGCTCACTCCTCCATGGAAACAGCTGTTCATTGCATGTTGGAACATATTTGCTTAAGAAATACAAAATTATTAACATTCTAATCCTCTAACCTTTTAAAGCGAGCCAGCTGTGATTATTCGCAGCTAGAACACAGCCTTTGGTTCCAGCTTTGGAAGAACTTCCTCCTTTGATTTCCCAGAGAATATTATCAGAACAATTTGATATTCTGTGTAGGAACTCTGTGTCATGAGCAAAACAACCTGAACTCTTGCCCCCCAAAATTGGAGAAATACACAAAATTTGTAATTCCAGTTTCCTGAATATAAGAAATTCTCCATGCATTTACTTTATTAACAGTTAACTTACTGTAGCAATATGTGTAAGATGCACAGGCACTGGTTTAGGCAGTTTAAAAATATGAACTAGTTTAACCCTCATGAAATAGATAACATTATCGCCCTTGCTATATTTATAGTTTTAAGAAACTATGCCAAAGAGATACTAAGCGAATTGCCAGCGGTCACACATCTGGTAGGTGCCAATGCCAAGTCTCAAGCAGAGGCCGTCTGGCTCAGAAGCCCTGGCTTATTATCATTACATTCCAGCATTGCAAGCAGTGAATTAGTAGAGTCGCTTATTCTTCCTTGCAAATTCATCAAAGCCCTAGAAGGAAAATAGCTACCATTCCTTTCTGACAGATGTGCATCAGCAACAGTGACTCTATCAATCTCAGAGTCTCAATATTGTAAGAAATGAGGGTGGGGTTTGAACCCAATGCCCCACCCCACCAACAGAAGCCCTTACTTTGTACATTGCATTTTTTTCTACACATCAAGGGAACATATACCCTCCAGAGAGTATCAAGGCCTTTCTTGCTTTCTGTTGCCCTAGAGTCTGATTTAAATTGTACCAGTAGCCACTCTCTACATTTCTATTTCTTAACTATGAAATATCATATTTTGCCTCATTGAGTCAGTGCTCAGTCAAATTGGTAGCTGTTTTCTTATAGACAGTAAAAGAGAAAGGTGGTTGGTTCAGTTTTGAACTAAGTATCCTGAAATATCCTTATAATTTTGACTATAGACTATTCAAATGAAGGTCACCCACATTTTCCATAACCTCAGTATGTGGCATTTATCCTATCATTCTGAAGATGCCATAGGTTCAGACATAAAGTTACTACAATTTGTTAATTTATAGGCTACCTAGTTGTCCAAGTACTGAACTTTCCAATACAAATGATAAGAAGTCATTAATAATAAAGCTATACTGTATTTAATATTTCACTTATTTACAACCTCATAGTTTTCCATTTGCAATCAACACCCTTTAGTTCCCATTATATTCAGAGAAAAATAATGATATATGGATGATTTGATGATACTCATCAATGTGAAGTTGTATTTGAAAACTATTACATTTAATAGGATCCAAATAAGCTTTTTTGATGAAAAAGATATATTCAAGGAGGTTGATCCAAGTGAGAACATGGAAGATATTGTTTATTTCTTATTCCTCATAGTTTTGGCTCACATAAACTATATTCTGACTGTCAAATACTTGAAAATCAAAATAGCAAGAGGTGTATTATTTCATTAAAGGGTAAATACATTCTAAATGAATTTTGCTTTCTGCCTATATCCTTTACAGCCAGATTCTGGTCTAGCATAACCAATACATAAGCTGCAGTTTTGTGGTTACTAGGATGTTATCTGCACCCACATACCCACATCATGAATAATGGAAGTTTTAGTTCACTTCTGTCAAGTCCAGATATCATCTAACTTGAGTTGCTGATCTACTGACCTAGGTTCCCAGTTTCATAGACTTGCTGTGTTTTGCAGACACCTACCTCTATTCACCTTGCAACACAAGGGAAATGAAAAGATCACACAGGAAGAATTTTAATTAAGAGATAAGTTTGAGATATTCCCCAATATTGGGACAACTTGGTTATAATTTTTTAAGAATTATTATTATAGACTCTTGCAACTTATCCATTCCTGTTCTTTCTCTGAATATTAAAATGGAGGGTCTGTGTATTCAACACACCTCCTTTTCTGGAAAGTCACTGAGACCCAACTATAGCCCGAAAGAGAATTAATACCAAAACTTCTAAGGACTGGATCCAACAGCAGCTTTAAAACAAGAAGAGAAAACTCTTTAAATTTCTAGCCAATTATAATTATTGACTCACTGCCTTACATTGCTGTGCCCTATCTTAGTAAAAACAGTAATATTACTGAGCACCAGCCCATAGTTGTATATAAAGATGATGCAGACATCATTCTACAAAGCATAAGCTGTCCATTCAGTGTAGATCCTTGAGGATTCTGAACTTGAGTCTGAGCATATATAGCCACAACTAGCCACATACATGGAGACTGCAACAGGGTGAGGCATTAATTTTTCCAGTAGAACTTTAATGTATTTGAGGGCTGTCTAGAATATATAAGGAGTTCACACTCTCTAGTCTAGCCTGCAGAATGTGTGATGCAGATGCAGGGAATGGCTGTGACACAAAGCAAAACTCACAGTAAACTTCAAAATGTTGCTAGGAAGTCAGAGAAAGGGAGTGGCAGTTGAGCTGACTACAAAACTAGGTTCATACAAACCAGGTCAAACGCATGTATTTCTAATAGCAAGCAATGAGAGAGAATTAAATTTAAATGCTTACAGATTAACTTATGCAGTTATGTCATGTTCTATTCCAGTTCCATTACTTTAGTTAATAACTGGATATGCAAATGTAAACCTAATAGTCATTCACACACACACACACACACACACACACACACACACACACGCTATTCCCTTATTCCCTTGCCCTTTTCTTTGTTTTTCCTCCAGAGAAGACAACATAGGTATTGTGTTTTGTATTCAGGCTTCTTTTTTTTTTTTTTTTTTTTTTGGTTCTTGCTTTCGTGCTTTCATTTAGGTTTGGGATTACTGTTTAAATATAAAACTACTTTGTAGAAAAGTTTCTTAGAGATTCATAAAAGTATTAACCTGTGCATAGTTTTCTGGTCCTTGCATTTCCCCCTCAGTAGCATATTTCACCAATCTTTCTTCTTTCATGCTTTAGAGTTCACTCATTTTCACTGATGTCATAGTCTTCTGGGACACCTCGCCACTGCACTAACTGTTCTCTGATGGCTTCTTATTAGCACATTTCCCAGGTTTTAAATTAACAATATTCTTATAAATATTTGTCATCTTTATATTTTGTGAGCATGTAACATTTCTAAGCAAATAGATGTGGACATTAGTAGGTGACTGGGTATGTGACTATTTACGCTCTTAGGTACTACTGCTTTTGAAATAAATTGTATGATTTATCTCAGCCAGTACATTCTCATTTATACACATTTTCTCCAGTTATTGTCATGAACCCTTATGAGGACTGCCTTAGTATATATAAAATTGGATCTTAGTTAAATATTTTCGAAGAATTTTTGGTAGATACACAGTTGCTGATCGATTTACTTTTCTCATAATACCATGAGCACACTCCCTTGTCTGAATGTCTTCCTAATTCTCTAGGTTTTCTTTAGATTTCTTTTTAAGGCTTATTTACTTTTTTTCTCTGAATCTTCAATGTATTGTAGACCAAAACTACTTCTCTTTTTGTCCTGATATCAATATAAATTTCATTGTTTTCCCTTGTCATATCTTCAATTCACCTGTATTATTCTTTCACTTCACATAAACAAATAAATTAATATTACACATGTTTATTCTGCCCCCACCATGCCACTTAAAATTTTTCTAGTCTCCATTTCCTTTGCAGAGAATGTTTGACTCTGGATTATTTTATTCATATAAATCTTTCATAAGAGATTAATGATTTAATTTTCCATATAGAGTTGTTTCTTTTATTTTTACCTTATAGCTCATTTTCAATCGTCCCCATTTGGAGGCTGGCAAGAAGGACCCAGGGGTAAGAGCACACACTGCCTTTGCAGAAGCCATGGGCTCAGTTTGCATTTTCCATCTTAGTGGTTCACAACCTATAACCATATCTCCAGAAAATCTACCATCTTCTGTGGTCTCATCAGGTACTTTCACACAAGTACACACACACACACACACACACACACACACACACACACATACACTGTAAAGTAAGTATTTAAAAGAGAAGCCAAATGACCCCATTCATCTATGATACCTTTTGACATAACTTCTTGGTTCTAATTTTTCTGAATAGTTTTGTCATTATTCTGTATCATACACTGCACGTTCCTAGTGTCTATTGTATTTCAAGGTTAGCACAGTTATTTACTTTTTATGTCCACTCTGTCTTGGATGGTCATCTTCTGCTGTTTTTGACCACCTTGGGTTGAGACCCCATTGCCTGGTTTCAGTCTCTGTCAATAATGTGAGGATAGACAACAGAATCTTTGTTCTAAAAAGCAGCTCATTTTATCTATCCCAATATTTTGTGTCTGCCATTTAATTGAAATCATGTGTTCTCATACAAATTTGTGGATAAGTGTTGGGTTTTGGAGTCTGCTTTCCCCTTTTTTTTAATTTGACTTCTACTGTAGTAATTTTCTTAAGGAAAACCTGTAAAATAGCTAATGAAACGTCAGTTGGATCTGGGGTTAAAATGCAGGCAAGAAGGTATTTTTACCTGTACGTACCTGTCCCTTGAGAAACAGTTGTCCTCCAGAACGCATAACCTGTCCTGGAGTCATTTTTAGGGCTATCATAAGTGAAATTAGTTAATATATTCTTTAAAGTCTCAGGGTGAAAATAACATCACATTGGTGTCAGAAAATGTTGCAAGTGTCAGTGCTTTAAAATGCTTAGTTTAGGTAAAGAATTTGATTCATTAATTCATTGACAGATAAAATTCCTCCATAATTAGAATTACAGCTTAAAAAATCAACATTTATATTGCTGTAACTAGGAAAAAACCTAATTAATTTATTCTTTGCTCTTCTCTATCCTGCTGGATGTTTGTCGAGGGTATTCGTTAAAAGAATATAAATATTTGACAAGGAGGTGACCAGACTAAGGTGAATCCAACAGAGTGTCACAAAGTTAATGGGATAAAACTGTGCAAACACCTTGGCTGACTTTTCATAACAACTTTCTAATGATGACATGTCTGTCCTATAAACCTAATATTTAAGAACAAAATTAATATCACTAATCAATTTTATTAGATTTGTTAAGAATCCCAGAGGTTATGCTGACATTCAAAAGGCTTACTCTAAACTGGCCTGATATACTAATGGCCAATTTTAATACTTTCTATATTTATCTCTCCCTCTTTCCCAACAAACATGCAGAAAAAAATGGTTTTAGGGGACAATCAGAAAAGGAAATATTACAAGATATCATAAGAAGTCCTTAGAGGAATTGAAAATTGCAGGAATGTACTAGAGAAATCTGGAAAAGCAAGTGTCGCTGGGGCAGTAGGTTGTCAATGGATCCACAGCTAGCAACTCTGAGGGGTCGAGTCAGACACACAGGGAAAGAGTGGCTAGGTCAAAGGAGACTCAGTATGTAGAAAACATTTTGGTTCTCTCATTCTTATAATTGTTTGGTCTCCATCTTCTATATGCTCTCCAAGTCTCAGAGGCAAGCAGTTCATTGTTGATGTGTACCTATGTGGGTTGTGCCTATACAGAAAGTTTTTAAGGGGAAAAAACTTTGTTATTGACAGTGTGGGGAAACTGATTCACTACCATAAGAAGAATATAATATTACTAATTTAGGACAGTTATAATTTAGATGAATAACAGCATCCACACCAAATAATATTAAAATAACTCTGGGCCTTTTAATCTAGTTTGATCAATAAAAAAATAAGCCCATGAATGAATAAATTATAAATACACAAAACCTTTCATATCATATGAGCTGCCATTTGTTTTGTGGATTGTAGTTTTTCCGGTAGGTGCTTCATTTCCTTGATGGCTACAGATGTGGAAGATCTTTTTAAGTGTTTCTTAGCCATTTGAGTTTTCTATCTTGAGAATTCTATTTAGATCTGTATCCCATTTTTAAGTTGGATTATTTATTTTCTTGATATCTAGTCTTCTGAGTTCTTGATACATTTTGAATATTAGTCCTCTGTTGGATGTGTAGTTAGTAATTTCTTTTCCATTCTGTAGGCTGCCACTTTGTTTGAATGACAGTGTCTTTTGTCATGAAGAAGCTTCTAATTTTCATGCGATCCCGTTTTTTAATTGTTGATCTGAGTAGCTGTGCCAACACTGTTCTCTTCGGAAAGTCTTCTCCTGTGCTAATGAGTTCAATGCTATTCCTTACTTTCTCATCTATCGAGTTTAGTGTCTTTTTGTATGTCGTGCTCTTTGTTCCATTTGGAATCGAGATGTGTATATAAGGTGATAAGTATGGATCTAAAACAAAAAAACAAAAAAACCACAACCCAGGTGTCCATAATTGTATGGATTTATTTCTGGGTCTTCAATTCCATTTCACTGATAAATGTTTCTGGTTTTGTGCCAGTGCCATGCTATATTTTGTAACTATCTCCACAGTCAAACGTGAATTTGGGAATGGTCATAACTCCCTCAGTTCTTTAATTGTTCAGTATTTTTAAGCTATCCTGGGCTTTTGTGTTTCCATATGAAACTGAGAATTGCCTTTTCAAGATCAGTGAAGAATTGTGTTGGAGTTTTGATTGAGATTGCATTTAATCTGTAGATTGTTTTGGGTAGGAAGGCAACTTTTCTGTACTAATCCCACTGATCCATGGAAGACCTTTCCATATTCTGATATTTTCTTCAGTTTCTTTCTTCATTAACTTGAAGTATTTATGTCATACCGGTCTTTCACTTTCTTTTTAGAGTTACCCCCAAGATATTTTATATTACTTCAAAATATTATGAAAGGTGTTGTTTCCCTGATTTATTAGTCTATTTGTCATTGTATATAGGAAGACTAACGATATTTGTGAGTTAATTTTCTATTTACCTTCTTTGCTGAAATTATCAGTTGAAGGTGTTCAATGGTATTTACTTTTTATTTAAATATTTTATATTTAAAGTTTTTTAGTGTCAATTATGTATTTTATCATATCATCTACAAATAAAGACTCTTTGCCTTTTGCTCTTTTGATATACATTCCCTTGATCTCTTTCAGTTGTATTACTGCTCTAGCCAGGACATTAAGCACTATATTGAATAATTATGGAGACTGTGAACAACCTTGTCTTGTTCTTGAATTTGGTGGGATTGCTTTAAATCTCTCTCATTTCCAGTTGAGGTTACAGGCTTGCTGTAACTTCCTTTATCACTTTCATCTGTGTGCACCAAATGGATTTTATTATAGTTGTCACAGGTGAGTTGATCCAACTGTAATAGGACTGTAAAGCAGCCCTCTCTTCCGTTTGCATACTGTCAGTGGCTTCAGCAAGTATACTTACTCCTAGTTCAGAGGAGTTTTTTTATTTTTTTATAAAATAATTTAACATTACTAAGACCTCTAGGTTCTATAATGTTACTACAAGATCTTTGCTTTTCTGAAAACATGACTCAGACATAAAGAAATACCAACACTGTAGATATCATTTGCTGTATGTAGGGTATAGCAAAACGTGACAAAATGTTATGCTTAAGGGGAGTTGAAAATACCGTACTGTGGGCTGAGGAGATTGCTCACTAGGTAGCACTTGCTACAAATATATTTGGATCTGAGTTCAGACTCCAAAAACAAACAAAAAAAAGTTGGATATAATAACCTGCACCCTGTAATATCAGTTATCTTACAGTAATAGGAGGAAGAGGGAGGAGATTCCCAGGAAGCTTGTTGGCCAGCTAACATAGCATATGTGGTGTGCAAAAACAAAAAGACCTGTTTTAAATATGGTAGAAGGCAAGGACCAACTCCTGAAACAGCTCTGACCTCCACGTATGCTCCAAGGATTGTATATACTTGCACTCACAAACATGAACAGGAACACACACACATAATCATACATGCAAACACATACATAGATACATACAAACACACATGCTCATGATAAAAATACAGAAGAATGGAAAGTAATGCAATGTAGTAACTTATTTGAAAAGCACCAAGGGTTCCTCTTGGTATTCATAGTGAACTCATCAGTATCATGAGTTGGTTTCATTTCTGCACAAACAATAGCTTGCTTTTCGTTTCCATATTAATGAGTTTGTGGTCCCTTGTCTGTGATAGCTTTTACAAATAATGTTGCTCAGAACATTTGTGTACAAAACTCGGTTCTGCATTTGCTTCTGTTCCTTTTAGGAAAGTCGCGAAAAAGTGGCATTACTGAATCCCATGGGAGACAGACGCTCCACTTGTAAAGAAAGTTTCAAAACTAGAAATCGTTTCCTCTACATTTTACAGTACTGTGTCTAGATGTTCCGCATCCACACAAAACATCTTTGACCATCTTTCTAATCTGATTTCTCTGAAGGTTTATTTAGAAGTGTGTTGTTACATTTTATGTTCTCTGGGAGTAGACAGAGTATCATTGTGTATGTACTTAATCAAATGAATGCCTAAACTTCCTGTTCCTTTTTAAGTTTTAAGGGACAATATTTAGTCATTTATAATTATTTGTGATATTAGACTGAAGAACTTAAGAGATTTTAAAACAATACTGTCCTTCTGATCTCATGTTTTGTAAAGGAATGATGGTGGATTTTATAAAGGGCTCTTTGTGTATTCTTGAGATTAGTATTATGAGTTTAATTTTTCTAATTATATGGTTAAACATGTTGACTAAACCAATCTCTTCACATAAAATACATTTGATTATGACATATTTAATTTTTATATATTAGTGGATATTTGTCATTGCATTTGCTATTTGTCTGTAGACAACTGGTAATGTTCGATTTTCTTGTCAAAGCAATGCTGACTACGAAGATGGAAGTGATTAGTGTGTACTCATTTTCACCCTCTCTAAGCACATATACAAGGTGTGAGGCGTTTATGTACTAATCTCAATCCATAGACTAGTTATTTTTAAAGTGTGTTTGAATTTAATCATGTTGCATGGCTAATTTTTAAGCATTACAGAGAGCTGTTATATATATTACTTAGAGTGCAGCAGCAAAGGCTAATTGGGAAGAACACTTTGTAGAATGTTTTTTATCTAAAATGTAATTTCTTTTAAAAATAATTTCGAGATTATATTTTAATTATATCATTTTCCTTCCTCTTCTTTTTTTCCTCCTTCTAAACCCTCCCAAATGCCCAAAAGTTCTCTTTCGAGTACACAGCCTCATTTTAAAAGAAAATTTGTGATATATATATAATCGCACACACATATATATATACACACATATATATACAAGATGTAAATATATACATATATATGTATACATATACCATAACTATATATACATGTGTGTATACATATATATCTAACTATATATATATATATATACACACATATATATGTATGTGTGTGTATGTATATGTATGTGTGTATGTATGTGTGTATATACATATATAAATAACTGTGGTGTATGTGTATTAATACATACCTGTTTAGCCCATATACTGTTTCTTGTATATATTTATGTTTTCAGTACTGACCATTTGGTATCGGATAACCAACAGACTAATCCCTGTGCTCTTCCCACAGCTGACTCAGTACAACCATGACTACTTTAAGTTGCAAATTATTCTTAGTAAGGATTTTCCTTACAGTTGGAGACGTGAATTTTCTTTGTCCTGGGTGAGCTTGTATTTTCCTCATCCCAGAGCACTCATGCATTCATTTTCTAGCTTCACTGCTTGTCTCACATGACCACACATTTCTCTCTTTAGCTAAAGCGGTGAACCGCACATTCTCTGGCTCCCAGCCCGCAGAGTTCTGTCCTGTCCTCAGATCCTCACTTTGGTCGCACTTCGCAAGGAACTCTCTGTTGTCTTCGTTTCATTACCGCCTCGATCCTCTCAGGAGAGTCACCATTTCGGCCATCATGTTTTTCCTTTTTGTACGCTTTCAAAGCACGCTCTCCTGATGCCCACCACCTACCTATGGTCTCATTGATTTTTTTTTTCTGTTTCTCTTCTTTTTTGTTCAAGATGTTTATTTAATTGTATTCCAATCTTTCTCAGTACAGACACACACACTATTTCCCTAAGGGAAATTAATTTCATTTGATAAACTAGTAAAATTCTGATGTATTTTTATGGTAAAAATTTAGTAACAACTTTAAAAAGTATTTAATTTGTATAGCAGATGTTTTGTAGAAAATTTTGTAGAAAAAGGTCTTTGAAAAGGTGATCTATTGGTAAATTTTACTCAGAAACTCTGCTTTTAAAAAGTTAATAGATTTGAAAACATTTGTTTAAAGTATCTTATTTGTGCCCAGAGAGATGGCTCCATGGTTAAGAACACTGGCTACTCTCCCAGAGCACCCGAATTGGATTCTAATCACCCACACGATAGCTTGTAACAATATGGAACTTCAGTTCCAAGAGGCTGACGTTCACTTCTGGTCAGCAAGGGCAACAAGTACATACATGGCATTTATACACACACACACACACACACACACACACACACACACATACACACACACTGAAACACCCATTCATAGAAAATAAATTTGAAATATCTGAATGGAATTTTTTCTTTTATATTTTTTTCCCAAAATGTCAACACATATTTGTTTAAAGGATAAAAAAAAATTAGTATTTTCAGATTGTGTATATCTAAATAAGTTAATTTCTAATTAGGAGAACTATGCTCTCTTTTTTAATGTGGTATTAGATCAAGATGATTCTACAATGTTAAAATATAAATTAGATTTCAGTGTTCAAATCAATCACTTGTGTGATTGAAGAGTATTAAACCCATTTGTAATAAAAATTATAAAATATCATGTTGCCACAAAATATTAGAAGAACCAATAATACAATATGAACCAAACATTATTCATAAATACTAAATATCAGCACTCCTGAATAGGAAAATTTAAACCATGTTTTAATATTTTGTCCCAGCATATACCTGTTGAATCTTGAATATTGATCATTTAGAAACCCAAAGGACTTCAGAAATCCCTAGTCCAGCATTACCGATTCTGAAACATAAAAAGGAATGAAACGGAAAGGAAAGATACAGGGCTAGCCAGAACAACAGATGGTTACAAAGACAGAGGTGCACAGACTGTCTTCCTTGTTAGAATTCCAACCATGATCTGAGCACAAGATAAGTAGGTTATATTTCCAGATTCACCCTAAAAATAGGCCTTGCATGAGAATTTCCACTGCTGGTATATTATTAGAAGTTTAGCTTTGGCAGCACTGAGCAACACAGTAACTCTGTGCTTCCTATGGGCTTGTACAGCAGCACTGCTTTGCTCTATAGTCTGCTGAGCAGCCAACATGACTCCAATGAATTCTGGAATTAGTCCCTGAATGAGTGCCAAGCATGTTAAATAAGCTTCACATTGGGAGCATCTAAGATCGAATGATCATAGCATCGTTAGATTTAAAATGCTCACGAGGCCAAGTTCTGAAGAAAGCAACACAAATTATCAGCCATCTAAAGGTGCCAACTGTGAGCAAGGACAAAGAGGGAGATAAATTGAACAAATTATGGGACTCAATGAACAGTAAGGAGAAAACATATACAGATAGTTTTCAATTTTTAGGGAGCTAAACAAATAGCAACATTCAGCAGAACTTTAAGTAAACTATAGATAGGTAGTTATGTGAGAGGTGACAGGATTGGGGACAATTTGTCAGCGTCTCTTCCAATTATATAGCAACTATATAAGGATTTATCTGAGGAACATGTCCCTAAAAGCCCACAGAACCTTGCTTATGAGAAAGCTACACGGCAGGCAAGCAAGAGAACTTTCAAAAACCTGTAAGTCACCTGGTGACTTTGGCAAGTACAGAAAGTTCCCATAAAGATGAAGCCCAGAAAAGGAAGAAAACATGACAGAAATTTCTGGAAATTATGTAATGATACAGGGAAAATATTTAAGAATCCTGTTGGCCAGTAGAAAGATAAAGAAAGGTAAGGCCAGCAAAATCCATGAAAAACGTTTATAAGCGTAAAGACAGATTCAGGTAATAAGATTTTATTCTTTGTCTAATTAAATCACCAGTCCTAGTCTGGAGACCTGGAGTGTCTCAGCCCATGCAATCTAATCTTGAGCCTAGAACTGGAAGGCTGCCCCTCAGCCTCCATACAGTCTAGAACATTTAAGCCACTCTGACTAACTTCTTCTGAACTCAGAGCTGTACTGAACTCAACTGACTCTTCTGGTTCAACTCAACTCACTCAGTGCTCTGGCTGAAACTCTTCTCCAAGCTGACTTGTTCAAACTGACCTTCGGAACCTGCTGACTGTTTCTGACTGAACTCTTCTGACATGGCAGACTTTAGCTGACTCCTGTAACTTCTCTGACTAAACTGCTCTGCTCAACTTCAAACTGACTCACTCTTCCATCCGATACTGACTTCTTTGGCTAAGCTGCCTCTGTGGCTCTGTCTTAGACTCCTCTCTTTGCCTCTGTGTGTTTATCCTTCTCTGAGCTCTCATTGCTCCATAGTGCCTCAGGCAGAATCTCTGCTTCTCTGCCTTTTCCTTAGTCAACTGTTTCATTGTCTCTGTATCTTGTCCTCTCTCTGACTCTTATTCTCCATACTGCTTCTATAACTCTGTGCTCTCTGGGCTGAGAGCCTACTTTTTCTATCATGAGAGTTGGGCATGTCCTCACTCTGACTCACTCTGCCAACTCTTCCTTTGATTCACCACTTTCCTTGCCCTTCACTCTGACTCAGCTCAGAATTTATTTCCTATCTGCCACTGACTCCTTCTGAGCTCTGCTTCCTGTTTCTAAAATGCTGGTATTAAGGTGTGTAATACCACTGTCTTATGAATACTGGGATTAAAGGTGTTTGCTACCACTTCTTTCTGAATACTGGGATTAATGATGTATACCAACATTTCTTCTACCCTATCGTAACCATGCCACAGAATTAAAGTATTAAATATTCCTCTACACATTTGGTATGCTTGTACAACTATAATTCAAAAGCTTCCCATGGCTTTGGCCATATCAAGGCAAATTCCAAAAAACTTAACAATTCTCATGAAAGGTACAAACCAAATACAGCATAGCACTTCTTGTGGGGGCAATGCAGATCTTCTAGAGGAAGAGGGAAAAAAAACAGGTATTTTTCAAATAATGAGCAGGATATTTTCTCATTTGATGAAGTTTATTCAGCACCAGATAAAAGAGCAATGGAGCCCTTAGGTCAGTTAGTCAGAGTGTCAATATGTACGTGCCTTCCTTTTCTTTATTGAAGAAAACAGTCACTTTTCACAGGCTTTACCACTTCAGTAAGTTATAGAACATACACGTGAGTTGGAGGCATGTGGACCACACAGGAAATGGTGCAGTCATACAAGTAACAGCAAAAAGCTCCTAAAGCTGGGACTTTCCTTTTTCCTCACTTGGAATGTGAAGTTTTATAATTTGTCCTGAGAAAATCATATTGAGACTAAATAAATTGGCTGGTAAGTGTTTATTAAAGTGGATAATGTATGACTCAGTGATCTCCAGAGTAACAAAACTTAAGGAATGGACTTCTATACATAGAGAGAGAAGGGGGTTTATTGGAATGACTTAGAGGCTGCAGTCCAACTTATCCAAAAATGGCTGGCTGTAACAGAAAGTCCAAGAACTCAGTAGTTGCTCAGCCCATGAGGCTGGATTTTTCAGCTTGTCTTCAGTAGTCACTGGGATTCTGAAGAAGTAGACACTTATGGCATGGACTTAGGAATGGACTTGCTAGCATGGAGAGCATAAGCAGGCAAAGAGGAAAAGCTTCTTTCTTCCATGTCCTTATATGGACTTCCATTAGAAGGTGTGGCTGAGATAAAGGTGTGTCTTCCCATCTTAAGATCTCAAAGATCCAGATTAAAGGCATGTCTTTTCCCTGCTCAAATCATATGGAATTGAAGGCTTTTTTAAATTTCTCCCTCAAAGAACTGGATTAGAAGTGCATCTGACATATATGTGTTTATGTATGTGCACATACACAGACATGCACACAGAAAGATATAGGTATTCAGTAATAAATGCTATTCTTTATTTTTCAGCTGATCCCATGAGACAGCATATACTTTACAGTGAAAATTTCACTGTATGACTGTGGAACAGAGTAGTCAGACACATCCATCTGTGCTTGACTTTCTCACTGCATAGATTCCTCGATGTCATAACCAAACACTAATAAGAAAAGCCCCGCAGACACTATTTCTAAGCTGATTTAATGATGTAATCTTAAACTAAGTTTGAAAGTCAGCCCATGTCCCCCTCATCTGAGGGCCCGGCTGTACGTCAGTGATGGACTCACCATGTTCTCCACCACTATGGCAGAGAGCTAGTGCTTGGCCAATTCCAAAATAAGTGAGTTTAAGGGCAAACAGAAAGTACTGGTAGAGTTATTTCACACAAGGAGTATGAACATATGGAATACATTGCTCACTTAGACCATTAGAGCAGATAATATAAATTGGCTTAGCAGCACAGAATTTACTTCTAAAAGAGAGTTAAAGGCATCAGGAATACTAGAAATGGTAGATATCAGTGGCTTAGAAAAAGAGAATGTCAGAAAAACTTAGATGAAAATCTTTCCTTTAATGTTTACATGGCCCCTCTTCCTACCTCTGTCTCAGTTTTCTTTATGTCTTAAGGTTCTTTTAATTTTCTGGAAACCAATATAATTGTGATTAGCTTAGCAAAAATTGCTGCCGTATACCGTAATGCACGCTATAAAGCATGCAGCGATCTTAAAGTGCATAATCGGGCAGCAGACGGCACTGTTAATTTCTATTACAGACTGTAAAACCACGAGGGAGATAGTGTTTGCCTCGCTGCCTCGCTGTTCTACAAGAATGATTTCTGATGGTTTCCTCTACTGCATAGCTTTTCTACAAAGCGTTTGTCTTTTAGAAAGGCCAAAAGGAACTTGCTCACTTTTAAAAGAAATCTGAGCAAAACTGCCAAGCTGCTCTAGGCCTGGACTTCTGCAGGCCCCAGGTTAGTACCCTTATTAACATGAAAGTGCAGATATCTGTTCACTCTGAATGAAATGAACTTTGTCCTGGGCTTTGGGAATTCATGAAAACATCTACTATTTCATACTAAATGTGGAACAAAATATGAAGTTCTATCCAATACTATTCTTCTTGATGAAAGAGAAATTGAATAAAAGAAAAATGTTTCAAAACTATACACAATAAAAAAAATAGATTTTGCTACAACATTGTGTTTTTTTCAATGACACTGGCTGCAGAATGTCTCCCCTAGGGCTTGGGGGTTTCACCCAATGAACTATATGAATTTTTGTTTTTACATTCCATAGTTTTGACATCTCCGGTCCTTGCTAAGTTAAAAAAATCCTCCCAATAACTCAAATGAATTATGGTCAAGGCATATGTTTTATAATGCCTGGTTGTGTGTCTTAGAGACAACATTTGAAGTGGCACATTAGAGCTCCCCCTAACCTTTCCATATCTTTGCTGTCTTATTTAAAATCTACACTGTACCAACGTCATATGGGACCAATACTTGAGTTAGTGAGCATAATTCAAGTCATATGATGAGGACATGATAACTTCTACCAAGTTTGATGTAATATGCTTCATCTACTTACAATCCCTGGCCTCATTTGTTGTTTCACTATCATGATTTTCCATGAAAATGTATGCTTACTTGCAATTTCTTTCCATAGAAGAACTGAAGAATCTCTAGGGAAAATGTAACTCCTTAAGATTTTGCTCTAAATTAGGTATATGCAAGCAATTTCAAACTGAAAGTACTTACGAGCTTGAATGGGATTAAAGAATAGAAACACATGCATAAAACATGCAAGTGGCAAAGAGTCTTGGAATTATTTATCTTTACTTTTTGGCATTTATTTTTGGCATTCTCCGCTGTGCTGTTGATTCATATGAAAGAGAAGTCAAGCATGTTCTAACAGGATTCCAAGGGGGGAAAGGAAACAACAACAACAACACAAAATAACTAAGAGAACACTCCTTGTGAGTAAGCCTGTCTTTCCCAGATACAGCTGTCACTTTCCAGCAAGTGTAGGTAACATGAAATGCTGGTTTTTCCACAAATCATGTAGTGTTCTAAGACAGAATTTCTTCCTAACAGAAGTCCAAATATTTTCTTTAGAATCTCATTATTAACTAATATATCATAACTAGTTGAATCTTCCAATCAGGATAATTACCTCTTATATATGTTAGTAGATGCTACCATTAAGGTTATGACTATGAGTTTCAAGCTAATTGTGTTTTCTCATTACATTACATAGATTCCCGAGTCCTTCTCCTACCTATTATCCACGCTGTATTTTCAAAATCATATGAGGAAATTGTTAGTACACTTGCTCATAATTATGATTTTAATTTAAAATTTCTTGATGTACAACAGGCAGTACAGAGAAAATCCTTCCAAATCCTAACACAAAATTTCCATTATGATTCCAGTCTACTCCTCACTTTTCAATCAGCCAGTTGTCTTTGTCAGTGCCCTAGGGCTGTGAAGAGACACCATGAAGAGGGAAACTCTTAGAAAGGAACACATTCAGTTAGGGCTTGCTTAAGGTTTGGCCCATTGTCATCATACCATGGCAGGAGCTATGATGGCACACAGGCAAACCAGTGCTCAAGAGGTAGCTGAGAGTTCTACATCTAGATCCTCCAGCAGCAGGAAGGCAGAGGGAGACAGTGGGACTTGCTTCAACATTTGCACCTCCAACGTCCACCCCTAAAGTCACACTTCTCCAACAAGGCCGCACCTACTGCACCAAGACCACACCTACTTTCATAAGGCCACACCTATTCCACTAAGACCACACCTATTCCCACAAGGCTACACCTACTCCAACAAGACCACACTTCCTCCAAGTAGTGCTCCTGGTGAGGAAGCATTCAAATATATGAGACTATAGATGCTATTCTAATTCAAAGCACGACATCAGTGGTTAAAGTTTTTTTGCTTTGTGCTTATCTACTTTCTTTTTGGAATTATTTACTTTATTTTATTTTTCAACATGTCTGTATATGAATGTGTACATGTGAGTATAGGTGCTCCCTGAAATCCAGAAGAGACTGTTGGATTTCCTGAAGCTAGAGGTACAGGTGGTCGTCAGCTACCAGACATGGGTTGTGTGAAGTGAGCTACAGTCCTCTACAACAGCAGTATAACTCTTCAATGCTGAAACATTTTGTTTCCCTCTTTGATATTCTATTAGCAGAGCTGTACCTAATACTTCCAGTCAGAGGGAGAGACATATAGCATATTTATTTATTTTTATATATATCCATATATATATATATCCATATATATATATATATATATATATATATATATATATATATATATATCATCTAGAGAACACAACATGCAGAGCACATAGTATAGCATAGTGTATGTAGAGGTACATTTAATCCTTTAATCCAGTAGCATAGGTGCTCTAGGGTGGAAAGACTCAGGCAGTCTAAGGAAGTCTGAGGCAGAGACACAGAAGCAATTCTGCAGAAGGAAAATGAGTTGGGGAGAAAGAGTCAGCTAACAGTGAGATTCAGTTTGAAGCCTATCGGAGCACTTCAGTCAGAGAAGTTGCTAGAGTCAGCCAAAGTCAGCCAGAGTCAGAAGAGTTCAGTCAGAAACAGTCAGCTGGCTCAGACAGTCAGTTTGAACCAGCAGCTTGGAGA
The DNA here is from genome assembly GCA_026225945.1 of Cricetomys ansorgei. NCBI lineage: Eukaryota > Metazoa > Chordata > Mammalia > Rodentia > Nesomyidae > Cricetomys > Cricetomys ansorgei. The sequence goes on along the minus strand of JAMJFZ010000185.1, from coordinate 1,368,270 downwards.
AAAGCCAGAACAGGGTGTGACTTGAATCAGCCAACCAGAAGAGTCAGTTGAGTTCAGTACAGCTCTGAGTTCAGCATGGCCTTGTCAGAGTGAGTCAGTCAGCAGTAAGTCTCTGGGGCTGAAATGTTCTGGGTCTAGGTTGGTATCTTGAAGATTATTGTACTGAAGCCGTCCAGTTCTAAGTTTAGGTTTGAAAATTAGATTGTATGGAGGTTAAAATCTATTAAAGTCCAGGAATTGAATTAGCTAAAGAATAAACTGCTTTTTACCCTGAATCTACATCTACAGGTATAGGCAGAAACAGCTCTTTCAAAAGAAGGCTAGGTACCACAAGGACAACTGCACCCGTCTCTCACATTCAGGATGAGAGACAAAAGTGAACTGTTCTAAGAATGTGAAGGGCTGGGGGGCGGGAAACAACCAACAACAAGAACAAAACTCCCTGTTTATGAGGCAGAAGAGAATTTTGGCTTTCTCTAGGCACTTATTTATGGAGAAAGATTTACTTTTTCAGGAAACGTAAATATTATCAGTAGCTAGAACATAATTTTCATGTCTGAAAACAATGCCTAAGTCCAGTTACAATCCAGAAGGCTGTGGTTCAGATGAGAGACAAATCCAGAAGCTGGGACAGCATTCAAAAGAATGGTGTCCTGATAAACGTGTGTCTCTATTTTGGAGGTACAAATCTTTATTATTTTTGAATTTAGCGTTTGCAATGAGGATAAGTAATGATAAATCTTATATTTGAAATGTGAGAGGGATGTAAAAATAGTTACAGATAGTATGCTTACTTTGTATTAAACACAATTTAAATTCCTTTGAATGATATGCATAGCTAATACTTATGATCACACTGCAGGTAGGTATTACCATAAATGATGATGGAGAAAGTTCATTTGAGTAGCATTATTAAATTTTATATGTTCAACATATCTGTTGTAAGCAAACCTGTCATTATTATATCATGACTATCCTAGATTGCTCAAATACTTTTAAAATATGTAACATGTATTTTTACTATGCACATACTTTAGAAGTTAGTAAAATGCACGTAGAGCATATCCACTTGCAAAATGACAAAGTCTTCTGGAAGTTGACTGTTGAAACTGGGATGCATACAGCACACACGTGGACAAATGATCATAGTACATAATGGTGTCAGCCTGTATTGTAAGTTCTACTGTCTCCCTAAAGTTTACTATCTCTCCTAGTTGTATAACAGAGTCAGAGGGATTCCTTATCATGTGTCTCTATATCACTGTCTCACCTGCTTAACCCAAGAAAACTATTTGCTTATTTCTTACAGTAATCCTTACTTGTGAGCAATACATAATTTCAAGTACATAATTTTTGTTTTGGCTTATCATTTTCAAGACCTACTTAAAATAGAGTTAATTCTGTTTTTCCTAAGTCACTGTCACACCATGCTTGTAGATACTCTTCTGAGTAGACCAGTTTTGCATCATGATATCTGCATTGAAATCTTTGAGCACAGAAGATCTCAATCTTTCTTCCTCTATTACTCCTTTATCTTTCTTCTCCTTGTGTTTTTTCTTTAATTTTTAATAATTTGGGTTAGTCCTCTCTCCTTTTGGTCTTTTTTCTGTCTCCCACTGTAGTAGACTAGCCCTGTGTGAAAGCCAAGGTCTACATCCCAGGGGTCTAAGTTCAGAGGCCTGTGTGGTCTGGATGGAATGTAGACACACCTTTAATCTGAGTATTCAGGAGGTGATTGTCCACAGCTTTAGTACCTTAGACAGAAACAGTATAGAAGCAGACAAGAAGCAGAACTCAGAAGGAGTCAGTGTCACACAGGAAGTGACGTCTGAGATGAATCAGAGTGAATGGCAAAGTGACTAATCAGAGGAAGAGTCATCAGAGTAAGGACACGCCCAAACTCACAGGAAAATGAGGGCTCTCAAAACACTCTAAATCTCTTGGGGTCAAGGCTTAGAGCCAGTGATTTAATTAGATAAATTGATAAATTATAAATTAACTTATTATTAATAAATTAACAAAAGAATAAACTGTTTTCTGCCCTGAATCCACATCTGCATCAACATCTTTCTCTTCTGCACTGAAACACAGTATTCTACATAGTTGTGTGGAATATAATTTCCTTCTCTCACTTGCCTGGAGGAAGAAATAGTTTAGCTGGCATGGGAAGAGGATATAAGAATATTATGGATATAAATACAACCAAAATAATTTACATACAAGCATGAAATTCTTAAAGAATAAATTATTTCCTAAATTATAATTTCCTACCCCTAATTCTTCACTTAGAAAACTCACAGACACATTCATTGTGCTTCAGCTCTCATCTGAAGTTGGCATCAATGTCTCTGTTTATCATTTCTGAAGATCTGTTGTTCTATTCTCATGAAATTAGGATTCCACGTCTCACACATTTTATATTCAACACATTGTCAAGCAGGAACTGCCGAATCAGCACTCCTCAGTGAATAAATGTCAGCTAGTGAGTTGTAATATGATAAGGAGCATCATTCTAAATAATGACATAAACATGGCATCTTCTTCATTGCCTAATAACTTGAATGCTCTAAATTGTGCAGGCTTAAAGATTCATATCACATAAATAGAGCAAGGGACTCAAATAGAAAAAAAAATACAAACCATTATGTGGCTGTGTGTTTACAGACATATGACTATAGGAATTTGTTCTGGAAAAAAAAAAAAAAACAAAAACGTGTTATCTGTGGCCACTTTGCAAGGCACTATGAATTAGAATGCCCTTGGAGTGACGTTTTCCACATAAATTAATTGTTTTTGTAACTTCAAGTCTTTAATGGCACATATGGAATGTACTATTTAAAATTACTACTTTCACAATTCTGTGTGTAGCCATTATGTTATGAGATTCATGGAGTCCCTCTTCACACATAACTTGAGGAATAATTAATATATTTCAGAGTGTGTTTCATAGAGTTCTTAATAAGACAGTCTATCTGAGGATGGTAAACAATCACCCAACATCCTCCTAATCAGATAATAACAAAGAGAGGTAAACATTCATGCCGGCCACAGCCTAAGAGCACCCTGAAGACGAGGTTTGTTAAATTATGTGTTTCCAACAAGAACAGAAGCCTAGTTAATCACTGTACTCGACCATTTACCAGGGACCACATGATTTCCCATTACACATGTGAAACACTCAAAGAGCTCTGACAAGCTCAAGAAATAACCTAGGAAGCTGGTTCTCTTTCTCAAAGTAAAACCTAAAGAAAGTATAGATGAAGAGTAAGCATGATTCTAAGAAACACTAGGGAGATATAAAAGCCATTAGGGAGGTAAGGTTATCCAGAGCTGGGGCTGGTAGCAGTCTGGATTCAAAAGCACTAGAGGGTATGGAACAGCTCATGCTGCCTCAACAAAATTTCACAATCTAAGTGGTTTAAAATTCAAATCGTATCTTTCAAAGTTCTACAACCAAAGTTCAAGACGACAGTTGATTCTATTTCCTGATTAGAACAACTAAAGACAGTAACCCCTCCAGAATCTACCTGTAGTCAATGGCTCAGTATTACAAAGTAGAAACCCATGAGCCTCTCCTACTTACGTAAGTGGCTGTTAACAGGGTCTATCTTGTGGAGCCCAGTAATGGTAACAACAATGGTAATTTGGGGCAAGTTAACGACCACCTTGGTTGTATGAACCCTACAGGATGGTGCTTCAGGACCCTTCACTCTGCCCTCTCTTTCTTACATACTTTTGATCCCTCTTCCACAGCATTCCCTTGAACCTTAGAAAGGGTCATATAAATGTCTTGGTTAGTGTGGAAGTCACAGCCACCGTTAATTATTTTTACTTACAATGTATAACTTAAACAAATTAGAGACTAAAATATTAAAAAACCTGTATTTGTTACCCTTCTATTTCTGGAAAGCAACACTGTGAACAAGGCAATCTATAGAAGAAAGCATTTAGTGGGGGTCTTACTTAAAATGTCAGAGGATGGGGAGCACAGGCACACAGGTACAACGTTGGTGACGAACCATGGTTGAGAGTTTATATGTGATCCACAAGTTGGAGGTAAAGGAAAAGGAGTCCTAGGCCTCTCCCAATCACATTCCCTTTCCAACAAGGTCACATCTCCCAATCCTGCCTAAGCAGTCCGTCTCCTGAGAACCAAACATTCAAATATATCAGTCTTGGGAGCCCATTCTCACTCAACCCACCACATAACCTGCTACTATTGCCTTGAAATACAGTATGAGCTCCTTTGATAATAAGGACCATAAGAAGAAAAGCTGTTTAATCTTCAAAATTCTGAAAGGTTAGCTCATTATTTGATAAATGGAAAAACATTACTAAGTGTTTTTTATAAAGGACAAATTAATGTTTAAAATTGTTCAGACCACTGTAATGACGAAACTGGGTTTTGCATTTGAATAACCCAATAGAAGAGAAAATGTGTCTAGTGGGATATTGCCTTAAAGGAATTTCATTCTAGAAAAGGAAACTTCTGATCACTAATCTAATAAAATTAATAATTAATTTACTAAAAGTGAATTTAAATATTTAAAGGAGGCACTTATAAATTATTTGAAGTAAATAAATGCCTTTTAGATGCCTTTGTGTTCATTTCCTTCAGAGAGCTTCAAATATTAAATAAGAAAAATGCACTTAAATTGTTTTAAAATATGAGCTGTGAAGAATTTATGAGCATTACCAATTTTATGGTATTGAAGTTTATCAAGTTGATAAATACTGATTTTTAAACTGCATGTGATTGGTATCATTAGTGATATGAAACAACTCTTTCTCAAGAGAGACTCAACTCTATAACTAAAATCTACTTAGCTTAGCAAACTTAAATGTACAGATCAAGGACTTTTTAAAAATTAAAATAAAACTGTTGTTTGGAGCTGGAGAGATGGCTCAGAGGTTGAGCTCTTGAACTGCTCCTCTAGAGGTCAGAATTTAGTTCTTTGTACCCCCATTATAGATGCTCATGACCCCCCTCTTAATCCCAACATCAGAGGATTTCACACTCTCTTTTGGCCTCTGGAGAACTGCACTCATGTGACACCCCCCACACACACAGTTAAACACATGTAAATAAAAATAAAAATAAAATTTAAAGTGTTAAGGTATTTTGGTAAAATTCAAAAGTAATAGTGAATATCAAATACAACCCAAATCTAAGGTTTAACCTGACTTTTGGGTAATGAATATAAAAGCATGTAGAAAAATGTATTATAATAAGTGAATGATTAATGAAATTGTAAACAAAAATAAAGACATATTTATCAAAATATATATTGCATTTTTGTTTAGTTGCTTGATTTGTGGTACACTTTAATGATTAGGTTATGCTGAGATAGTAATAAATCAAATCGTACAAATTCAAATGAAAAAAATTAGAAAATGAAAAGCAATTTAGCCAAAAGCAATCGGTTTAATAAAGAAGGCCTAAGGCTACATCTCTCAAAATAGGTTTCTTTACATGTATCCATCCAGAAGGCTGTGGGAGCTCATCGAATACTGAGTCCCGGGCTACATGCATGGTATTGTGAATAATAATTTATATTTAAGAAAAGTTTCGTGCAAATGAATCTAATATTGTCCCCAAAATGTAAGAGTAAAGACTGAGCACCAAAATGGGTAATTTAATGATTACAGAAGTTTTGCTGGAGTAGGAAAAACTTACTAAGAATTAATGGTAACTTAATTATTAATATATCAAGTCCAAGTTTTGCAAGGACATTGTGGTAATTTGTGCTTTCTATTCTGGCATATCAGGAGGATACAGTGGGATATTTTTCTGAGTTTTCTGATACTAAGAATGATCAGTGGTATGAGGGCGCTCAGTATATTCTTTCTTTTGTACAGAAAGTCAGCAAGATAGTTGAGCAAGAAATTTTAAACCAAGAGATTGAAGGTTTGAGATAGGATTGAGTTGACTCTTCATACCTGAAAACGACAAGACAACTTAAGAATCTCTGAGGAATGGATCGGGATAAACAGGAGGCGTTAAACAGCCATACTCTGCTTGTCTTTCTTTTAACAATGCCCAATTTGTTACATGAACAAATTACACTAATTTGAAGCTTTCATAAGTTGCCAGGCGCACAAGCCTCCATGACTGAAGTAAGATTGAGAGAGCTTCTAAACAAAGTGCCCGTTACTGAATTTCATCAGTAGACTTACAGACAAGAATTGCATGATTGCAAAGAGAAGCTTAGGGAACACAGTGTTACAAAGTATTGACGAGAAGCATTTAACTTGCTTGGACATCATTGTGTAATTCTGGGTTATTGTTTAAATTTTTTTCTTAGTTAAAATATATTCTGAATAGCAATGAGATAAATTACTGTTTATAATACCCAATCCCTAGTGTAAAACATTAAAATTGAGTAAGTTCCTAAATACTGGGAAATGTGTAGGCCTTCTTAGATTATCCCAACATTTTCAACAATATAGCACTAATACAGATTTGTAGGATAAATGATAGTTGAGCATTAACACTTTTTCAAGGACTGTAATTTAAGGAGTTTTTTTAAATAAAGAGCAATGTTCATCCACTATCAGATAGCTCCACTTTAACTCCTTTTATGTTCACGTGTGGATATAGATAGATGTTAGAAAGATAGATAGATAGATAGATAGATAGATAGATAGATAGATAGATAGATGGATAAGGATATAAATATGGAGCTGAGTCCCAAATATCCCTAATCATTACAAGCTAATGTTCCTGGTTACCTTAAACTTACAAGCAAGGAAGCAAACAAAATATTAATTAAATAGAAAGCAATGTCTTTCTTTGATTCTCTTCAATAAAATAGAAGAAGATGAAATTAAAAAGCATAATGTGTTGCATGTTCATGATGCTAAGAGTAATGGAGAAGGGAAGAGATGAAGGACTCTAAAAGCTGAGCTCAATTTTCATGGAAAGATTTACTGAGAATGTACCAAGTAAGCACAGACTTGAAAGGGAAGGGTTATCTGGAGGTGGGAATTTCAACTGTGTGAGAAGTTCCATGGTCAACATGAGGAATGGTCTTGGTGTCACTGCTACTAGAGAAAGCTTAATAAGAAAACAAACGAGAAATACTAACGGGGTCCAATTTGGATAAGACGTGTAAATATAAGTATGTCATTATTGGTAATGGGTGACATGCTATTATATGCCCTAAGAGAAACGTGATATTACTCATTCAGTGATACAAAGTTATCCACAGTTTGTATGATAATAAGGCAGCAATCACTGTTTCTTAAATGAACCCATACATTAAATACAGGGGCCTAATTAAGATCTATTACTCTGACCATAGGAAGTGAAATACTTCAAGTGAACCCTGCTTAATTTTCTATAAGAATTTGAAAAGAATAAATGATGATAGGTAGATAGATGGATAGATAGACAGACAGATTTTCATACATAACAAATACAGTGTAGTATGGACATTCATAAAATAGTTAAAATGGAGTTATCATATGTATCCAACATTGCTATCTATTTAAAAACTACTTTATTGAAGAATCCTTGAATTGGAATTAATGCTCAATCATTATTTACCCAATAAATATGCATATAATTTCCTTTTTAGTGAAGATTTAAATTAAAAAGAAATGAAATCTTGTGCCACTTCCCAGGGTGACGGATTTGTTACTCTTTGTTTTGTTTATTCTGTTTTGTGAGTCATTGTTTGAATCACCTTTCCTTTCCCAGCAACAAGTACTGGCTGTGGTAGGAGTGAAAAATGTTTCTCTCAGACAATGAGACATCAAACAGAACTACTTGGGAAAATATATTCTTGAAAATATATATTCTTAGCTACCATTCTCTTACCATTGAGAAGGGATACAGTTCATCATGGTGAGAAAGCTCTGTCAACAGCAACAAGAGGCAGCTGGTCACATTGAATTTTCATCAGGAAGCAAGAGAGCACAGACTGAGGCCAAGCTATGGAGTCTCCACTTTCTAAGTCCACACCCTTGCAAACGGGGTCCCCAGTGGAAGTCAGGTGTTTAAGCATGTGACCCGATGTGGGGCTCTTCACGTTCAAACCTTAATTCTGTTTAAGACTCAAGACAGAGTTGACTGTTTTAACAGAAGCTTATTTTTTTTAATATAATCACTGACAGGTGATGTGAGAGGGTTTTATTTATTGAATTTATGCTCTAAATAATGAATACCGCCAAAGACACAAAGATTAGATTCGGGTGAGGAATCAGTGATTAAACGGTATATTTTTCCTTGTAACTTTTGTAGGTATGACTTAGTATTAGTGGAACTTAAATCTTTAAGACATTGTTAAGGGCAGGGAACTTCTTAATGTGTAACTGAAAAAAAGAGTGGAGAGCCCATCTAACTAGACTATTTGTGTTTACAGCACTCTTTCTGAATTATCCACAGATTCCCTAGGGCTGCTTTTCATCTTAAGTCAAGTGACATAAGTGCAATTCAAGCTGGCCTACACAACAAGTAGAGAATATTCTGTAAAATCAAGGCACACAGATAGACCTGAGTCTCAGGAGTGTCCCTCAACTAAGAAATTCACTAAGGTGCTATTCACCTCTCAGTTCTGTTTACATTTTACCTTCTCAATGATGTCTCACAATTTTTCTAGACTCCTGTTTCACTTTGTTGAAGAATTTCTGTGATATTTCCCAACAATTCCAGGGGTGGGGGCTCTCTATTTTTGTGATTCTGGATAGGTATCCATTCATGCATGGATCTTAGAAAAAATGAATAAAAGACTATGTACAGAATTAGTCTCATACAAGTTACATGCATACCTTTCAGCTCACAGTACTCACCAACTCTTCAGAAAAGAATTAGGAGTAGGAACGAGAGAGGAAAATGGTTGCACAAAAGACAACAATGACAACAGTAAAAAATACTACAAGAAGTCCATTATTCTATGTTCATGACTGCTCAATATTCTCACACACTTTAAAAAATATGTAGAAATACTATTTTCAAAGTTCTGCATCTATATAATACAATCCACATTTCGCTGAAAATATAGACATCTCTTCCACACAAAGAAATTCTATCAGAAACACTTGTTGAAGAAGTTGTCTGTAGTATCTAAATTACCCTCCATTTTGAAATGAGACTCCAAATGTTAATCATTTACCTTCAGTGGAACTCTCCTCCTCGAGTTACTTCGGCTTCTTAAATTGTTTCCGCATTCTCTATTTTTTCTTATGGATTATGATCATCTTTTTTTCTGTCATGTTTCCATTTGTTGTACATAAATTACAAAGAATAACCTGTGCATGCAAACCGCAATGTTTTTATGGGGAGAGGGGTTTAGTGCCTGTCAGAGATTTATAACATCATATATTTTTGACTTGCTATTAGTCACACTGGCACTTTAATACAGTGATTAATTTTTAATAACTCTTCTATTTGCATCTCTGAACTTATTGATTTGAGACCTGGTGGTGTTAGTGATTAGGATATATTTTTATAGTCAAAGGAACTTTAAATAACCTTTTCCTGTAAGGCCACATTCCTCATAAGTTATTTCACTGAGCTGAAAAAGAATGCTTTGTTTGAAAATGATCATAGTGGACAAGTGACATGGATTATTAAAATTTGTATAATTCCTTAAATGAAATTATTACTTAATAAAATGTCCTTGTTAATTACATTGTTATTATTAAATTATTAAAACTATATTTGTAATATATTCTTTTGAAAGTATAAAAACTACAAATCATAATCTCTCCTTTCTATTTAAAATTATAATCAAGGTAAGTACAACTTGAAAATGCAGATTAGTGAGATCCAGTCTACTTTGAAGTATGAAGACTCATTGATGTATGTCTTTTCATTAAAACCACTTGCCTAAAAACACTTTTCTTTCTTTTTTGAAATCAGTACTTATCTGAGATTCAAGACAAATTGAGTATTTAGTACTTATACATTATTAAATGTAGTCCCCATGTGACTCATGCACCAAAACATATAAAACCATATGAATTGATTATAACTAGTTCACGCATATGTGCTTAAAATTATAAATGTCTAAATGGTGAACAGTTGGTGTTAATCAGCAGTTATTCCCAAAAATTGTAGGCAAATATAGATAATGTGAAAAGATCATGCTGTTCTTATTTATCAGCAAATAAAAGGACCTCGTTAAGGAAAAGAAATGTATAAAGAATTATTCATGAAATTTATTACTATAAGTTTAACACAAAAACTGTTGTTATTCTATAGTGTATGATTGTGAGGTTTACTTTATTTGTAGAGTTTTTATCTTCATTGGTCTATAAGAAGTTTCTATTAAGAAACTTAATATTGATATTATAATATTAGTATTAGATAAACTACCTTAAAATGCTTTCTAGTGAGATTTTTGCAGTACATACAAGTAAGAAATAATCAGTCCTTACATCCAAGGAGGCAAAAAGAATGGTGACTTATATGAACTCTACTCAACTAAAACAGACTCTTGATATCTTGAAAGAAGACTTTCACGTTTAAATTGTTTTTCTTATATGGACAAACCTCATGATCCATTGTAGAGGAATAGGCCTGTGTGAAAGCTAGGAAGGGTCAATATTCCAGGACTCTATATGATGGAATTACATTTGGAACCCTGTGTCATCCGGATGGAATGTAGAAAGAATGTTAAGATTGTTTATATACACCTTTAATCATAGTACTTAAAATGCAGTGGTGGTCCATGCCTATAATCCCTAAAACAGAAACAGATTGTGGAAGTAAACACAGGAAACAGAGCTCAGAGTCAGTGTCACACAAGAAGTGACTTCTGAGATGAGTTAGTGAAGGACAAGCAAAGTGACAAATCAGAGTAAGAGCTAGCAGAGTGAGTCAGAGTGAAGACATCTAAAGCCCAGCAGTTCAGTCTGAGGCAGTCAGAGAATCAGTCAGAGTAAGGTGTAGTCAGAAGATTTTAGTCAGAAACAGTAAGCAGGCTCAGAAGATCAGTTTAAACCAGTCAGCTAGAAGAATTTGAGCCATAACAGTCAGTGAGTTGAACAAGAAGAATCAGTCAGAGTTCAGAAGGAGCAAGCTGAGTGAGTAAAAATACAAAATGTAAATTTGGAGGAGGAAAGGAGCTCCAGAAATCATGAACAGATTTTTTAAAAGCCTGATGCTAAGTGGAATAAAGGGATGGTAACCTCAGAGTAAGACTTCACCTAACTAAGTTTCTGCCTTATGGAAAGAAATTACAGAAAGTTTAAACCCAGGTATGGCGGTCCAAGCTTTTAATCCCAGCACCCAGGAGGTAGAGGCTGTTCGGTATTTGAGTTCAAGGCCAGCCTGATCTACAGAGCAAGTTCTAGTACAACCAAGCTTAAGCAGTGACATTAATCACCAAAAACAGAAAGCTGGTGAGAATGTATTTGAATGAGGGAGCCACTTTCCAGCCACAGAAAGCAGCAGACAATCTGAGCTTCAGCCACATAGCTCTTGCTTTAGCATAAAGGATATACAAGAAAGGGGTTACGGAATCTCCCTTCATGACTAAGGAAAACTGCTAAGGCTGGCATGTGCCAGGGATATCCCTGAGTAGAGGCCTAGAAAGACCATTGTGTAAAGCTGTGAAACTGAAGTCTGCATTGCTTCGGAGACACCAAAATGTTGGAGACGGCAGAGTCATGGGACACCTGCCGAGGAAAGTTATGAACAGGTAGTGGAACCAGCCCAAGAGAGGAGAAGTGTTTGCAGCCAACGAAGATGAAAGGAGTTGGAGATCTGCATAGCACTTTGACATGAGACATGGAAGTGAAGATTTTGGAGTTTTCCCTCCTGGCTTTAGGTCTTGTTTTGTTACAGTATATCCTCACGATGCTCCCTTTCCTCCATTTTTGAACAGTAATGTGCCATTAGATATTGGGAGTATGTGATCTACTTTTTCATTTTGGTTTTACAGGGGTTACAGTTACGAGATTCCCATGAGTCTCAGAAGATGTTTCAGACTTTTAAACATGGTTGAGCCTGTGATAGACCACGGGGACTTTAGAAGCTGGACTAAATGCATTTTGCATTAGGATATGGCTACCAGCCTATGGGTTCCAGGGAATAGAGCATGGTGGTTTGAATGAAATGGCCCCCATGGTGCTACAATTAGGAGGCGTGGCCTTATTGGATTGGTGTCTCCTTGATAGAAGAATTATGGTGCTCAGGAGGGCTTTGAGATTTCAGGAGCTCGAGCCAGGTCCAGGATCACACACTCTTTCCCTACTGCATGCCAATTCAGATGTAGAGCTCAAGCAAGTCATCTAACTACATGTCGCCATGCTTCCCACTATCCTGGCAATGGACTAAACCTCTGCATTGTAACCCAGCCCCAGTTAAATGTTTACCTTTATAAGAACTGCCTTGGTCATGAAGTCTCTTCTCAGCAATAAAACTCTTAACTAAGATGTATGTTTATATTATTTGCACATATGCATATAGACTACATTGTATTATATGGTAAAATTACAGATTATATTGCTAGATTTTGCATTATATTATATTGTAAGTGTGTGTGTGTGTGTGTGTGTGTGTACATATACACACACATCCCCACTGATATATATATATATATATATATCATAAGAGCTAGTAGTGCTTAGTTTTAAACAGCACAATATAGAATATTGTTCATTGTCTATGACCATGGATTCCCTTTCCAAGTGCATTTCTTTTATCTTTCTCTTTGTACTACAAATGTTGCAAAATTGAAAGTTAATATTAACTGACCAACCTCAGTGTTGGTTTATAAAACAGGCTGTCAGAATTATGCTCTCAAGAACTGCACTAACCAGCCAGTGCTTTTAAGGATGGCCTTACTGCTGAGATAAATGAGGCAAAACAATCAAATGAAGTACCTTAGACAGGTCAAAACATGACACATTGCATGTTAATATGAGTCAAACCCTGTAATGCAAGAACACTTAGTTCTGTGTTGCATGGTCCTGAAACAAATCCTTCATATGTGTCCTTTGCAGATCCTTTATTATGATGGTGGATAATAAAGGACTAATTTGCCTCCCTCTACTTAATATACATGTAAGTGCAAGATTTTAAAATTACTGAAACTGTTGAGAGATCTGTACTATTTCAGGAAATATTCTCATTGTCCACAGAAAATTGTGATGCCTTGAGGTGAGGGTGATGGGTTGAGAAGATAAGTAATTAAAAATGCTACTGATTGTAATTGATACATGTCTTGTCCTCCAATTGGACATCGCCTCCTCTTATCCCCAAGCATATGTCAGATGTGTTTGTCTCTACTGACAGCAACCTATAACTCAACATATCCAAGAGTCACCTTTCTAAACAAATTTTTATCTATTAAATCAACTGCTGATAAAGTTTCTAAAGGTAATAGTAATAGTATTTTAATATTAGTAAATACTAGCAATAGTAATTATGTACGAGCACAAAAAGAGAACATCCTACCATTTAAAAACTAGTCATCAACAATTTAAACACATTCTTTGTCATCAATGTAGTGACATAGAACAAAGACCACAGATGAATACCACAGAGGTATCTGCCCTCCTAATTAGGTCTTGAGTATCTATAGATGCATCCTATTAATTATTTCATCACTTTTAAAATGCAGGCAGTTTTATTTATTATTCTGCTTTAGATCCAAAGGAATAGTGAACAGTGAGCACATGGAATGGTGATATGCTGGTTGAATACTTGGTATGTTCTAAATAAAATAGTATGAAAAACTTCCTTAAGGATGAATTTCCAGAATGTGGACAATTTTTGTATAAAGCATGCACAAATTTGCATTTTAGAAAAAGGTATTTATATCATTGTTCAGTTATATAAATTAAGACAAACAATTGCAAACAATTAGATTTTGTCAAAATCTTAGGATTCAACTAAAATATCAAAAATGTCAAGATCAGATATAATATTTAGAATTTGTAAGAAAATTACTACTGCAAGTGAACTCTAGATATATGTTAAACACCAAAGAACATAAATCTCTGACCACAGGGAGATGGGGGGAAAATCAAAGTTTGGGAGTTTCAATCCAAACTAAATGTGATTCAATTACATGTAAGTCCTTCAGGCAGCTACTTGGATTTCAGTATAAATACTGAATCTTTTGTAGAGTTTGGCAATAAAATGAGTCTTATTGATCTGTATGCCATCAGGAGAAGATCATGATGTGGTTTTCACCTTAATCTGCCTTTCAAAGTTATCAAGTATGAGAGAGCAAGAATTCCATAGGTATGGAAATGTGTGTTGGAGAGAATTTTTATCCTTTCTAAAAATAGACGTGCACACCAATATGCCACACCATCGTGAGACATCCCTCCCATTTACAGCTCTAATGGAACCCTACTCAACCGTGGCAATCATGAGCTAGAGAACAGGTGTTTAAAATCACTAAATTTGAAAGTGGCATGAAGTTGCAGAAGTGTGTTGGAGGCTTTTCATTGGCAAACTGTGCCTGCAGTTTCCATGGCAATTTAACATGCACGCTGAAACCTAAATCACCCCACTACTTCAAAAGGCAATGGCGAAGAATATTTAGTGCGAGAACAAAATGAAACGGGTCAAATCATCACTATTTATTGAGCTAGAAGTAGCACTGGATAAAGATAAGCATGTGTAGACTCTCTCCCAATTTTACGTTTGATTTTTGTCATCTACATTCATTTATGCATATTTTCTACGCCCTCTGCTGTTAACATATGTTGCAAAGGAAAAATACCCACAGGGCAACAGCTTGTTGCAATAATAATCATTTGTGGAGAGAAAATGTCAGTCTTACAAAACACAAATCACATTTGGTGTTTATGCTTAAAGTGGTGCATGTTTGAATGCATTAAAATCAATATCCTTGGTAATATTAACCTACTTCTCCAAACCCTGTGACATTTATATTTTGAATTGATTCCTGAATTTAAGTTGATTTTAACAATCAAGTTGTAGCAGGAGGAAGACACAGACTGAGAGGGCACTAAATAAGTCAGATTAAGAACAATCCGGTGTAATGTACCACAGGTGCAGTACGTTACCCATTACACAGACTCTAAACATGTACAAGAAGCAAAACCCCATGTAGACTTTTCTCATCTTGATAACACGTATGTGTAAGAGGTGCACTTGAAGGACTGTGGTCACCTGAAGAAGCTTAGTTCTACAACTTGATAGAACTCAAGCAATCTGATACTGCTCTACATTTAATTAATTGTAGTTAATTACCTAAAACAGAGAAAAAGCCATACTATGGGGAGGATTCTAGTAAATATATAAAAACAGAAAAGAATGAAATAGCTTTGAAGTAGAGACAGATTGTGATGCTGAACGGGATTAAGTGTCTCTGTTTGTGATGACTTCGATGAGGAATTTTAAAATAGCTTTGATATGGAGGATGTAGCTTAAAAGCAAAAGCACCTATCAAAGGAAAGACATGATAATGCATTCGTGTATGGATAGCTTGGACTAAAAAGGAGGATCCTTGTTAGGGATGTAATTGGGTAGACCTAGTAGCAACCAAACAATACTGCAGAAGAAACTATGCCATTAAGAGCATCAATCAAATTATATAAAGTTATAGAACTTTAAAGGCGAGAAGATTATTCCAGAAATGAAAAAAAATTTTTAAATCATCACAAATTGTTTTCTCTGAATTTCACTTATACTAAGTCCCCTAAAGAGAGAGTATGTCATTTCTTATTTCAAAGCACCTGCATTGTGTTTTTGAGAGAGCAAGAACAGCAGTGAGAAAGTCATGAAGGACAGACAGATTAAAACTTCAAGAGACATATGGATAATAGTTTAGTAATTCATTATAGCAGGCATTTTCATCCAACGAAAGAGAAAGGCTACCCAAGAAACTAAAAAAAAAAAAAAAAAAAAAATTCCTATTCTATTTCCTTAACCAACTGAATTTCACTTTGGGAGGAATATGATTGACATATGGAGTTTTCAGCGTCTTTTTCTAAGGGATTTCGGTGAGATACTTAAGAAAAAAATATGGGTGAGATTTCTACACCTCCCCCTCTATAAACACCAACAATGCATATTTTACTCATAGTTTACACTTGTAAGACTATCAAAGCTCTATCAGCATGTACAGATTCCCAAAGGACCCCTTACTAAACATCTATCACACTGGTCCTATCTATGAGGTGATTGAATTACCTCTTCTTCAAATCCAGGAGAGCAAAAAATTTGTTTGTGTTTGCTTTAATTTTTCTTTTTTGTATCTCTGCTTATTCAACAAACATTCACTTAGCACATTCTGCTTGCCAAACGCTTATCAGGAAAACAAATAAAACATGAGCCTTTCTCTCTAGGATCTCATAATGATAAGCCATTTAGAGTACTTACTATGTGTCAGGGGTATTTATGATTTTCATTTAAAGAAATAATATTTTATTGCATTATACAATATGTAGATTCCAAAAACGAAAGAGAATTCCAACCAAGAACATGACTCTGAAGCAAGCATTAGAAATGTAATGAGGAAATGCTTTGAAAAGCGTTGTTTAGCCTTCAAAATGTAGAAAAATAAAAAAGATCCAAAGAGTTTAGGCAAAAATGAAATGATGTATTCATATATTAATTATTTTAAGAAAGGACAACAAATATAGAAAGTAAAAAGGAGAAACATGAACCTGAGTTGTTGCTCTAGTTCATACAATAGTAAACAATAAATAGTAAAATAGTCTAGTTCAATAGATAGTAAACTAATACAAAGCTTCTCTGAATCCCACATAGCCAGTGATTTGTGAATAGACCTACTGAATCAGGAGCCACAGGTGGAGGAACTTAAACTCAATACATTTACAGCAAGCTTCATTCAATGTCATTTAACAAGTTACCAAAAGGTGTGTCTGACTTGTTTCATTATGAGTAGCCCATATACATTTTGGAAATGTGGTCCACATATTCACAAATGATGACGAGTCTCAATCTCATCCCCATTCTACTGTATTTACTCAGTCCATAAGTCCTCTCCAGGACATGTCCTTTTCTGACTCACAACTTTCCAGTGCCGTACTGTAGACGCCTTTCACTTATCCCTTCATATAAAGGGCAATGGCTTCATATAGAGATTTCTTACAATTATTCCTTCCACCTGCCCCTCTGTTCTCTGTAACGCCACCATAGTTATTCCCATTTATTAAGGAGTAAAAAGCAGAAGTCAAACTACCTGTCATTTTCCCATGCATTCTATGTCCTACTTGGTAATAATTGGAAACCTTCCTCAGCCACTCCTAGGAACAACGAGGGTGGGCCAAACTGATTAAAAAGTATTGAATATAACTACCCTGGGCTCACTACAGTTTGGGAACCTTTTATCTGGCAGGTTTTGTGAAAGCTTAAACTTATCACACATTGGTTTGTTGTTTTCCAGTGTGGCAGTGACAGCTTTATTCTCTGAGGGATTTTTTTTTCTGTTTTTGAGAATATAACCCAAATTCTTGGGCATGCAAGTCAGTCATTGTGCCAAGAAATTGTATCCCCAGCCCCTTAAAGTATTTTGTGAAGGAAACATGAGACAGACATGCCATGCTTGGAAGTCTATCAGAACCATGGGGCTATTAAATAGAATCTACATCCCTCTACTTTCAAAATATATCTGAATAAGGCCAGCATCTCTAGCATCTAAAGAGTACCAAAGACAATTTCTCTCTCAGAAATTTGAGGCACATCTATCCATCTTTTATCTATCCCTTTTCATGTAGCTCTTTTTAGTGTTAGATGCCTTGGACTTGAGGGATCATGTCTGCAAGCATCAGTGGTTTTAGCTGTTAGTATGTGTCAGATGAAAGTGAATTAAGAGCCAGCATTTTACAGTAAAAGATAATTCTATTACCTTTAGCACATCTAGCTGTGTATCCCAGTACCTAATAAGTGACATAAAGTATGAGTTCATATCAGGGGGGCATGGTGGAAATTTAGATTCTGCTCTTTGTTCTAAATCACAGAATAGGAGCAGTGGGTTGGCTCGGCATTCCTTCCCGTGGAAGTAAGGCCTCAACTTCAATTCAATGCTGTGTGAAGCAGGTTGACTGGCAGGGGCTCATTTGTGCATCTCCTTGGCACCGTTCTACTTTTTAGCCGTATATTCTGGCTGTCCTTACTGTAAAATGTATTTGTTCTACTATTAGAGTACATTCCCAAGGGTCAAACTCATCTGAGTCTTCGTCTCAGACTATCACGTAGTTTCATTCTTCTGTTATGTCTATAAATTTGAAACATTTTAGAAGTAAAATAGTCAAAATTAGGGAAAGAGCTACCAAAATCATGATTAGTTTTATAATCTATGTGGTATAGTTTTTTTTTTTTTAACAGTAATTAGACAAAACAATCCATATTTGTGGAAATAACAATACCATGTCTTAACAGGAAAAATTAAATTATTTTCCCTCTCTTAAAGTGTAGCATACTGAAAGAGCAGTACCCAGTGTAGGGGAGTAGAATTTTCCCAAGATGGAGATCAATCTTGATCATGGATCTTGTTGTAGATCATTCTTAAATTTTATTGACTTATTAAATTTTATTGAGTGTGCCTGTGTGTGTGTTGTGTGGTGTGTGTGTGTGCTGTGTGCAACAACATGCAAGCACACATAATCATTCACAAGTTACGGCATGCATGCGGAGTTCAGAAGGCAGCTCTCAGGCGTTAGTTCATTCTGCCACCTCATTTTGGTGTATTTCTCTGTCTCAAGTCATTTTGCACAGATTAGTCTTTTTTCACAGAGCCTATAATCTATTACCTCATCACATAAGCAGCCAATCTACTGACATTCGTTAATCTGTAGTTCCTGGAACAAAATTACGACAAATCACTATTGGCTGTGATGTCTTTACATCTAAATAATTCATGAGCAAAAAAGCATTGAGGGATGCTGACAACTAATACTATTAGTTAACTAATAACTAACTAGTCAAGTGATTTTTTAACCCTATGCAGAGTCAACGAGTGGTGAACAATGCTGCCTATATACTTAGTAAATACAGAGAGTTTAAAATAAACATCTTAGTTAGCTCTTTAAAGATCTTCATAAATTTATGGGTATTTGATAATTTTCAAATCTTTTTCTACATTAATTAACATGGTAGTATGATTTTTCAATTGAACCTGCTATCACTTCTGGATAAATTCCAATTGCTTTTGGTTGATAATTTCTTTAGTATATTGTCAGATTCAAGCTGTTAACATTTTATTAGGAACTTTTGCATTTGTGTTGGTGTACAGTTGTCCACCTTTATTTTGCACAGAACTTGATGTGTTACCTATGATAGTTTCTTTTCAGCTTCAACCTGGTCTATTGAGCCAAAGGGTCCTTGGATACCTGGTAAAAGATTAATTATTCTCAACATTCATCAGACCTCAAATCCTTCCCTCTCTGCTTAAGAAGACTTAGTGTTTCAGCAGGCACATGTCTGTGAGTGTGTGTTCTTGAAGCTGATGCAGGTATGCCTGTGACAGTGTTAGTGAAGAAGACTGGCATTTGAGTTAGTGAGCTGGGACATAAGATTTGTTCTTAATGCAGATGTGCACCATCCAATCAGCTGAGAAATGTAGATGTAACAGGAAGGTGGAAGAAGAACAAAGTCACTTCTCTTCCAAATGTGATAAACACTTCCAAACCTGCCCTTAAATGTGAGACACTACATTCTCTGGCTTTTGGAGTCTGGAACTTTTACCAGTGGTTTAAGTTCTTAGGCCTTCAGCCTTAAGCTAAGAGTTTTGTTCCTAGATCTCCTAGTTCTGAGACCCTTGAAATTAGACTGAGCCACACTGCCGAGGATTCTCAGCCAAAAGACTGCCTATCAGGGGGGTGTAATGTTTCAGCCTATATATATGAGTGAACCAGTTCAATTGACAGGAGGTGGGGGAGAGGATAGGAAGGTAGACAGAGACAGAGGCAGAAGCATTTGTACATTATCTCTTCGTGTAGATCCTTCACAAAGTGTACCAAAAATTGAAACCAGTGCAAAGAAAGCAAATGTGTTGTGAAAAGATGGAATGGACTGTGGCCAAGAGGATAATCGGTCAACTTAATAAACTTCTGAAAATAATAACTTCGTTTGGAAACATCACTCCATCCCTCAAACAGGATTAAACAAGTATCATGCCAACACGTTCTAAATTTCAGTTCACAAACTTAGAGGACATTAACCTTGGTTTTAAACAGGTTTTAGATAATATCTAAACCTTGCCTATTGCTCCAGAAGTCTGCTCAATAGATTCTTACTCCGTAAATTGATTGAGATCTAATTGCTTAAATATTGTGCAGATTTTAAGGATGGAAACTATTTTTAAGGTTTTGTTGCCTAATTTGTGGTATTCAGTTCCAAACTGGATCGTTCATTTCATCTGTTACGTCATTGTCTCTTTGCATTGCTAGCCAAACATCAAGGTTGTTGGGGTTTTTTTTTTTTGTTTGTTTGTTTTTATTTTTTTTTTTTTTTAATTAACCAGCAAGCTAGATTCAACAACCCGTATTTGCTGGAACATTTCAATGTTAGAGAGAGAAGAATGAGACAGAAAGAACTAGTGAAAGAAACAGAGAGATAGAGAGAGGGAGAGAACACACACACATACAAACACACCATTTACACACACACACATACACACACACACACACACACTCACACACACACACACACACACACACTCACACACACACACACACACACACACACTTACACACACACACACATTCTTACTTGCGCTTTATTTGTAAGCTATGAAAAGATTAACTACTTCATTGGGACAAATAGGATCCTAAGAAGCTGTCACAGAATTGAAACACCCATCCTTCCAGGTTACTTCACTCTCCTATAACCCTAAGGTGGTAAGTTCAACTCTCAGGTAAGTAAGGTCTGCATTGCTTAGTCAAGTGGAAAGCAAGAGGAAACACTTATTTTTAGATGGCCAACAATGGTCATCATGGCAATGGTTATAAGAAGACAATTCCCAAAGCTCTAGAGGAATCTCAGAGAAGTGCTGAGGCTGGCATAGGACACTTCTTACCACACAGCTTGCTCCTTGGCCCCTCATATTGCTTGCCAGTCTCTATGTACAACCAGAAGTGGGGAACGCAGGTGAATTTCATCTCAGGTGTTAAATTAGATCTTCTGTTAGCGGCTACAGTGCTGAAGAAGATTTGACACAACATCCTGATGTTTGACAAGTAATTGAGGACTATGACTGGTCAACGGTGTCTGTGACAAGAGATTAACAGGAAGGCTGTGGTGCAAGAAACAGAATTCAAAGTCCTAGTAGGGACTGTAATTCTGGAAAGCAATGTTTTCCACTATGATTTTTAGCAACTGTTGCTAAAATATAAATACAAATGTGAATATTCACTAATGGCTAGAAAGATGGCTCAGTCAGGAAAGCTGCTGCTTCTTCCCCTTCCTCCTCCCCCTCCCCATCCCTCCCTTCTCCTTTTTCTATACAAGCACAGGAATCTTGATTCAAGACTTTTAGATCCTCAGGGCTCATAAGAAATCCAGGCATGGCAGTATTCCCTTTTAATGTTAATGAAGAGGAAGCAGAGAGAGGAAGAATACCGGGGCTCAGGGGTTAACTAGCTTAGCCTAGCCAATTGATTATAAAGCTTCAGTTTCTGTGAGAGAACACGTCTTATAAAGTAAGATGAAAAGCAACTGAGAATGACACATAGATGTCATCATACACAGACACATATGTGCACTTCCGTGAATATACGCACATTAACATGGCATGCCTGCACATACACACAAAACCTTAGCCTTTATCCACTTAATGTGCCAGGAACCAAGCTGGGTATTAAATGGTATTAGTTAATCCAATCACCGATGCAAACATATATGATATGATTCTCTTCCTGTAGTTGATTACAAGAAAAAGGACTATAAAGATAAAATTCTTGCTTACGACTAATCAAACATGAAGCATATATTTTGAGTATCCTAACCTTCACACACTTCTTGTATACGACTTTCAAATTATTTGAAATATTTAACTTAACTTGAAAGAGTTAGGAAATTTTAGTGATTTTATTATAATCTAAAGCAGTGTGATAATATCTTTAAAAGAGTTTCTATAGAGAACTTTAATGTTGCATTGCTTTAAGTGGCATATATGTGTTCTAATTGAAAAACAAAGTCAACATGTTAAATAACTAAGTAGAAACAAAAAGACAAAGGAGTAACAAAAGGCTAAATGAGCAGAGAAGGCACCTCCCAATCTGCAGTATACTGTGTGTGTCTCCTCTTGGCTGCTTAAAGGAATTCCCACCTTAGCTCTTATCCCATTAAACAGGGTAAGTATTATGACATAGAACAGGTGGTGTGTTAACACGTCTGATCATACTATAAACTAAATTTCCAATGCAGAAGAAACTATTGGAAATCCAATGAAAACATAATGAAGTCAACATCCTTGCTTACCAAATGGGACTCTGCAGCACAGTTAATTGGACATCAGTGTGAAATGTTGACAGAGAACAGAATGGAGGGGAGAGTTAAGGGGTGACAGTTATATCAAAGTGCTATATTTTCAGCAGAAGCCTTTACCATCTGGGTATTTCTAGCATTTAGGTAAAACATATAGCTGAGTGAGCATTTTGGTTTTCAAGTAGGTTTCCTATCATCCTCTGTCCCATTTAGACAGGACTGGGCCCTTGAGAAACACTCACTGATTAATAGTTGGCATTCCATACCAGGAAGAAAGTGCATTTTGCAGTTAAGGATTGTGACACAAAATGTCTGTCAATATGATTTTTTTTCCCTTTCACGTCTGAAAGAAGAGAGAATCTGTCAATTTGTAAATATTATTTAAATCAAATATTGATAAATGCATCAATTCTATTTTTTTAATTTTAAAATTACATGCATTGAGTGTGTGTATGCATGTGTGTATGTGCATGCCTCTGTGTGTGTGTGTGTGTGCATGCACAAGTCTGTCAAGATACATATGTATATGTCAGAGAACAACTTGCGGAAGTTGAGTGTTTCCTTGATGTAGGTCCAAAGAATTAAACACAAGTCATCAGGCTTGGTGGGAAGCTCAGCAAGCAGCGTGTCCTCTCTCTCTCCCTCTCTCTCTCTCTCTCTTTCATTCTTTCTTTCTTTCTTTTTAATTTTCTAATCATGATGGCACACTAGGTTTGTCAAAGGCCTTTCTGCATTTATTGAGATGATCAAATGATTTTGCTTTAAGTCCATTTATATGATGTATTTCATTTATTGGCTCACATATGTCAAATCTTCATACATCCCTGGGATAAGATCAATTTGATCAAGGCAGATGTTCATCTTTACATCTTCCTATACTCATCTTAAAGGAGAACTTCTACAGTTATGTTCTTCAGGGATGCTACCTTCTAGTTTTCTTTGTATATTGTGTCTTGACTTGATTTTAGTATTAGAATAATACTGGCTTCCTAGAAAGAGCTTGGGAGTACTCCTTGTTTTCCTTTTGTATAAAAATGATTTACAAAGTATTGCTTGGCTTAGAATTCTGCTAAGAATTCAAATGAATTGTTTCTCGCTTTTCCTAGTTCTGGCATTGCATCATTAAGTCATTTAGTTGTATTCTTTCTTGGTTTTTGTTGTTGGCTTATTTTTTGGTTGTTTTGTACCTTAGAACTGCAAATATCCCTCTTAGGGCTGCTTTTTATGCATCCCAGAGATGTTTGTTAGTCTGTGGTCTCTCCCTGGCCCTCTCCTCCCCTCTGTGTCTGTGTGTGTGTGTAAGTGTGTGTGTGTGTGTGTGTGTGTGTGTGTGTGTGTGTGTGAGAGAGAGAGAGAGAGAGAGAGAGAGAGAGAGACAGAGACAGAAACAGAGACAGAGAGATTGATTGATTGTTGTTTATTTAGGTATGATTACATGATCGGTTAAGTAGAATGTACACTTTTGGTACTTGAGTGGAATATTCTAGACTATATTAGATCATTTTGATGTGTGATGCTATTAAATTCTGATGTTTCTCTGTTTTGTTGTTGTTGTTATTGATTTGTTTGTCCAGATAACCTGGCTACTGGAGAATGTGGGAGACTGTGTGGGTGTATCTTTCTCCTAAATAGAGTTTTTCTACTATCCTATTAAGGATGTGGCATATACAATTAATCTGGGATTTTTCTCCTTCTTCTTGCCTATAACTCATATATTTGCTTTTACATGGTGTTACAAATCTCTGCATATTCCATTCATCTTCTAGCTTTTCCTACTTAATAAATACTTTTGATTGAATTGTCTGATTCCTCTTTCAGCCCTGATAAGTCTTTGACTAGATCCATTTTATGAATAAGCCTTCCTATTAGTTTCTAATCATGTTTCTGAGTTTTTTTTAAAATTTCATTTTCATTTCAAGATAAGTTTTCTTCAATATTTCTATGTCTTTAAAATTCAGTTTTGAATCTTAAATCTCTTGTCTCATTTAATTCAGCCACACATCTGTTTTCCTTTTTTTTTAGATATTGTCATATAATTAAAAGATTTCACTCTTCCCTTTCCTCCCTCCAAACTTCTCCTCTATTCCTCACATTCTCTTTCACATTCAGTCTCTTTCATCATCACATGCATATATATATATACATACATATACATACCTATACACACACACACACACACACACACACACACACATATATATATATATATATAATTAAATGTAGACTCTTTAGTCCATATAATGTCATTTATACCCATGTTTTAAGAGATGAGACCTTATTTAGAAATTTCTTTCTTCTTTGAGTTTGTTGAGGAATCTGTCCTGTTTAAGTTACTTTAATTCTTTGAACCTGTTTGTAATTGTGACTGGGATTTGTAGTCTGAGACAAACATATGTGTCTTCATATCTCTTCTGGAAAAGTCTCAGAACTTTTTCAATAAATATCTAAACATAGGTTTCCTAGATACGTGGGGAAATAGGCAGCTAACCATAGGAACCCCTGTACCTCACATGTCCAGACGTGTTTCACGTGACTGAATCTTCAGTTCCCTTCATTTTGTATTCTTTTTCTCCCCTGAACCCTCTGAACATTCAGTTTCTTTTGTAGAACTCATCGTTGGATTCGTTCTTAAAAGACACGTCCCTAATCACAATCTGTCATTATCTCTTTAATGTGTCACGTTTTTTAATGCTCAAAATTGTTTGACTCCAGTTTATTTGATACCAGGTCTTCGGGAAACTTCCCTTTGTCTTGATCCCAACACTTGGGCAAGCATAAACTAAGCATTCATTAGAATAAATGTTCGGCACAAGAACACCGATGCTTAATAGTTATTGATTTGTTGGGACTTTTCATACAATGAGTTTGAGAATATGAAAGAATTTAAAGTAAACTGGATGCTGCAAACAGGACTTCTCAAAATATTCTTGTGAAATTTATGTATAATTCTGAAGAAAGTAAATGTATATTCCCAGAGGAATTGGAAATCTATATGAATCCCACATTTCTTCAAGATACCTGGTTTTACTATGATAAACTTTTTGGCTAAAAGCTATTTTTATTTAAAGAAAATACTTCTGGGATTATTTTTATATGGTTTAAATGCATGTGCCCTGTCAAAATTCATCTTTTGGAACTGAATCCTGAGGATGATGGAGTAGAGACGAATACTTTTGGAAAGTGATTGAATCATGATCGCACCAATCTGGTGAATCGGATGAGTGCTCAGTGAAAGAAATTACAGGGCGTTCCTGAGACTCATTTTCCTTTTCCCCTTTCATCCTGAGATGTGCCAGGAAGGATGACTTCATCAGATGCTGATCTTCTGGTTCCACAATCTCGGGCTTCTCAGCCTCTAGAATGATGGTTGATGGTGTATAAAATTTTCTGTCTTAATTTGTTTACTGGAAATCTGGACAGTTCTTTCCTTTTCCCTACAGAACCCCGCTTTGGTTTATTGAGACAGGGTTTTCATCTTTACCCCACGCTGGCCTCAGATTCACTATGAAGCTGAGGCAGAGTAATCCTCCTGCATCAGCCTGCTAAGTGGTGGGATGACAGATGTGAGTTACCACACTTTTCTCATTTTCTCTCATTTAACCAACTTCTACTAACACTGGCCTCGTCTGTTCATTGCCATTTTGTACATAAATCTGTTTTAAAGTTAAATCTTACCTTTAACATAGCCTTTTAATTTAGTAAGTCTAAAAGTCATTTGGAAATGAAGCTTCTGCTGATATCATGGACATATGACTAGCTAAACATCTCCTATAGAGAAAAAGCACTGCAGCTATGTTTCACTATACTTTTATTACTATATTTTAGTGAGATGTATAGTGCTTGGAGTAAATTATTGTGAAAATACAGAGACTTCCATAAAACTCCAGTGTAGTTTATTCATATTTACAATAATAATAAATCTTCCCAAACCATAGCCATAATAATCTGATTGAAGCAGAAAAGGATTTCGGAAGAAGGGTGTCTGCAGAGCTGCCATGATTTTATTGCAACATGTATAAGGCAAATATAATTATGCAGTAAAAATAAACTTACAGAATTATGAGCCTGGTTTACAGATTAAGACATTAATTCCCTCAATATATGAGCAGTCACTGGTAGTTTTAGTTACCTAGGGCCATTACACAACTCAGTGTAAGAATTACATTAACTCAGTGCTTACTGTAGATTTATAAAGGCCCAAATATTTGGGTGGGATGTGTTTGTTTATTTTGTTTTCTTTTTTAAAGTCCTTCCTTCTCCTGAAAGGCCAGTGTAATAATTGTAATTCTCTACAACTGAGACAGTTTGTTACTAGGCTGCAGTTTGGATCCTTCAGATCTGCAATTTCTGTCAGTTCCCCTTGTCAGCCTCAACAGACAGAGCAATTAATTTCATCATAAAGTTTATTACCTCCTTGTGGCTCCTTCTGTCTAAACCTGATCCTCTGATTCGTCCTCCATCCGTTTTATCCCTTTTAAAAAATTAATCCATCTCTCTCTCTTTCTCTCTCTCTCTCCTCTCTCTTTCTCTCTCTGTGTATATGTATGCATGTGTATGTGTGTATGGGTATATGCATATGTGTGTGTATGTGTGTATGTGTGTGTGTGTGTGTGTGTGTATGTATGTGCTCAGTTGTTGGTTTGCAGGTAAGCGTGTGTCAGGAAACCTGTATGGAGGTTAGAGAACAGCCTTGCAACCTTAGTTATTAGTGATCCTTTTCCACCTTGTTTGACACAAGTTCTCTTGTTTTCACTGCTGTGTTTGCACCAAGTTACCTGGTCTACAAGTCTGGGTAACCCTCATATGTCTGACTCTTACCATGACATAGGAGAGCCAGAATCAAAACATGTACTACTTCATTGAGCCTTATATGTATGGGGGTCTTCCAAACTCAGGTCCCCATGCTTGTACACCAAATGCTTTACCCACTGAACCACAAACCACCTTTCAAGGCCCCGTTAATTTCAAATGTACTAGATTCTGTGGGGTTTCCATGGTCTAGAGTTTCAGATTGAATAAAAAGAAATCCAAAAATATATTTGCTATTTTGATTTGTTTTTAATCATCAAGCAGCTCTTGATATCTAGGTTCTCTTAGATAATAATGGATAGTTGACCTACTCAGGGGCTGTGTCTAGTGTTTCGGTCTTTCCTTCTATCCCATCACACACACACACACATACACACACACACATACACTGAAAGAGAGAGAGAGAGAGAGAGAGAGAGAGAGAGAGAGACAGAGACAGAGACAGAGATGGAGACAGACAGAGAGAGTGCTAAGTTGTAATCCCATGGTAGTGTATGGAGGTTGTTCCTCCAGAAGTAATAAGATGTGGCTGGCCCGTATTTACCTCCTGTCCTCACTATTGTTGCTGTCTGTGGGTCACCCACTCTCTTGTAAGTAACCCTTGTACATATTCTGTAAGCAAGTCCAAAAAAACATTTCTGTGAGAGGCCCAAAGAATCCAAATGTTCTATCCATCTTTAGAGATAGACAGATACTACCACTCAGAGGATGTGAACGTTGTTTTTTGACTGATAGTTTTCCCATTCCACTCTCATGTATATACAAATGCTCAATTTAATAGGAAAAATAACACGTCTGGTAAATGTAAAACTTCTTAGTTAACGTTGAATGAATCTAAGGCACGCAAATAAACATGAAGAGCCCATATTTGATCCCAAAAATCCAATTTCAGGCACCTCAAACCTAAACACAAACCCAACCCTTCAGCCCAACCCAACCGGACTCCACTGGAAATCAAGCATGTACTCAAAGTGGTAAAACTGTCTTCACCAGCACAAATATCCTGTCCTAAAAAGTGTATTCATCTTTTTCTAAAAATGCTATTAAGCTAATTTCTACCAATTCTGAATAAATAAATTAAAGTGCAAGTCTGCCTAAAAGTAAGAGAATATCCTAAAGATATTTAAGGGTAAATATAATAATTATTGAACATATGCCCTGTGGCTATTTTGCCTAAAATGTCAAGCAAAGATGTTTCTACTTTCTAACTAAAAGCATGAAGAAAACTAAGCTGTCTGTAACAAATGATCAGTGAGCTTATAAAGCAAAATAAAATATGCTTGGAACTGGATAGTGAAGACATTATTTTGCAATGTTTTCCAGCCCATATGTGTGTGGTTGTGGAAAATCATTCTTTGTATTAGATGCACGAAGCGGGAGCACTTCTAGACGTGAGGAAGGTAGGGGAGAGAAGCTGAAGATCTGCAAGGCTAGGAACTGGGCCAGGTTCAGCTGCTGGGCTTCCTTGTTCAGATGAACTGGAAGTGTATCTCTGTGGCTCCACCTAAGTCACACAGTGGTGAAAACACCATGGAATTCCCATGGAAGAACTTCATAAGAAATATCAAGTACACAGCAAGTAAGCAAAGGTCCTGGAAAGCCATAAGAATATCAAGATGAGTACATGTTACTGTTCCTAACATGGTGGGGGGTGGGAAATATGAATGACGGTTACTGTTTCTTTTAAGGTATACTGAGAGGATAAATTTTCCAAAAGAAAATCATGTTTAGAAAGACTGAACAATGAGAAAGCATGACTAATCGCTTTAATGAATGGGTTTAATGATTGGCTATGCTGCTGGTCATCAAATCAAATTCAGTATTTCCATCAAATGGAATAAAGATATTCCTTCCAAAGTCTCTGAGCCAGTGCTTGGCTTCAGTTCAGACATGATATTTTCAGATTCTGTTTTGAAAGTAAAATTTGATTAACAAAAAACAGTGATATAAAGGAAATCCTTTGTTTTATTTTTCACCGGATTTTCTACTGCTTAGCTACAGAAATTTTATTTGAAGATATTATGCACGTAAACTATATAAAAATCACT
Source organism: Cricetomys ansorgei (assembly GCA_026225945.1). NCBI lineage: Eukaryota > Metazoa > Chordata > Mammalia > Rodentia > Nesomyidae > Cricetomys > Cricetomys ansorgei. Next base: position 1,339,029 of record JAMJFZ010000185.1, on the reverse strand, counting down.
TGTATCTGTTGGTGTTGGAGAGCTCCCTTCTGTCTTCACTGTTGCAGAAACACCTGAGGGGTGTCTACGTGGTGATCTCAAGAGAGTAATTCAGAAGCCATTAGCTTATTGAAAACAAAACACTTGAAAGTAGTTTGAAATAATGTTGACTCATTCGCAATGCTGCCAAATGCTGCCTTTGGCACCGATGAGAACATAGATGTCTCTGTTGATTAATTTATGGTTTTATGAAAATAAGTAATGCAAATTTTAGTTCCTACTCCAAAAATTTGCTTTTATTTTTACCTCAACAATGTCAAATATCCTTTGGAAATATCACCATTCCTTCACAGTACAGTTAGAAATTAGATAGATTTGTGTTTAGTTAATCATAGTCTTATTTTAATAAGTGAAAATTCTCTGTTTTATAAAGATTTACTCTCCCATTTTATAGATGAAGAAAAAAATACTGGTTGAAGTATATATTAAATAGTGTTATAGGACCAAAATGTATAATGAACAATGTTCTAGAAAGATCTTGATTCCACAGTTATTCAGACTAGGAACTATTTCTAGTACTCTTTAAATATATGTCCATGAGAGAGACTCTATGTCCACAGACTTTCATGTTCAAATCAGAGAATTTTTCAACGTAAATATAATTTCCTTATTAGAGAATCTGTAGCTAAAACCTTAGGAAATTACTCCAGACGCTGATGATCTACACATGATCACAGAGCAAACTTTTTCCCAGATACCAGGGCTGCCTCTGATTCCACGTTGCAGTGAGCCTTTGGAACACCTACTGCCCCAAGTTCTGCACAAGTAGAAAGAGGTGACAAAATCAGCAAGTGTTATCATGCAATTTCCCTTATTTTTCTGCATCCATCATAGCTTAGAGTAACCTCTTAATTGATGAATGAAGACTTTATCGAGACTGACAGGAGTCATAATGACTGTGATTTTCCTTGGAATGTATCTGTCTTACAACTCAAAATAGAATAGCCAGTTTGGACTTTAACCAGAGACACGGCCCTGACTTAAGACATTCTGAAGGGAATGAATGATTAATGCAGTTTATAGACAGGATACTGCTTCTTCTGTCTCATGTGCTTTTTGTATGTAATCTCCAATGGTTCAAGTTCAGATGGATCTAATGAAAAAGGACTAGTTGTTTTCCACCTTCCCTTCAGAGCACGCTGTACGATTTATCCACTGACAAAATGTGCTAATGAAATGTCACCGTGGACAGCTTGCTAAAGGATTGATGGGCTGAAAGTTTTGTACTTTATTTAACTTTTGCAGGAAAAATGAATAAGTCCTCCGAACTCTGTATGATATAGAGATCTATTGCAGTTTTCCAACTCAGGAAGTAGCTATGCCACGGATGGGATGGAGAACAAAGAGAGACACTCACTGGGCAGAGAAGATAAATAAGCAAATTGAAAGTGTTTGAGCTTTTACTATGATCCAGTTCTAAATTATTGTCAGGTTGAATAATTTTATGACGGTATTTTCCTCTATGTATGCCATTGTTATCATTCTATTACCCTTTCAATGGATACCAAACCTTGGACCCTCATGCACATTATGGTATCCTGTGTCTTTTGTCTCATGATTGCCAAAATTCCTAAGAGAAAAGAGCTTATTCTAAAAAAACTTTTAAGACTTTTTTAATTCCTTTCACTGATAGTGTCTGATTAGCTCAGTTGATAGAGCATGGGGCTTTTAATTCCCCCAAACACAGTCAGAAAACGTCATGTTTTCCAATCAATGGCTACTAGAAGTCAATACAGAGAATCTGAAAATTGTAGAGCAAGAATTAAGATGTAAGAAGACATAAACTATATGTATTTAGAGATTCTGTTGATATATGTATAATGGGAACAATACACAAAGTAAACTCTAGGTGATAAATTCAAAGATGAAGGTGGAAGTTTTATACAACAAAATTCTGAGACGGAGATAATGACATTATTGTTCATTTTACAAATACATGTTGTTCAACATAAATACATGTTAAATGTTCTCTTCCTTCTCTCTCTCTCTCACACACAGACACATACTGAGAGAGAGAGAAAGAGAGAAAGAAAGAGATAGAGAGAGAAGTTTCAAACAATAAAGCAACAGAGATCATTAATGAGCAAATGCCTCAATTTATCCAGAATGGTGGATTAAAAGAAGAAAAGGTTTATTCTTTAATGCAAAGAGAAAAGCTGATAGACTCCATTGGGGTAGAACAATTACCCCTATCCTAGCTTTCAGGCTCCATCTTTATGAAAATAGGAACAATAGTATCTCTGGGGTAACAGCAGCTGCCATGATAAGAGTGCCTGCACATCTCAGAGGCACACAGAAACCACTGCCATGCTGAGGAGGAAGGGAAGAGTGTCAAGGGGAGCTGGGATATTCTGTCTTAAATGTGTGCCTGACTGTGCCACCTCTTTGACTACAAAATGTGGAAGAAGAAGCAACACTTAGAAGAAATACAAACAGAAGCCTGGACAGGAGAAGAGCAATGGGGCAACTCTGAACCCACCACATTCCAAAAGCATTTCAAGGTATGTGTGCATATATATATGTATGTATGTATGTATAGATAGATATTTATACATATATGTATGTGTATGTATGTATGTGTATATATGTATGTATGTATGTATAGATAGGTATACATATATATGTATGTCTGTGTATGTATGTGCATGTATTATGTATGTATGTGTGTGTGTGTGTGTATTCTCCAAACTAGTTTCTCCAGACAGGGTTTCTCTGCTCTAACTCTACCTGTCCTGGAACTCACTCTGTAGACCAGGCTGGCCTTGAACTCACAGAGATCCACCTGCCTCTACCTTCTGAGTGCTGTGATTAAAGTTGTGCACCACCACCTCCTGGCCTCAATATATTTTTATACCCAGCCCTGTGTACACAAGGAAGGATCCCCTCATTGAGGAAGAGTCTCATGGAAAAGGCAAATATTGAGAGTCTGTGTCTGAAGGTCACTAGGGAAATTAAAAACAGCTCTAGCTCAGAATTTTCAGGAACTCCACACTGAGAAACAGCTCTGCTGGGTACAGAGGGACATTTCATCTTTCGATCCAGTAGCAGAGCTGCTCTAGCAAAGGATCACATCGAAAGGCCTGTGTGATGACTAGGAGAGGATCACATTGAAGCCTGTGTTATCCGGATGGAATGCAGAAAGAATGTTAATCAGACTAATCTTGTAGTCTCTTTGTGCTATGGATTTCTGTGGTTAAGGCAACATAATAAAAACAGTCTAGTTCATACATTCTACATGTAGCACATTCTTCAGAAATGAAAGAAGAGGAGGAAGCTCACTCAGTACCTTGAGTTACACATAGTGGATACAGAGCACTCATGCTGCTCTGAGCTTTCTGGCAGTACACAAGAATGTGGAGCAGAAAACAAGCCCTAGCATCGTTTACAGGCCTTAAGACAGTGCAGTGAGTTAGACAATTGTACACTAATAAAAAATTTCAAGTATATAGGCATTCTTGATTCATGAAACTGGAGACATTTTCCCCAAAGTTCTACATATTGAGATCAGAAGTAGATGTTAAAAAAAATAGTGCATTCAAAGGTCTTATAAAAATATAAGAAATTTCAGGGGAAATCATTCCCTAAATGACTCCCTCTGCAGAGGGAGATAATGACTTAAAAATTTATTAAACAAAGAAATGAGTGTATTCAAATTGCCAGATTTTATGACATGTTTTAGATATAAAAGGGTCATGAATGTTTAATCCCATTCAGCCTATGTATTTTAGTGTAAATACATGTATTTATTTATTTATTTAGTTTTTATCCTATGTATTTTAGTGTAAACACAAAGGCTATTTTACTGGAACACAAACTTTCTACGTGCTCTCATTCCTCTAATTGTACATTGGTAGATTGTCGGTTTTGTTTTGTTTTTAATCTGTTTGTAGAGTTGGATGTGTAAAGGATGCAGTAGTCACCTTCCTACAGGAATGGCACCCAGAGAACCTAATCCAGTCTTTACACTATTTAAATATATGAAGCACAAACAGGGAGAACAGGTGTAAATGGACATCTTATCATCATGACGGCCAGAATGAAGAGACCAAGTTCCACTGCTACTCACAACAAGGAAGGGAAGCCAGCAATATGCAAGCCAGTCTGAGCTTTGGAATTCTACTTAATATTCACTAGAAGGTTTCTAAAAATGTCATGCCCTGCACTTTAAACTTTCATTGTGCATTTTCTGACCTTTTAAAGCCGTGATTCACTAACTATTTAAGCCAACGGTGGAAATATTTCTGTAGTCCATCGAGATAAATTGTAAGCAGGGATGGAAAAGGCACGTACTATGGTAATAACTGACTGTTTCAGAATTGGAATAAAAAGAGAAATCTCAGGACTTCCATTAACGGGTAGGTATACTCTGGGTTACTAGGAGATATGGGGGTTCCATTTTGCATTATTTATACCCATAATAAAAAATAAAAACATGCTCAAGGGTTATTTTATTAGAGACGAAGAAAAACTAAAGGGGAGGCAAATTGTAAACCAACAGCTGGCAACAGGAGGGGCATGAGGAAGACCGAAAACCCCACTTTTTTTTACTTAACTTCAAAGAAAACATTCATATTCCGCAGTGGAGTAGGCAAGCAACTGCAGGCGGAAAGGGAGGTGGGCTTCAGAGACACAGTGAGAAAGCCAGAGTCAGAAAGCTTAGGTCTGTACCTGTAAGAAGGAGACAGAAAGAATTGGGGGGAGGGGGTCAGCTAGACAGTCCAGTGAGAATAGGGGATTGCTGCTAAGCCTGAGGAACTGAGTTCTATGCCAGGAACACAGAGGGAGGAAGGAGAAAACTGATTCCCTCAAGTTGTCGTCTGGCATATGAATGTGCACATACATCTGTGTGCACGCACGCGCACACATACACACACACACACACACACACACACACACACACACACACTAGAATAAAAATTTCTTGAAAAGGAAAAGTTAAACTAATTTTAGTTATAATGTTAAACTCACGAAAAGTAGGAGGCTTAGTGTTGCTACATGGCAGACATTCTGCAAGAAGCCTCTGGGTGGGGCTGCTGGGAAAGCAGGTGTGTGAGGTTGCAGAAGGTTATTCCTTCTCTTTCCCAGGATTAACATCAGGTGGATCCGTTTTACTGGGAAATAGACTCCTGGCCTGGTGGGTGACAGCCCTGTTGGATTAACTCTTCAGGAAGGAGGCAATAAGTAATAATGATTTAGTCTTTGGAGCAGATTGCAATGTCATTATCTCCAACCAAGGTCAAAGGCAGACACAGGATTTCATTTTTATTTTATTTATTTTTATTTTTTTAACCAGAAGGAAGAAGATTCCTATTAATTGACCTCAACCAATTCAAGATACCTCCTAGGGTTACCAGGGAACCAGCAGGAAGTGGGGTTCAAAGGCTTTGTAGGCATCTAGTGAGAAGATCATGAGCTGTTTTTTTTGGGTTTTTTTTTTTGTTTTGTTTTGTCTTTCTTTCAGTTTGTTTGTCTGGTGGATGACACTGATTTTCATAAGTTGAACCCCCCCTGTATCTCTGGGATGACGCCTACTCAATCATGGTGGATAGACAATCTTACTCTTTTTGTTGTGTCCTTGGATTTGGTTTGCAATTTTTTATTGAGTATTTTGCATCTATGTTCATAAGGGAAATTGGTCTATAATTCAAATGTTATTAAAAAAATATATGTTTGTTACTATCATTTTATTTTGTTTTAATTTGGTGGTGTTTTCTGAGACTCCTTTCAAGTTTTTAATTTTTATATTTTTTATTTTTCAAATTCCTGACTACTTTGTTTATTCCTTGTGATATCTTGGGTATATTTATCTTTCTCTTCAGACTGAAGTGTTCCTTCTGGTGTCCTCTGCAGATCTGGCTTGGTGGTTGAAATTCTTTTTATCCATTACTATCATATAAAAATAATATTTCTCCTAATATTATTTTAGAGTAATAATATTTAGAATATTATTACTGTACAGTCCTAATAAATTATAATGATTTCAATTATGACATTTTCACAAATGTAAATAATGTATTTTGTTCACATTCACCAATTAGCCACTTAAAGTTTTTTAAATTGTAATTAAATAGCAAAACCTATCAAATAAAATTGAAGGAGATAAAAAATTGCCTATAATTTTAAGAGATAATTTTTCTGGATAAAATATTCTGTGTTGACAACTGTTGTCTTTCCAAATTTGAATACATCTTTCCAGGCCTTGTTATATTTTTAATTTATCAGGTATATTCTGAGAATTGAACTTTAATAAATGACTTGATTTTTTGCAGGTTTCAATACCTTTCTTTATTCTACGTTTTTAATGTATTAACTATATACGTTTCATGGAATTTCTTTTCTTTCTGGTCTTGTCCATTTGGTATTCTGTAGGACAACTCTTTCTCTGGGTTTTAGAAGTTTTCTTCTATGATTTTCTTAAAATATTCTCTTTGCCTGCCCAATGGTTTTATTCTTCTGAAGATTTGGTCTTCTTGAGGTGCCCCAGAACTTTCCCACTTCTGGCTTACGTTTCCTTCTATATGTGTGTGACCGTTACTGATTGACCCAATTCTTTTCCCATATCTTTCATGCCAGATTCTGTGTTTTCAATTAGATCTGTTCTATCACTGACTCTTTATACCTGGTTTTCTCTGATTTATTGAGTGTTTTAGTTCTGGCATCATTTCAGTTGGTTTTCCTTCAGCACTTCTATCTCTAATTTTGCAACAATGACTGATTTCTTCATTTCACTTATCTCTTTGCTTTAGTTCTCTTAAAGTATATCTGTGTCTTTTTTAAAAATAATTTGAACATACTTATATCCACTCTATTGAATTCTTCATCTGAAACTTGTTTCAAATCATTTTCATCACGTGTCCTTATCATGGGGTTAGTGATTTTTGGAAGAAACATGCTGTATTCATTTCTCATAGTTTCTGTGCTGGGACTTGAACAACTGGAGTTGTTTTTTTTTATGGCTTGGGTTTTTATTTCTTTTATATTTTTATTTTAAAAGTTCTAGTCATCTTTCAACAGTGGCATTTCCATTGCTCAGTAGGATTGAGTCCTGGGTGGGGGGTGTGGTCCTCAGTGGGATTAGTGTTTAGGGTTGGAAGCTCTATCTTTCTAGTCTTTATGTAAGGGATTGCTATTGTCTTTTCTTAGCTAGGCTCTCCTATCTTTCTAGGTTCTTTCAGCTTGCCCTGTAAGGTGTGGAACTTGCCACATATCTGTTGGCCTTATCCAGAGGAAGACATAGTCTCCACCATGGTCCTTCAGCTGCTGTTGTAGCTTCTGAAAGACATGGAACTTCCTGTGCACCTACAGGCCTAACAAGGTATTAAACACAGTGCCTTCTCTGTGTCTGCAGCAAGATGTGGAACCCACTAAGCATCAACATGGGTAGCTAAATTTTATTTACCAAGGTTTGGGAAATGTCTGACCACTGGAGGAACTACTGGAGCGGCTGGGAGAGGTGAGCATTTCCGAGCACCTGTGGACCTAAATGGAATCAAATGAACCCCCATCCTATGTTCACATCTTCCTGTGAGGTGCCTACAAAATATGGAACCGCCTAAACACCAAAAGAGTTTTGACTGGTCTGCCTGGATACAAATATATTGATATTTAATAACAACAAAATAAAAGAAAACATTGTGATATTTATTATGTATCCTCTATTGAAACTTCAAGTGTGTTTCCATGAAGCAAAAGATTTTCAATTCCTTGAATATACTGAAGTCATTTGCCCTTTCACTGGCATTTATCAAGTCTTCTGGTACCATGAGACTCAGAGAGCATGGGAGGGGTCCCTTAAGCAAGTAACTGAGGGCAGGCAGAACGCACTCATACACATATGAGTAAGTATAATTGACAACATAAAATAAAGATAAATAGTACTACTTGAAAACCAGATTTTTTTCCACCATTAGCTTTCTTACTAAATATCTCACTAGAATGGAGTATAATCAGTAAATATTATCAAGGTGATAAACAGTACACCAATTTTTATATTGCCTTGACTTTTACCTTGTATTCATGAATAAAATTTAACCAAATTTTTGATATCTTTTTTTGTAAACTACAATTCTTCATAGTTTATACTGATTTTTTAGTTTCTCTTAACAAGTAGAAGAATCAATGATTTGGTAATCGTGTATTAGAAAGCATCATCTCCCTACAACTGAACAGGATGCAGAGAAGGAGAGACCTTGGAGCCTTCATCTCTAAGTGAGATATCTCTATCAATCACCTCCCTTCAAATTCAGAGATCCATGAGGAAAAGAAGGCAGAAATATTGTGAGAACCAGAGTTAATTGGTGACTCCAAGGAAATAGGTTTTGACACATAACAGGGTTGATGGACCTATAAACTCACTGAGAATGTGAGCTCATGCACCTGTACAGGGTCCAGCCAGATGTAGTCCCAGCACTGAGTAGGGGGAACTGGTCCCAAAGCCCTGTCCCTAACCAAGAAGTTATTCCTGCTGAGAGAGAGAACACTGGTTTTCTCCAATGGAGTGCCACTGGGCATGCCAACCACACTCTAGGAACAGCCTTGCACTCAGGTGTAGATATCCAACACAAAACACACCCCATTTTTTCTGTGTGCTTTCCTTGCCTTTGCTTGGTTTTGATGAGTTTTTGTTGTGGCTGTTGTTTTTGTTTTGAGAGAGGAAAGAGCATGGAGTCAGGGGATGGGTGGGAGTTTCTGAGCTTGGGAAAAAGGAAAGAATATAATCAAAGTATGTTGCTTAAAAAATATAATAGGTACAAAAACATCAATCACCTTTATCTTTCAACGTCTATTTTTACAACAGATTCACAATTAGAGAAGTTCCCAGAGTATTAGATTTGCTGGCATAGTATTTTCCCCTCAAAGAATATCCATATCCTAAAGGCTTAGATTTTTGCTTTGATATTTTATTCTTCAAAACCCAAAACTGCTAACCAGGAGTTCTATGATTAAAATTTTAAAGTATATTAGATATATAAAATGTTGGGATTTTTTTACTTTATAATTAAATACATACATTTTTAAATTCTAAACGTATGAATAAAGAATAGATTGTTAATCTTTCTTTATGTTAAAGAAATACAATATTGTGCAGTCTGTCATTTTCATGAACAGCAGGAAGATTTCATGTCAAGTATTCAAACACTGAGAATAGCACATTTGAGTTTCATCTTCTATTTTTCATTTGACTTGCATATTCTAACTGCCATTAAGCATCGTGACTATAAACCCCTTCCCCCTGCTATTAGAAGAATTACCACAAATTTAATGATTCCAAACACCAAATAGCCATTATTGTGCAGATCTGGAATTTAGAAATACAGGGTTGAGATCTTCTGGGCAAAAATCAAAGTGTTGGCAAGACTGCTTTCCTCTCCAGAGATCCTGGGCTAGAATCCAGTTTTTGCCCTTCCTAAGTCCCTGCATACTCAGATTATTTTACTTATGAACCCTGTAAGATTTAACTCAACAATAGGCAATGATCTTGAGATATTAAATCTCCCCCCTCTGTGTGTGTGTGTGTGTGTGTGTGTGTGTGTGTGTGTGTGTGTTCCTGTTTATGTGGAGGCCACAGATCAATGCTGGGTATCAATTGTTCTTCACTTTGTATTCTGAAACAGAGTAGAGTGTCTCATTGAACCTCGAGCTTCTAATTGGCTAGACTAGCTGGCCCAAAGGCTCCAAATGTGCTTTTTTGTTTTTGTTTGTTTACTCTCCACAGGCTTGGATGTTAGGCACAGGGTGCTATAGTAACTATTCTTTCTTCGTAATGTGATGCTGGGTCCTAACACTGGTCACCATGCTTGTGTAGCAGACACATTATTAACTAAGCTAGCTCCCTAGTCCAATAGTTTTGAGTAAGTGTCCCCTGCCTCTGAATGCTGTTATTAGTTTTTTTGACAGTCCATTGTTAAGTAGATAAAAGCAAGTATTCTGTGTGTTACAGTAAGTTATGACCTCTGAGCAAAGACCAATCTAGGCTACGGCTACAAAAATCTTTGTTAACCCCTGTGGAATGGTTGAAGTGCCTCTCTTGAAGCTCTTTTAAGCTGAGCAACAAGATTCTTAAGAAATATAAGCATATACCACTGTCTCTGTGACACCATACGCTGCAAACAAAAGTGAAGGCAGCGGATAATGCTGGTCGTATCCAGAGGCTTGGCAGTCTTTACTGACCAAGCCTGGTAGGTAACAGTCGTGGTCTGTTCATAAAATGGAGAAATAATTTATATATAGAATTAGAGTGAATATGAAAAAGTATTGTGGCAGCTGTAAGAAGTTCCATACCAATCTCTTGACTGTACTGAATCTGTGATGCTGAATAGCAGCTGGTGATACACCTGCAAGGGGCTGACAGCCTAGCGAGGTCATTTTTCCTGATGTCATTTTCAGTGAAAATTAGGAGTTCCAGTTAGCAAATGTATTTCATACAAATATCTGAATTATAAAATTTTAACTTATATTCACCTACTAGTTAAATATTAATTATTAATAAATGATTAGAAATGTTATTTTCCTTAATGAAAACATGTTTTAATTAGGTTAAAATTACTGTAGCTCTAAATAGAGTACAGTCTCCTTAGAAACCCTCAGGTTTTAACTGGTTTTGTTTTGTTTTGTTTTTGCAATGTGTAGGTTTATTCTTTGACATCTGAAGAAACATATGTCAAACCGTCAGGGTCAAGGAAGTGCCTGAACATACTGCAAATAAGGCCATCACTGCATGTGGTTAAAACACGTAAGGAAACAAGGAATCACAAACGCAACTAACTGGACATCAGTATGGATTCTGTAAAATATAAAAAAGTCTTATCACAGCTTGTGTTCAATGAGATTTACCCTGATATGTGTGCAAGTGTGTCCTTGCCCCAGAGAGAGAACTAATAACAGACCAAAACCAATGATTCCACCCATGTTCAACTTGGTGAGCCAGTGAGTTGAACGAGACTATTTAAAGGAACATGAGCAGGGATCACTTACAGGAGCAGAGGTGACTCAAGGCAGTGTATAATCCAAAACTCCATTCCACGGTGGGTCTTGCAACCTGGAATTTTCTGTACCACTTAAAGGCAGCAGGACAGGCTGAACCATCCCTGTTCTCAACAACTGATTACTGTTTATATTAATAATATATATTTTATACATATATAATACAAATTATATATAGAGAGATATATATGATTTATTTCTTTATTTGTATGAAGTCCCCTAGATGAAATAAAATGACTTACATCTGTCATATACAGTGTGGGCAGCCTTTGGTCGTCACTCAACACAAAGCAGCTGATGCTAGCTTTCACAGACTTACCTACTATTTTACAGACCATGCTCAGACCTGAAGCAAATATTAAACTGACGTTCTACATAGAAGCTTTACCAGATACTCTTTGGAAAAGAGAAACAGGGACGAATCTGTACCTGACAAAGTTGCCACCTGATTCTTGTCCGTAGGAACAGAAGGAGATTGATTTCCCCATAGAAGGGGCTCACAAGGGGATTGCTACGACTGAGAATGTAGTCCACATAACTGGTGATTGGTGGTAAAGAGAGCCTCTTTCCATAATTCTGCTTTAAAATCCTATTACACTTTGTTTGAAGGTGTTAAAAAAGAAATTGTTTCTGGTGACCTTCTAACTGGAAAGAGATACGATTCCTTTATAAAAAGATATTCTGCGCTACAGGGAAAATATTTCAGAACCATTTTTTTTTTAGTAAGAGCTGCAAGAAGGTACATAGAAAATTACCTTAACTACACCATTTAAAATGCCTTAGAAATGTCTGGCAAAATGAATCTCATGGTGGATATGTACAAGAAAAGAGATGTATGGGCTGAATTTTTCCCCAGAAAACTAACTGGGATTATTTAGTGGCACTAAGCAAATTTTTCCTGAGAGTAGCACGAAGTTGTTATAAATGCACAGTGGTGATAATTCAGTTTAGAAAATGGTGAAGAAAGAATCATGAAAGAGGAAACAAACCTGACTTCTGGACAGGAAGTAGATGAAAGGTCAGAGTAAGGGAGAGTCCTTAACCACGACAGACCTGCCTCTAACCAGGGTGAGAGGCACTGATTGCCATTGTAAAGAGCCCATTGCTCAAAGTGGGTTGGCAGAATTTCAAACAAAGCCTGCTAGGCACTTGGTTGCCAATCAGCTCCAAAGAACTGGGCTGTTGTGGAAGTTTATTTTTAGAGGGGCTGCCTTGGCCTTGGCGTTTTGTATTGTCTGCAGGTGCTGGATTTCCGTGGGGGAAGTTTGATTGTTCATGATCTGCACCTGAGGAGTTCTGGATCAATTAAAACACCTGAGCTCTGACGCTCAGGATTCTACTGCTGAGCAGGGCACTGGCCATGACGGTGGTTCCCTCTGCTGAGGTCTGGCAGGGTTTACATCTATGAATATGCCTCCTTGTCCTGTTTGGTGAGCTGCCACAGCAGGTGTACAGCAACACTGGGGTGTCCAGAATATACACTAACAAAACATTTCCAAACTAAATCACTGCTTACATAAAAGAACGCACTTGGATCCAGCCTGTCAGTTAATATGAAGTACAAAAGATTTAAACAAGTCATCTGCTGTAGAGCCAATAGTGCTGACTAAAGACCATTAGCGTGATAGGAATCAGTGCCAAGGTTCAATCCACCCTGGTGATAAAACAAGTATGACTCTGTGAGCCCATCTGAAAACCCAGAGCTTGTTCAGGGGAGCTTTATAAAACAGTGTAGTGAAATAAGCAAAGAATTACACATGCTCATAATGTCCAGGTCAGCAGGAGAGCAACAGTGGTCACCAATCAACCTTGAGAATATTATTAGTAAGAATATACTGTATTTGCAAAAATAATGTGTGTGAGGCGAATATATGCAGAGGTGTGGGATAAAGAATTTGCTGGAACCAAAACTTCAGTATCTATGTCCCAGTGTTACCTTATTCTCAAGCATCAGATCTGTAGAGTCAGTAGAACACTGTGAAGCTGAGAACACTCTCCTGCAAAAAAAAAAAAAAAAAAAAAAAAAAAAAAAATTACATAAAATCAAATATATTTGACTTCTTAGGGTTGTCAAGCCTTCCAATACCCACGCTTTGGGCAACAATCAAATCCATGTTATCATATAAAGTGCCTTAGTACTAAAGTACATATTAAACCAAAAGCATTCACTTTAGACTGAGTAATTACATGATATTAGTCTTATGTTCCTAATTCAAATAAAAGAAAAGGAAAAAGAAAAGGATAAAAGCCCTGTCAGATTACATAAAAAAATTTAATTACTTGAACAACTCACTATTTTCTTTTAAAATTCTTTTTCTTTTTAATTTTGGTAAGATGACATTTTCTGACCTATTTTAGTTGTACAGATAAATAGTGTTACGTATATTCAAAATTATTTTCAACTTTCAAAATATAAATTCCCCATCCTTTAACCAAGGATCCCATATTTCTTTCTCCTAGATGATGGCAGCCCACATTTGCTCTGAATTTGGCCCTCTTGGGTACGACCTATGGAAAGCATTCGTCTTTTTCGGTTTGTTTCTTTTATGTAATATAATGTCCTCAAGCGTCCCCCACACTGTTGAACCTGATAGCCTCTGCTGCCTTTCTGAGGCTAACATTCTACTGTGTACATGCCAGCTTCTGAAGCTGAGCTTGAGATCAGATACAGGAGTGACATAACTGAACGTGTGCATCTCATATGGCCACAGCAAATGCTTCCCAACACATTGTAACAACAATTCATTCAAAATCTAATGAATCTGAAGTGTTCCTGGCAATACTCACTACTGTGCACTGAGGAAGCACTGCAGCCCTCAGCCTGAACTTTGCACTGAGATGTGTTACACCGACACATGCTCAAACACCTTAGCTCAGCCTCGGCTGTGACGTGTTATGAGTCGCAGTGTGTTTTTCTGTACATGCAAATTTTTCTGCTCTAATAAAAACATGATGTGTTAGTTAACTGTGGAACATAAAGACCCATGATGTTTTTCTATGTTCATTCTTAAGAGGTACACATCAAGTTAATGCATCTTTATTACGTAGTATCTGAATATTTAATGAACTTATCTATTTTGAGTTGCTGATTCAAGTTTCACAAAAAACACTCATTCAGTGTATTTTGGTTTAGTGTTGGGTCAGATTTTCTGATTATTTCTGATATAACTTCAAATGTCATTCTGAAAATTTGGGGTATGCATTTATGGAAAGCGGTGTTCTTGGCATTGACAATTACAAAATCATATTAGCACTACACTATATAAAATTATTGAAGATACTGTGGTTGCTTGAAGGGAAAAAATTGCCGCATAGTTTCTGGTATTTAAACAGTTTGGTCCTCAATTCAGGTGCTGTTTGAGGCGGTTACCGGGAGGTAGAGCCTCCTGGAGGAAGTGCGTGATTAAGGGCGGGCTTTGATTGCTGCTATTTCTGCCCACTCCTGTTGGCTCTCTGCTTCCTCCCTCTGCGGCCTCTCACTGCCCTGTCTCCCCAGCATGATGAGCTCTGGTCCTTGTAAACACAAGTCCCGGCATGCTCTTTTTCTATAGGTTGCCTCGACATTGTATTTCATCCTAGCAACAACCATATAACTGACACAGATGCTCTCTGTATGATGAAATGTCAGATACAAACGCCAATTTGCTCCTATTTTAGGTTTTCTTTACTGTATGAATGTATAATTTGTTTTCTTAAATAGACAAGATACAAGCATTATACTTTTTTGGTTTTTTTTTTTTTACAGTTCTGACTTAACTTGCGTCTGAACTGTGGATTGTTGAGGAACTGTATTGTTATTACTGGAGTCCCCGGGACTGAGTCCTGTTTTCAGTATAAACATCTTTCTAGAGTGAAAGAAAATGCATAGTATGTAGAGAAATGGAAAAGTTACCTTGTTCACAATTTGGGCCAAAAACGCTAACAAAAAATAAGGCTTCTTCACAGTGTTGTGTGCAGAATTCAGGTTCCCAAAGACCTCGGAGAGCAGGAGTCCGCATGCAAAAGCAAGGACCTCTATTCCTGCTCCAGCTGGGGCTCTCTGCATCCGCCAACGGTGCGCAAGGGCTTCCGACAGAAGAGCCCCAAGCCGGGTGAGGCTGAGGGGGTGGGTGTATTAGGGTCACTTGAAGGGGCGGGAGTTTCTAACCCAGTGGCTACGGATTGGGTGTTGTTCCATTCTATCAAGTTCTGACTCGAGGAAATTGGTGTGCTAGGGGGTGTGATCGCTGATTGGCTCTTTGGGGCGCCATCTCTGATTGGCTCTTTCTGGCTTTTTTTGGGGGGCACAATTTCTGATTGGCTCTTTGGGGAGCAATTTGATTAGTTCTTTGTGGTGCGGTCTCTGATTGGCTCTCTGAGGCGTGATCTGATTGGCTCCTTGGGGAGCGATCTGATTGGGTCTTTGGGGCGCGATTTGATTGGTTCTTTGGGGTGCGAGTTCAGAAGGTCTGGCCCGGTGGGACCCTGGCTCCGTGTCTCTGACCGTCTGCGCTCCTGAAGCCTTTCGGGATCTCTTGTGCCCCTGGAGGTAAGCTGTGACTTTAGCTGCTTCGTTCAGTTTCCTAAAATAATTCTTTCTACTTTATAACACGATGAGATATTTCATTTGTCAAAAATGTGTGCCCTTTTACATTCTCGGTTGATTTAAAAATGACTGCAGAAAAGTGAGGTAGGAAAGGAATGATGGGAAGAGTCCTGAGGACTGCTGCGACTGCTGGCAGAGCGGCGCCTGGAGGCCCGCCTGACTCTCACTCGCCGTCTGCATGGCCAGTGAAATGACGGGAACTGTGTTCCTCAGAAAAACACTGGCCTTTCAGCCCCGCTGCCTTTCAGGGATGCTTGTCTGACTTTGGGCCTGACTTTGTATTGCTCTGGAAGGAGGTGAGCCCCGCCTTGTTACTGGGCTGTTACAGGTGGGTCTCAACCCAGAGCATCCAGACTCTGTGGTAGGAAGGGTGAGGGCGGACATGCATGCAAAGACAGAAGCGTAACTTCCTAAGCATACGTGATCGTCAATGTCAATTGTCTGTTTAACAGAAAAGATTATGGGTTTATTTTGCATCAAATATCTAGATTAGGGAGTCTAGGTGAGAAGATTCAATCTAAAAGTGGGTGGCACACCACGTTTTTACCCACATGGGGCTGAGCTCTCCGAGTAAATCTAGAGGGAAACCTAGCCGAGCATGAGCCTTCGTCTCTGGTTCATGACTGTGGGTGCAATGAGATCAGGTGCTTCCTGTCTTCCCTACCATGATGGACTGCGCCTGCACATTGTGAGAACACAGGCAAACCTTTCTTTAAGTTGACTTTGTGACTGTGTGACATGAAATCTCATGAACATAGTGTAAGAGACCCTTTAGTTTCAGAGTATGCATTGACTCCAGCAACGTTGCACAAGTGGCTCAGGACATGGGATATGATTGCACCAACAAGAACTTCAGACAAAGTAACTGAATTACACATTCAGTTGTACAAATTCAAATGGTACTAGTTCACCAAAGTGTTGGAATGATAATGGACATACAGACCATTTCTACCTCCGAGAAAGTCGCCCCCATCAGTAGTATAAAGAAACTTAATACTTCCCCACAAAACAGTTTTCATTTAATTCAACAAACTTTAATACTACCGCAACAAAGTGTCACTTTATGGAAAGCAGGCCACAGGGTAGACATGGGATCATTTGACTTCCTAAACGTTACAACAAATATTTATCATTTATATTTCAAAGAAAGAGGTTAATTAAATTCTCCTCAGTTAATCCAGTGTGCTAAAATGTAAATAAAGCATTGTAAATGATAAGCTTACCAAAGTAAATATATCAAGTCTACCTTTCACCTATAGCAAACATGTCATGGACATTTAAAGTTTAAAGCAGGAAGTATGCATGGTATGTTTCTCTGTGACTGTCATAGAACTCTTCCTGTCTTTCTAGCTGCAATAAAGTCCCAGGTTCATTCTTTGTATCCAGTAAAGCATAAGCTGCTCTTCTCTCAGGCTCACTTATCAACGTTCTGTCTATATCAAAGTATTTTAATGGAAATATCAGTTTTGGGGTTGCTCAGTGTGGAGGTGAGCCTAGGGTTGGGAAGATACGCTGGGCTGGGCAGTGTGACATAACATGTGTTTTTAGGTTTACACGATAATAATTCTCACTGATAAAGTCATGTAAAGGTCATAACTTGTGAAATCCGTGAACGCTATAGAGAAATCAGTTCATGTGGTACGGTCCATGTAGTCTCACACAAGATTCCGTACATACTGAGCATAGTAATAGGTGAAGCTGGACTTTTTGCTTAACTGTTATTACTTGTTTTCTCATTGACTTTTTCTTTCTCTTTTTTGTTATGCTGAGCTGTTGTTCAGCAGCCATTGTAGATGATAGATACTGCACTAGTTTCATCAGGAATAGCTGAAGGACATGTTGGCAGGGACATGAATGCAACTCAGAGTTCTTCGCTCAGTCTTCCCATGCAATATTACTCTTAATCCATTCTAGAGTTATAGAGACATTAGCAAAGTACATAGTTATGGCAGCAATTTTCTCTAATATTAAAGTATGTAAGTGTTAGAATTGCTGTTCCAAATGAAGAAAGATGGAAATCCCCATTCTACTAAACTTAATCATCAATGAATTACTTATCTCAATTGCTCTCCACAAAGTCTATCTAGAGAATTTATCTTAGAAAATTCCATGTCCTGCACAGTGTGTAGCAAATACAGCTGTGTCAACTTATTTTGGAAGAAGAGGAAAATATCAAAGATATCTTTGGATATTCTTCACAAAGACTAGAAGAGGCAAATTTATGCATGATTGTTGACCATATAGAGGTGAAAATTCAAGGATTATTTTAAATGAATTAAACTGGAAAATGGAATTTTTCTATGAAAATTGTCATATTCTTATTTAATACTTATGTTTATATTTCAACATGTTGTATCTTTTGCCATAGTAGGGAACATATATACAAAATCTAAATTGAAAAAATCATCAAGAAGAATTAAGACTTAATGTGGTACCTACCAGTCCTCTATTAATTGTCTTTGCCATTTTCAATTGTATAGTTATTAGAAATATACTTAACATCTATTTCATTAAGACTACTCCAAACCACGCTTATCTGAAGAACTTCCAGCAACAGAAAGGACAGTTTACATGAAAATTCTATGAGGGTGACAGGATTATTAGGGAATCTGCCTTCCATGATGCTGTGTTTGCTTTGGGATCCATACGGATAGCAGCCATTAGCACTACAGTATGCCAAACACTCTGGGACAATGGGAAGCGAATATTACATGGTGAGAGATGCATTGACTTTTAAAGCATCCTGTGTATGCATTCAAGAATTTTTGTCTAAAATAAATAATATTTACAACTCCAAGAAAAAATCACCGTGTTAGTTGCTATAGAAATATTTGTCCATCAGGGACATAATTGCTTATAAAATAAAAGAAATATAAAAACTAACAACTCTGAAAATTGACGCCACAATTCTCACTTTGGTGTGTCCACCAACCTAAGCTATGATTTCATCACCCCATCCCAATCTCAACTAACTCTCCTGTTGCAAGACTCACTCTAAAGCCACCCAGTTTGCATTATAAACCCTAGGAAATGATGCCCTGGCTTCCTCCTTCTGGCACGGCAGGGACATTCTACCATTGCAGTGCTTCCTTACTACACCCAGATAACTTAGGCTTTCATGGTCACTAAGTTTTTCCATTGATCTTTTTGAGGAACAGTCACTGAACACAGCCTATCTTTACTTGTGTAATGAGACAGTAGATCAATTACAACTGACTGACACCGATGAAAGTCATCATAAATATAAAGTTGGATAGAGTTCAAGACGTGTAATATGGTAGTTGCTTCAGAACAGTTGTGAAATGGTGCTTTGGTCGATTTCTACTTCTGTAACAGCAACATGACCAAAATTGTAAATCAAACTATTTAATTTGGGGCTCATGATTCCAGAGGGTTAGTACATGACCATTGTGGGGAGCATGGCAGCAGACAGGCAGGTACGTGCTGAAGCAGTAGCTGAGCACTTACGTACTGAAATGCAAGTTGGAGTCACAGAGAGAGAGAGCTAACTGAAAATTACGTGAGTTTTTTAAACCTCAGTGCCAACCCACAGAGTCACACCCCCTCCAGCGTGCCCACGCTTCAAATTCTCCCCAGACATTTCCACTAACTGTGGAACAAGCATCCAAACATATGAGCTTACAGGGACCATTCTTATTCCAGACACCAAAAGAGGGGTTCTAGTTGTGATGAAACACCATGACCTAATGCTGGGTATCGAATCAAGAGTTTGTTTTGGCTTATGATTCCAGAGAGACATAAATCCACTGTAGTAGGGAGACATTGCAGCAAGCAGCAGGTCAGAGGGTTGATATGAGAGCTTATATCTTCAAAAACATGGAAAAAAAAGAGAGAGAGGGAGAATTAACTGAAACTGAGGCAAGCTTATAAACTCTCAAAGATCTTCCGAAGGTTCTACTTCCTTCAGCAAGGCTATACCTCCTAAAGGTTCTGTAACCTCACCAAACAGTGAGACAAGTGTGCAAAAACCTGACCCTATGGGGACATTTCTCATGCAGACTGCCACAAGGTGACATATAGAAAGGAAGATAACATCTATAAGTATCGTGATGTATTGTAGGGAAATGATGCTAAGAGAGGTGACAGCGTAAATGATACAAACGTATGAAAACTCAATGCTGTGTGATCCAACATTTCAACTACATTCTTGTTGAGTTAATTCACTGGTCTTCTAACTATGAGTGCAGCAGTACCCACAAATGGACTGATGATTTATCTTTAATATCAGTGGGGAAAACATCTTTTCATAAGCACTGGAGTGCTACTGTACTTAAAGGAGAATAACATGTTGATTGCTTCTCACGTTTGTCTCTCTGCACATCTTAAATACTTGGGGACATCACGTTCACACTACCCAATACTTAACACAGGATAGTTGTACACTAACGGTTATTGAGGAATGAATGAATATCAGCCCCGTTCATTTTTATGGCCTAAATACTGTGTTCATGCTGTATGTAAGATTTATTGTGATGATATAGACCAGCAGTGAATAGGGTAGAGCCAATTTAGACATAGATGAATAAAAATATGGATTAAGGAAGGAACCATTGCAACATCCAGAAGGTAGCATATATGGTTACCTTCTTCTAGCATAAGTACATTTCCCAATGACATAATTATGTGTTAAACAAAGAGTGAAAATGAAAATATTCTGAACTTAGAATGGGATTCCAACGTCATTCCCTGAGTTTGATTCTCTACATGAATTTTTAAAAGTCTATGCATGCACCAAGTTCATTTTCTTAACCTATAAGAAAAGAGGTGCTTTTATTATACGGGATGTCATGAATATACATAATATGGAATAATCAGAAAGTAATATTACATCATGTGTGTTTCTACCTAACAAAGTGTTGCTGTGTGGCAAATTACAAAGTCAGCTCTAGAGTGGATTTTCCTAAACTTCTTTGGTGACAGGATTTACTTGGTGACTTATTAAATATATCCTGAGGCCTGGGGAGAAGGTTCAGAAAGTAAAGTCGCTAGTGAAAGGGCTGATTTCAGATTCCCAGAGCCCGCCTTAAGGTGGGAATAACAACAGAACACAGAAATGTCAATGTTTTTTAACAAGATGAGAGTGGAGATAGGAGAACACCTAGAAGCTCACAGGCCAGCTAACCTGGTGAATATGTCAGCAAACAAGGAAAGACCTCAGAGACAGTGGGGGTTAGGAGTAGACACTTGAGGCTGCCCTCTGACCTCCACATGCACACATGCTCACATATACTTATACACATGTTCACAGCCAGCCAAACACATGTGTATGCATTGAATGTTTCTATTTCTTAGTCTGGGACATCTTGAGGAAATTTGTATTTGTAATAAGGGACCATCATACACCTGTGCAGCACAAACAGTGGGAATTTAACAAACACTAATCTAAGAGAAAAAATTATAATTACTGTTACAGAAAACACTTACTTACAGACAAAATTAATTTGTTCTACTTATCATTTAATGAATTTATGGGTACCGAGTCATTTAATCTTCATAAGATTTCTAAATCCTCACCTCTAGCTTCAAGAAGTGTAACCATGGGCTATATAGGCACTGTGGAATTACTCATCTAAGAGCTGATTTCCCAACTGGCTACCAGACCTTTCAATCTCATTCTTGACTTTACCTGAGTACTTCTCAAATAATAAAATTCTAATTTGATCTAGTACCAAACTGTTCAAAACATTCCATATTAATTCCTACCTAGACCAAACAATGCTTGTAATGATATGGAAAGAATAGCTCCACGGTATGCACAAAATTGGGGGTCCTACATCCTATAGTTTACAGTGGGCAACGCCAGGCAGAGACTAAGCACACTATCCTGAAAATTATCTTCCTGCTGTAAAAACTTCCCTTAGCATTAGAGGCTACATACAAATAAAATGAAAGCGCGTTTACTGTTCTGGGAGTCACAATTCCAAAAGGAGCCTTGTAAAGTTATACTCAACATGTCAGTAGAGCTGCTTTCCTCTGGAGACCACAATGAAACAGAGAGGACAGTGACAAAAGACTCCATTTCCCTGCGTGTGGAAACTCTTGACATATATTGTTCTGTGGTCATAGGACTTCTGTCTCTGCTGTATCTCTCACGTTTCCTCATTTGTTTCTCCTTTCCACTCAGAGAAGTCAGGAAAATCTCCCCCATCATCAAGATAAATCAAGAAGCAAACTAAGACATGCTCATTAGTTCTAGAATGTGGACATCTTTGCTGACCTCCATACCAAGAGCAGCATAAAGGGCAACTACAGAAATAGTTTCTTAACTCATTGTCACTGATCTCATCTGTATATGTCAGTGAAAGAATGGGGATCAAACAGTGTGTGTGTGTATACACACACACACACACACACACACACGTATATGCAGATATATGTCAAAATGAAAGTATTGGTACTGATTCGATCAGGTTACCATTCTTTCACCAAGTGTTTCTTTCTTATATGATATCTACCATGTTATCTAAAGGTAAAAACTCTCCAAGAATTATCCAGGAATTGATATTTGTCTATTCATGAAATATATTTCTATTATTTATACAAAATCAGGGGCCAATAAAGTAAAGTTTTATTTGAGCTGGGCATGGTGACAGTCAGCCAGACATCTTGGTACTGCCATGGTATAGGAGGGGGCTCACTTGTCTGGGCCGTATTGCCTAGAAACCAAAATGAAACCAATTTGAATATTCCGTAAGAGTTTAATGAGACTGCAGCTATAAAGTGAAAGCAAACCACTTGAACTTGAAGTCATAGTAAACTATTACATAGTTGAGGAGGAAACTGAACCATAAGCAGACAGTGGGGCCTAAGGTCAGAGGGCTAAAATCATGTTAATTGAGGCAGTTGGGCTTTGAAATGATCCCAGCAATGTTAATCAAATTGAGAGCAAGCCGGACAAATGCATGCTTTCTTGTCAACCCTTAAATCGCGTTTCTCCCTTGTGCATTTGAACTAATGCAGGGACAAAAGGAGGAAGGTCTCTTTGTAGTTGAAACATACATGAATTAGCTAAATGATGGCATTGGCTAAATAACCATGATTTTAGAACTCATTTCTCTAGGCTTTGTGTTTCTTAGTTCATACTGGATGCAGCCAAGAAGGTGTTGACGTTTCCTAGCCTAGACTGTCAGTGGTGTTTCCAGAACAAACATCACCTTAGGGTTTGTCTTAGGCAGAGTGCTGTGGGCAGCTATATGAGTCCTGTGAATGGATTGTGAGCAATGAAGTCAAGCTGTTTGCAAAAGCTGTCCTGTGGACTCAGGCAAGCAAGCTGATCTGAAACTAGTGGACACTTAGAGGGCCTTGGAACATTAACCTGAAGGGCTCCAGGATATCACTTCAAGCAAATCATTTAAAAATGCTACACTGTGGAGTCTCCATTCATACAAGACAGACACTGTACATTTCCTGTGTCCTTACCTTTGAAGGCTACTTTATAAGCATAACGTTTCCTAATACTTTCAAAAGAAAATTGAACAGGAATAAAATTCATATCATTTCTTCATATTATGTTAAACATACTTAAAATCCCTCCACTTCATTTAATTTTAAAATTCAGAAGAATTTACTTTAAAGGAAAACCTCAAAGGTGTTGCTTGTAGTAAGAAGCACCCGGCAGGGAGTTAATCAGAAACTGACATTTGGTTATCAATGAAATACATTTCTATTATTTATACAATACATTTTGAACCATAAATGGTGATATGTTCTTGTCCTGGTCACAGTGGCAGTCAATACAAGTCCCAGTACATAGGAAGTGTAGTAGGATGTGCAATGTCAGATGGGGCTCATCCATAAGGAGGCCTTACATCATAACAACCACAAAAGTGATGTTAATGAAATTTATGTAGCATTAATGAAAATCATAGACTTACAAGAAGGAACCACAAACTCTACTCTCAAACAGTTCTAATATCTAACATATCGGCCATCTTTGCTATAAGGATGAATAATAGAAGAAATACAAACTTAAAATGCACGTTATGTTCCATCAAGAATTGAATGATATGTCTGGGTCAAGAATTGAATGCTGCTTATTTATTTCATACATTTCTCCAACATATAATCCTAACATTTCCAATTTTTATATTAGAATTGTCTGATAAAACAAACACAACCTCCTACAGGAACATTCTGGAATGCCGCCACAGGAACATTCTGGAATGCTGCCTGACTTTTGCTCTCCTTTTCCTTTTCTTTCCTTTTCCAGACTCAGCCAGTCCCACTGTCCACACAGGGGCACAGGGAGCTCCTTATGTAGCGCTCACAGTGCTGTTTTAAATGTTTGTCGTTCACTGTGCTCCGAGAGTGAGACTATTTTACAGAGGCCTTCAGGCTCTATCTAGCTGACTCTCCTCCTGACTGCCCTTGGGTCATCCCCCACCACTGGCTGTAAAATGCCAACAAAAAGATTAATGGAGCATCTGCCTACACCCTGATGCTTTCCTGAGGGAGTATGCCTCCCAGGGGTCACCAAAGGGAGAGGGGGAGTATGCAGAAACCTCATGGGAACAAGATGTGAAGGCAGCTGTAGATTTGGCAAACACATCTCTGAAGAATCTTGTACAGAAATAATGTGTCCTGATTCCCAATTCTCTGTGAATATACATTATTTTTTGGACTGAAATAAAAAGAGCATCTTACTCTTTGAGTGCAGCTATTTTCAAAACGGTGAGCCAGGTGCACTCAGAGCCAGGTGTGGATACAATCTCATTTAATTCTTGCAACAATCTCAGAGAGAAAACATAATGTCCATTTAAGCATTGAGGAGAGCAGAGCTCAGAAAGAGTTAACACCTTGCCATAATATAGTCTTAGGCACTAGAATTCCTGCAGCCTTCCATAACTCCGTGCACTATGAGCAGATAGTGTAGCCAGGCTGATTTCCATAACATAGTCAAGCAAGAAAGCCTGTTCCCCCTTCCTCCTCAGGAGAACCAGTCCTACCAGGGAGCAGTCATGAAAATGGGTCCATGATGCAGGACTCCTATTGTAGCTGCTCTAGTCTGCCAGGTAGATGCCCTTGAAGAAGCAACTTTCCCACCTAAACAAAGCTCAGTCTTTACTTTTACTGCCTTGAAGCTGATCTAGCTGCCTTCCCAACTCATGCCTTCCCCCCATGTGGGTTCTTCAATAGCTCTTTGCACTTCAAGGTTGAAGCAGGGTAGAGAGGCTAACTGGGTGCTATATACACCCTCCATGGCCACAGGCACACTGCAATAGCAGGCAAGCTTCTGCCTCTGAGCTTCTGTGATTGCAAATTGACTACAGCTGCCTCTCACCAAAATTCAAAGGGCGTTACCCGATTCCCTCCTGTCACAGGCAACTGTCAAAGACACAGCTGAGCTTCAATTTCTCATTCTTTTGACTTATGAGTATACGGATTTCATTTGAAAATGGAAATAGAATAATCTAAAGAGGCTAACTCCGTTCTGCCAATATGCCAATTCCTTCAAGTCTTCTACTTTAGATCATTAAGTCAAGAAAAGATCAAAGATGTAAAGATAAGCTGTAGAGGAAAGTCATATCAATTCAAGTTCAAGTGCAAAAATAGACCCCCAGGAGAAGAACAGAAGGGAGAGAAAGCCTTTTGTGTTGTTGCTCATTTGTCTGTTTTGCAGAGCAGTGGATTCAAGGTAGGAAAATGACTGACTGAGAGAGAGGCAATGTGACTGTAAGTCCTATAAATGACAAGTGGTCATATGTCCACTTCATCCTGAGCCAGCACAAACGTGAGTGCCTGGCACAGCATCAGTCCTAGGGACACCAGTGGGTCTGAAGTAGCTCCCTCTCTCATCAGCTGGCTCTTGTCACCTGTGGGCTGCTCAGAAGCTCACCCACATTCCCCTGTCAGCATCTAATTCTCAGCAAACCAAACTCGCTTCTGTGCTTCTCAAATATCTACCCCGCGTGAAAAGAAACTAGATTGCACTGGTTTAAACAGTGTTTAATATTCTGAAATCATAATTTGAGCTGTAAACTCTGTTCCCTTCAAGTGATTGCTGTCTGGGGATTCACACAGCAGCCTTGGGTCTGGAAAGACTCGGATCCTTCCCTGGCTGTCATCAGCTTGTTTAAATGACCCCAAGCAAACACGCTAAGCATCTCTGGGACTCAATATTTTCATCTCCAAAGGAGTGATGAAAATACCAGCCACCTGTTGTGAAGATCAAGGAACTAATGTGTCTCCCACGCCTTCAAACCTCTGGCTCTAAGCCTTTTGCTATCAACATATTAAGAACAAAGACACATCCCCATTGCTTTCACCCAAATGCTGCATTGAAGGGAAGAGGAAACACACACACACACACACACACACACACACACAATATTTGAGTTCTAAAAGGCTTGAAGGTTATTTTGTACTAGTTTGAATTTCAAACTGTTTTTCTCTGTTGTTCTCTTGGCACTGCCATTTTTTAAGTATAGCACTTCATTTGCATAGTAATTACAAAGTTTAACAAATAGCATTAATGTCTGAAAGAAAGAGGTACACTCCATTTAAATCACTGACAGTATTTCATTACACATTTTTAACTGCAAGTTAAGAAAAAAAGAAAAAAAAGCAAGCTATTGCATCCTAATGTGCCTTACGGATTCCCAGTGCTCAGCAATATTTGTGCCTTAAGAAGGTAAAATCTCTTCCTGTGCTCTTTAGCGACTTCTAAAACCCTATTCATAAATACTGATTAGGCACTATTTCACTGTAGGACAGAGCGCTGCTGGCACAACTCCCTACTCAGAGCCAAATTGGAAACGTTAATACAGTAAATTAGGCCAAACACCTAGCTGTCCTGTACACGAAAGATCATCTTTAATAAATAGATGCTAATGTGGCACTTGCATCGCTTAGAGTTGTGGATGTCAGCCCCTCCTCCTGATTCTGGGAAGTCAAGGAACAAAAGACATTTCAGCACTGTGTACTATTCCAACACAAATAAAAAGAAGCAAAAGGAAATACCGTTTTGAGAGTTCTCTCTGAACAGAAACCGGCTTGCTCCTCACTAGGAGTGCGACGTTGGGCTATAGAGAACGAGAGACATGTACACTTCTTGTTTTGTGGCGTTTGTTTGGTTTTGCTTTTATTAAACTCAGTTCCTCTGTGAATCCAGCCCTGTGCATTTTGTTTGTTTCTCTTTTTCTTGCCTGTTAATCTATAACTCGCTTTGAAGCAATCTGATTCACTATTTCTTACAGGCTGTTCCAGGTCTTCTGAACAATTTCAAGACAAAATAAAAAATAAAAAAATAAAGTAAAAAAAAAAAAAAAGCCACAGAATCCCGTGTAAAAGACTCTACAGAGTTAACTGACTGGGAGAGCCTCTTGATTGTGGAGACTTGGATTGTTGCAGATACAGAGTAAAATTATCTTGGGCTGATTTTGATCAGGTTAATAACCACTCCTTGGCCACCTCTGCGTCTGTAATAGCATCCTTATGAAAATCTGGTAAAGGCTTTGGGTTGTATAGTAAGTTAGTCCCCTGGTTCCCCTCAATACAACCATTAGAATATTATTGGGTAGGACTGAAGCTTCTGACAGAGATTTCTCCACTTTTTGTAACCCATCTACCTGATGTTTCCATCAAAGTATTTGGGAAATGCCTTGTTTCGTAAGTTCCTCTTCTGGCAAAATAGAAACATTTCCCTATCGGACATGTTATTTGGGGTAACCTAAAGCCGTATTCACTGGCCACAGTCACTCAGCTTTGGTTCACGAATCACACGCTTCTGGGTAAAATTGGCATTTTTGGCATCAGCTTTCTTCTTTCTTTTGTTTTTGTGATGAACCAAAAACATGCAAGGACGGGATGGGGAGAGGAAAAAGAGATGGAGACAGGACAGAGACAAAACCAAAGCCCCCCAAGGGTGCGATGGGGAAGAGAAAGAGATGGAGACAGGAGAAAGACAGAACCAAAGCTACCCAAGTGTAGGGTGGGGAGAGGATGAGTGAACTGAGCACACTGAGCCCAAATGTATATAAATTTGGATTAGAGAATTCAGTCAAGTAGAGAAATATTTTTCATTTTACCTTTATGCTTGGCATAAAGTAAAGCAGCCTACTTTCCATTACAGAATTTTCATCATAGATTATACAGAGTAAATAATACAAAAGACATTTCTCCTGGTTTGATTGCTTCTTCAAATGTCTTAATTCACTAACTGATCTTTCTGGATGCTGGACTGGTTGGGTTAATATCAACAAAGAGGTCGGATTAACTGTTGGGATATCAACAAAGACGGATTTTAAAATTCCTGGTAATGTACAAAGCTGTTGTTAGCCTTTCTCCAACTTCTGATTCTGACTGCCTGCCTGCAGTGCTCAAGATTTCCCCATTCGTATTAACTGGGCTCCAGATTGTCCACACCTTTCAATACTTTAACTGGAAGAGAAAACGAACTCAAACAAGCCCCTAGACTGCATCATTGGGGAGACATCTGTAATAAGGATTTCAGTATTCTGCTTGATTATTTCTCTATTATGCCCAACGAAAGCCTTTGAACTGGACAGAATCAAAATATAACGCTAGTGTAAGCATCGTGTTTTAAAAGTGTTTTTAATCTCCTACTGTGGGCCATACACTGTTTCTGTCTTCTCAAAGATATGTTTTTAATCCTCGCTCTAGCCAGTTCAATGGCCTTGATCTAACATGAGATTCAATACCTCACTCACTCACATAGAGAACAGGACCGTTACGTATTTTGGGCTCAAGCATTTCTGTTTTCCACTGTAATATTCTGTGTTATAATATTGAATGGCACATACTTTAGTAATATTGATTGTTTGAGAATAATCAACATTCCCTTACAGAATACTTTTTCACAGATAATTCAGAGATTATTTTAAACGTCAAAATAAAAAATAACTTTTAAGTTCTTTGTAGGCCACATAGACACAGATAACCACAGGATTAATTTTGACTTATTTCTGCTGTTATTTTTCATTGTAAATGTCACAGAAGGATGAACCAGCCATTTTATTCATGATTGACTGCCAATGATCAGATACATCATGTAGGTGAATTGAGAGAAGGGATCCCAAAGAAGCACACAGATCATGGAATTATTTGGAAGTTGTATTATCTTGAGATGTACATTCAGATCAGGTAAAACAGCAAGACTGGGGAGTCAAGTAGATTTGAAGAAAATGAAATATATAGTAGGTCCTGGAGAGAAGCCATAGGTGGGATGTATCTGAACACAGGCGAGACCTCCCAAAATGCAAGCTAGTTAAATGCATCAGAGTAAGCCACCTTCAAGTCGTTGTCATGGGCAGAACATATTTCTTGTGACAGAATGAAGATGCTGTGTTACAGAGAATCCATTGAAGGTGTTATGGGGCTTTCATAATGATGCTAATATGAGGAGTCACTAAATACTAAGAATTCTGCCCACACTCCATACAAGGGTTCAGGGACGAACATAACCTTTAGGTAGAACACTACTTCCCTGCAAAAGAGCAAATGAATAGTAAAATCATTAGTTTTGGGATAGAATGATAGATGGTTCTAATAAGAAAATAATCAGAAAAATAGAACATCATATTAAAATGTTCCATATTAGTTTCCAAAATGTAGTAACTGAAAATATTTATAAAGAGATTAGGGATTGTTTTAAAGATGCTTTTATGCAGTATCAATATTTTTGATTAATTTCTACAAACTTCAACTTGAACATTTACAAGCTTTTGAGAGCGAGCAGTGTTCAATGAGCATCCATCCGACAAATAGAACTGAATACCTGTGTGCTTTGTGTGCTTTGTGAGCACTGTTGACTGCTTAATTAATGTTGATTGTTCCAACATTTATCATTGTTCCCTTCTTTCAAGAACACTAATTCTTTCATATTTTTATAGCATCTCCATCTTTAGGAAATAAACTGACCCAGTGGATTGTGGTGTTTCCTTTAGTTCAAAGATATTACTGTGATTAAAATTTGCAGCTCAGAGTACAGGTATGGACCTATCTCACTTTCTCCTACCCACAGAAAGAAAGATGTCATTGTTGCTTTGTGCATGTTCCTCTTTCTGTCTGTGATCACAGATATCTCTTAGGGAACAAGGTAAAAGAACTTCAATAGTCTTAAATGTGACTTGCAACTGCAAGATGAGTCAGCTTCACCATACCGCTGTTCTCAAACTAGCTGAGTATGTGCACATAAACAACCATGTACAAGACTGTGATATCATATATCCACTTTACTGTATTGATTAGTTGATATGATTTCTATTATATGGAGCTAAAATGTTCCTGACCAGTACACATACTTGCCAATACAACAGCTCGTCAGAAAAGATAATATATTTGTAAGGAGCATATGCCATAAAAAGAAACTAGTATATACATTATCAAATATAAATAGGTATTATAGAATACTATAAACATAGATATAAATGAATAATGATATAATCCAAAACAATAGGATGCTTAACAGCTTGGACAGCTACTATGATCCATCCTGCTTTTTCCAATACAGAAAGAGCATAAGAGTATAGAAATGTAGGCCTGTGTGAAAGCTGGGAAGGGTCTATATTCCAGGCGTCTATATGAAGGAATCACATTTAGAGCTCTGTGTGGTCCAAGTGGAAGGCAGAAAGAATGTTCAGAATGTTGATACACACCTTTAATCCCAGTATTCAGAAAGCAGTGATGGTACACACCTTTAATCACAATATTAAGAAGGTGGTGATGGTGTATACCTTTAATGAACAAGACAGAAATAGAGTGCAGAGGAAGACACAGGAAGCAGTTCTCAGAAGGAGTCAGTGTCAGACAGGAAGTGACATCTGAGATAAATCAGAGTAAAGGGTAGGTAAGGTCACAAGTCAGAGAAGAGTTAGCAGAGTGAGTCAGAATGAGGACATACCCGACTCTCATGATAGAAAAGTAGGCTCTCAGCTCAGAGCAGAGTTAGTCTTAGCAGGCACTATGAGGCAAGTAGTCTGAAGCTGGCAGACAGGAAACAAGACCCAGAGACAATGAAGTGATCTGAATGAGGAGCCAGGATGCTGACTGAGGCAGTGTGGGGAATGCCAGTTTAGGGAGAGACAGCTTGGCAGAAGTCAGTATCAGTCAGTTTGAAGACAAGCAGAGCAGTTCCGTCTGATGCAGTCAGAGAAACAGTCAAAGTCTAACAGAATCTGAAGAGTTCAGTCAGAAACAATCAGGCAGCTCAGAAGGTCAGTTTGAACCAACAGCTTAGAGAAGAGTTTGAGCCAGAGCAGTGACTGAGTTGAGTTGAACCAAAAGAGTCAATTAAGTCCAGCTCTGAGTTCAAAAGGAGACAGATTGGTTCAGTCAGTAGTAAGTCTTAGAGGCTTAATTGTTTTAGACTGTGTGAAAATTTAAATGTTCTAGAGTGTACAGAGGCCTGAAGCCTTCTAGTTCTAGGCTTAGGACTAGATTGGACGGAGGCCAAAATGCTCCAGGGACTCTAGCACTAAGACCTGTGATTAAAGTAGCAAAGGAATACACAGCCTTTTACCCAGAATCAATGTCTACATCTGGTGTGAATCTTTGCCCAGAGGATAAACCAAAACACAATGTTAAGTTAGACCATTGCTTGTCCAGGTTCAGACATGAAATGCACGTTCAGTTGCTAATAAAAACAGCACCAGCAATAACAATGAAGACAACATGGTGTGACCATTACATCCTCTCCTCAGATCCAAAACAGAAGATCGTTATTGAAGAAAAAATAGTATCCTTGAGGATCTCTGCTGTAGGGTGTATGAAGAAACTCTTTGGAAACCGTGTGCGATTTTAGATTTCATTTACAACTTAAAAATAATAAAAGTCTTGCAAAAATATTTATACATGAATTATCATAAAAACACATTTTTATACGTTTTGGTTGGGAAAAGACATTATATCACATTATATCACATTATATTCATGACAAGAAACGAACATTAATATAGAAAATTAGCCAATAGTAATGCATTTGGGGGATGCTTTCTATATGACAAGCACATTTCCAGACTCCTGTTCTAGGGTAAAAATGAGATAAGAATGAAGAGCCTGGCTTGTTTGGAAACAAGTAAGTCTGCGTTGCTACAGGGAAGGGTGACTGTGCTGCAGAGGCTCCTGGGCTGGCAAAGGAGATAAGTACTGTTTTTATGTCTTTGCTAATAATTCTGGATTTTTGGTTGATGATTCTTGTTAAACAGAAGGATACCATGATAGTGTTTGAATTTCTAAAAGCTTAGCCTCTGGTAACATACCTATATTCTGGAGACAAATAAGAAGCAGGTAACAGGCTTTGATTTGCTCCTGTTTGATTAAGCTGCAAATGAAGAACCCAGCCAAAAGTAATTTTAGTATAAGAATATTTATACATATTCAGCCTGTGCTCATCAAGATGCCTGGAGGACTGACAATGGCTGAGAATCCTCTATATTGTTGCTTAGCCACCTTAAGCTATAAGCCTGCCTGTTATGATATAAAATAGATATTTCATTTACATGCCTAACACTTGTTTGCTAAACGAAAGAAAAAGAGGAAGGAAGAAAAGAAGGAAAAATGAAGGAAGGAAGAGAGAAGGGAAAGAAAGAGGGAAGATGGAAGGCAGGGAGACAGAAGAGGGAAATAGACAGAGAAAAAGAAGTGAAAAGAGGAAAACCAGTATATCACTTCAATTTGAAGAGTACATATCTCTTACATCTCTGATTAGCTTTTATTACCAAAGAAATTGACATCAAGAATTTTTTTCGCTCATTAATGAAGCTGGGAAGTACAGTTTTACTCTGATGCCTTACACTTGGCCAAAATTCGGAAAATCTGTTGGAGAATCAGAAAGGAAAACACAGTATCGCAGAGACTGATCCCAAAGCAGAGGCAAGTACCACATCCTGACTGTGAGTTCCTGCATATCAGGATCCAGCAGGTAAACCCTGCAGAGAAGATGGCAACAGAAATGCAGGGCTGTTTAAAGGATGAACAACTGGGTATGTAGCACTGTAATAAGCCACGTGTTCGCACATTTCTTAAATAGGAATTGATTTTATGTTACTAACTGAGGTAATATCTTATCCCATGAGAATGACTATAACAAAATATCACAGTCTGGTGGCTTATCAATTAGTGTGTTTCTCACAGTTTCAGAAACTGGGATGTCCAGAATGATGACTCTTGCATATATGTGTTTATCAAGGGCTGGCTTCTTATTGATGGCTGTCTTTATTGTTATAACATCGGTGGTGTAATGGGAATAAAGAACCCAATGCTTTTATTGTAAGACTATTAATCTCATTAAAGGGGTCCCTATCCCCATGATCTAATCACCTACCAAGCTATTGGAGGTAAATATTTCAGCAAATTCAGGAGGCCCAAATATTCCATGGAATATGTGAGTATGTGAAGTATGATTGGTTTCACGCAGATTGTAATTTGTGACAGAAATTCTTATCATACATTTTGTTTTCTTATAAAGGACCACAAACTGTATTATTCTTTAATATTAAACAATACTGGCTGAGGGGATGAAACCATTTGTCCTTCAACACTGGAAACTGCTCCAAGGAATAACACATTCTGTACTTAAGTGCTACCTGTAATTTTCTTGCAGATCCTTCTGCCATTTGCTGGCATACAGACAGAGGTTACCTATCACTTGAACTGGTTTTCTTTTCTTTTGGAGAGAAATGCTAACAAAACCCCTCAGAAGACCATTCAGGCAAGACCAGCCAGTAACAGTCAGTTGTAGAAGAGAATTTCTACCATTCCTCTGCCACCAGAGTTGTTGAAACCAGAAACGCAATTAGCACTGCAGAGCTGAAGGACCACCTCTGTAAGGAGGAGTCAACAGCACGGAGCACTGTCCACTCCCACTCCTCACCTGCTCATTGGCCATCACATGCTCCATCTTTCCAGAGCCTCATTCATGAGAAGCTGAAAGGAAGAAAGTGGGGAAATGCAGAAATGGTATTGCACCACTGCATTACATAGTAAAAGCCAGATGCTCAAAAATAAATGGTGTGTGACACAGCAGAGTCTCCAAATTAGTCAGACTCAGAGCTCACAAGTGCAATGCTGACCAGGAACTGGAGACTGAGAGGAAGAATTTTGGAGAGATTTTGAGAAAGGTAGAAAACCCAGTTAAATGGGAGAAAACCCCGACTATTCAATAGATTTATTGTACAACCTGGTGACTAGTAAAATTGTCTTATATACTTGAAAAATGCCAAGAATATATTTTAAACATTTCTCACCACAAAGAATATACAAAAAGCATTTGTTGAATTGCTTGACTAAGCCACTCACTCATTACACACACACACACACACACACACACACACACACACACACACACACATTATGTTGTATATCACAAATACACCCACTTTTTACTTACCATTTAAATGGAAATTTTAGTCAAGAGTGGAGTCACCACCCCTATATCCCATTTTTGCAGTGCTTAGGAGGCAAAGAGAGGAGGGGCACTCCAAGCCCCCGCAAATCTAGTCAACATAGAAACTTCTAGGATAACCAAGTCTACATCACGAGTCTCTGTCTCAACAAACCCAATAAGATAAACAAATATAAACTTTAAAACTCTGCCTCCTGCAGAATAATTTTTAATAAGACATACAAAAGTGTGATCTAAGTAAAATCATTACTTTAAAACTGTGCCTCCTGCAGTACAATTTTAAATAAAACATATAAAAGTGTGATCTAAGTAAAAATCATTAAGAATTAGAGAGCAGTAAGCAAGTTTGAGATGAATAATTAAACCAAACTTTCATCTCATTAGATCTCACTGGCAAACACAGCATTAGAACTGAGTGTCTATCGCTGCTGGAAACTGCTGTTGTTACCTGATTTCAGAGGCAACCTTTCTGTACTGCTTTAGTTACTTTTCTTGCTGTGAAGAGACACCATGACCATGACAACTTATTTGTTGGGGGCTTGCTTACAGTTGAGAGTTAGAGTCCATGAGCATCATGGCCGCAGGCAGGCAGGCCTGGTCCCTGAGCAGGAGGTGGAGCTCACATCCTTATCCTCAAGAACTTGGCAAAAAGCTGACTGGTAATGAGCTGGGCTTTTAAATGGTCAAAAGCCAGCGCTAGGGAAACACCTCCTCCAAGGCCATCTATCCCAGTCCTTCCCAAACAGTTCTTCCAATGGTGAACCAAGCTTTGAAACATACGAGCCTGTGAGGCCATCCTCATTCAAACTACCACAGGGGAGTAAATGTTTCTTGCTGGAAAAGCTGAGTAGAATTAATAAATTTCATAATTTAAAAAAAAATAAATCAGTTAGGACCGAGGCTGTAACTTGGTAAAATGCCTATCTCACGTGCTCAAGTCTCTGAATTCAAATCTCCACATTGCACAATCCTGGGTTTAAGGAACAGATCAGTCTCATAAAGAAAATTCTATCCTAGTCATTTAACATAAAATAAAATATTTAATAACTTTATAACTATTAAATAAATTGAATTTATAATGCAAAATTCCCAAAATGGACATTTGTCCAGATAGTTTTCATTGAGATTAGTAACAAATACTTTTAAAAATGTTTTTATAAATCCTACCTATTTTTTTTTTACACAAAATATAAGAAGAGGAGAAATTTATTTCTTCTTCTGAAACTTTCTTCACAGCAAACTAAAAACAAGAATACAATACACTTCAAGCCAATATCTTTCATGAATATGGGTTTAAATATTCCTAACAAAATCTTACCAAATAGAACTTGTCACTATTAACAAAATGTTGAAAACTGAGACTTTGGGTTAATTCTGTAATGTCAGAAATCAGGATAGTGATGTAGAAGTATCACAGATACTAGAGCAGCCTAGGCTACAAAGCAAGATCCTGTCTATAGATTAATAGACAGATGATAGATAGATAGATCATAAAAATCAGTCAGTGAAACTCCCATTTACAACCATATTGAAAAGCTGAATAAAAAAATCACAGAGGAAAAGCATTCTAATAGTTAACCTCTTTTTAACTCAGAAAGTGATATTAGAAGCAAACTCCATAAATTTACTAAAGAACACAACACCCCAGGTATCCTTGCTACTGGTGAAAGGCTGAACAGTTCTCTTTTGAAAGCAGAAAGGACAGGAAGCATATATGTTCCCCATATTCTTATTCATCCTAATACTAGAATTCAGTGGACATATAAGAAGTCAATAATATTACAAACTATTATCAGTGCTATTGGTTGTCCTGCATAATTTGACAGTAAGACCCTGTTGTTGAGACACTGTATACTTGAGTGATAGACAAGGGAGACACGAAGCTGGTGGACATATGCCAGTTTCATTCTTAATGGCTAACTGTGAGAGTGCTGGAAGATGCTATGAATACTACCAGAGGGGATTCAAAGACTCATCAGTTCTACCCAGCTCTGAGTTCTGCCAGATACAATAATGAGTGAACTGGCAAGACATGATCACTGGTACAATGGCGTGAACATCGTGAGAATAGTCATCCACTTTCAGATTGGATTTAAGTTCCTCTTTACAAGCAAAACCCATACTTGGCACTATTATTAGGCCAATAATCTACCAGTCACTGTCATGAGTCCTGGGAGAGAACATACTACTGTTATTTGGTTAGATTTATGTGGTATTATTGTTATACCCATAGTGCATCTCTCATAACTCATCAGAATAAATTCTCTCTGCAGTAGACGGTGATTAACACAGAAACCAATAACTGTGCAAGGTGCAGAAAGTAAGCAAGACTATATAGTGTCCCAGCTCTAAATGGGATGTAAATAGCATACTCCCCTCCTAAAGGTAGTTGATAATTTCATAAATGAGGGCAGAGAGGTTGTAAGAGCAGTGAAGGCAGGAGAGATGGCTCAGTGGTCAAGAGCACCTACACACAAACACACAGAAACACACATTCACAACACACAGACACACACATAAATACAAACAAGCACAGAGTAGGGCAGGTTCAAGAGGAACTTGAGGGAGAAGTGAGTGAGCTGGAGGGTGGTAGGGCCGGGAGGAGGGTGAGAGAGCAGAACGACGATGTGACCAGATTATGTCATACGTGTGAGACAGTATCAGTGAGTAAACCAATGTAAATACTCAACTTACCCGTCTTTATTTCTATATTGACTGTTCATGTCTGCAGGAAAATACACCACTGCTTGTGATTCTGAAATTTAAATTATATGAACTTTGTGATATTCTGTCGGAGATGAGATGGAAAAAGAAAACAAAGAGGTCCAAAAATATCAGATGCACCTGTTCAGGAATAGTTTTGCTCAAAAACTAATAACAAGAAAAGGGGGGGGGTGGAATAAAATTGATAAGCAAAAAACTGAAGCTATTTAAAGAAGCATTGTACAGCTGTTGTTCCTTCCCAGACTGAAATGCAATGTTAACTATAACTACCAATCGCTGCAGTCATTCAAGTGCATTCGCCATGAAGGAGAGTAATAAATTTAGCTCCAGCTTCTTCCTTGTATTGAGGTACTTACTAATGTTACTGGCGATGGAATTGCTGTGATCAGGTGAACACATTTATGTGCACCTGTGTAATTTAAGCGGGATGTTAAATTGCAAAAATGTAAACAACAGTGTGTGCTATTTGTCAGAAACTTCCAGGGAAAATTGTCACCCAGGACTTTACTGCTGCTCAGAGAAGTCAGTGTGTTCTGCTAGAAACAGCATCAGGCTCCACATTTCCATGACAGCCTTGACTCTCTGTTGAGATGTCTGGACCCAGGATCTGAGTAGCGACTCACTGCTTTGGGTGACTTATTAAAGATCCTGTCCTGTTAAAATACACTTTGCTTTCTATTTTTCCTATTAAAACAGTTTGTTCAGCCATGCATGATGGTGCAGCCCTGTGATTCTAGTACTTCAGAGATGTATGTGGGGAGATCATGAGATCAAGGTCCTTCTCAGCTACATAGCAAGTTAATCCCAGCTTAACCTTTGGGAGACTAGAAATGAGCAAACAAAGAACAAACCCAGTTTGTTCATTTGTTCATCTATATCAGTGTTATCAAATATGAACATGATATACATATTTAGCTATACAAAATAAAATGTTTCTAGTAAGGTTCCTAACAAGTAAACAACAATAAAAATTATGTGTGTGTGTGTGTGTGTGTGCATGTGTAATAATAAAATACATGTTATATTTTTACATAGATATTATATATGTTACATATTATATAATATATATCATATATTTTATAATATATATATGTATATATATAAAATATAAAACACCGTTGTGGATCAGTAGCATTTGAAGTACTTAGAGCCAGTTGCCACCATATGAAAGAACAGATCTGGGGTGAATTGTATGGGATTCAGAGGAAGGCAGTGAGATTTTTTTCTGAACTGCTGGTGGCTGGTGACTAGAACACACAGGGAAAAGAGTCATTCAAACTCTGCTATTCCAAAAGCAGTTGTTGTGTACGCAGTGTATGCGAATGGAAGGAAGTCACATGTGGAAGATAACTCCTTCCTTTATGTGTTAATGTTGATGTTTCAAGATGGTCGAAAGAGGCAATCAGGTGGGGATCTGGAGAATAATTCATATCGCTGAATTGTCAGCTCAGAACAATAGGATTAAAGTTAGGAGTGAACTGAATTAAACTTTCTGGTTTCTTGTTACATATGGTACATACTGGAATGTAAAAGCTGATAAAGAAGAAAAATATATTTTGTAAAAAAAAAAAAAAAAAAAGAAAGAAAGAAAGAAAAATCCTGAAGAAAACCAAAAAATCCTGACTTCGGGCTCTTTGAAAAACAAATTTATATGAACAAAAAATAAAATTCAGAAAACTTTTATTTTCGGAATAATTCAGTTCACACAAATGGTTAATTCTCAAAAGCCAGGAGTGAAAGATATGTTATAGCCTGAGAAAATGAAGGGATAGTTTGTAGACATTGTTGTCAATAGCAGACTGAATTTTAGTAAGTGAATATCCAAATCCAAATGTGCTCCCCCTTCTTTCTTTCTCTCTCTCCCCCCCTGTGATATCACAACTTTGTATTATTTATATCATAAATTGTACTGTCTCGTGATGTAAACAGGATTGCTCACAGAGTACATGAAGAGTATGCAATTGTGATATTTTGAGAGTGCTTTGGACACAAAAATACAGATGCATTGTCACTTTTGGTATATAATGAAAATCACAGAAATCGCACTCAAAGACACACTCCAAATGCTGGCACTGATAT
This sequence comes from Cricetomys ansorgei, assembly GCA_026225945.1. Classification (NCBI taxonomy): domain Eukaryota; kingdom Metazoa; phylum Chordata; class Mammalia; order Rodentia; family Nesomyidae; genus Cricetomys; species Cricetomys ansorgei. The sequence goes on along the minus strand of JAMJFZ010000185.1, from coordinate 1,300,237 downwards.
CTTTTAGCCTTTTGTTTTCTTCTCATTATTTTTCAATAATTTCCGAAAGAATAATTTTTACTTCATAATAAAGCTAATTAGACTTAAGTGGAAGACCCACCCAGATGTTGGTAGCACCATCCCCTGGACCAAATGAGAGGCATAAATGGGAAAGTGAACCATGCACCGAGCTACCTTGCAAGGTCTCTAAATGAGGCATTCCATTATCCCTGAATGAAGACACTAAAAACTGTAACCAAGGATTTCTACCCTACTGTAAATGCCTAATGATTCTGTTTCTCTGATTGAATCATGACTGCTCTAGGTAACCTTTAAAAATACTTAATATTTTTGTTTGTTTTTAATCAAATCAATCCCATTAGTGGTACTGATGCTCTTTTTGCTCTATTCATATAATTTCTTATTTTATGGGAATGAAAATATCTCCTTTCCTACTCCTCCCTCCAACATCACCCTGAACCTCCTTGCTGTCTTTCAAATTCGCTGGCTCTTTTCTCAGAGTGAATTGGCACACCTGACTTCAATGTTTCTACCCAAGAACACCCAGGCGTGTCTCAGACACACATATACAATTATGCACACACACAGAGAGGGAGAGAGAGAAAGACACAGAGACAGAGACAGAAACAGAGACAGATACCTAATTAAGAAGATCTTGTCATTATGTACCAAAGGCAATGGAATTGAAAACAGCATAAAGCCTGCCAACCCATTTACTTGTAATTGATATGTGGCTCTCTCAACCTCAGATATGAATGTTATCAATCCCAGAGTTAGTCTAATTCTAAGTTTAAATATGTACTTTATACATTATTTACTTTTGTAGGATAATAATATCTAGCATTTATCAGAAGGATAATGATCCCTATTTATTATTTATAGTCAGTAATAGAAGCTTATTGTTTCATCTTTTAATTTAGAAGAGAATATGTCAAATCACATGACTATTATAAAGTAAATCATTCATGATAGATTAAAATAATAATTAATTATGTTCTCTGGTCTATATATTCTGCAGACATTGTACGTACAATGCATGTTTCTGAATCCCTTGTGACATTAAACGTCTGTTAATCACCTTATTCTTCTCTATAGATTCAACATGAGATGTTGGACCCTGGTTGTTTTAGTGATCTCACTCAAATGATTATGATAAGATCTAGCAAAATAACACTGAGCCTAAGAGCAAGAGGACAGATTATATTTCCACATCAAAATTCTGCTTTTTAATTGTTTCACTGTTGAAGAAACACATGGAATACAAAGACAAGATAAAATAATCAGCGAACTCACACTTAAATGGGACATTTTGTTTTAAGTGTTTATTTCCCGACAGTAATTAGCTTTATTTTAAGAAGCTGATTAATCGAAACCTTTATGATATTCCTAGCCCCAAGCAGCCACTGACATTGTGATTTCTAAGTGTAGAATGACAGTGAATAGTATATGCTTACACACTGTGGTGATCAGAAGTAGCCAAGCTATGGTTGGGATTTTTTAAAATTATTTTGTGAGAACTTCACACATGAGTTCTATGTCTACATTTCTCCCACAACTTTCTTTCCCACTCCAATCCCCTTTGTGTCCTCATTTCCCTCCTATATTCATGATTTCATCTTTAGTCATTAACTTTACACACACTTTCACACACACACACACACACACACATTTGTACATGTATGCATGTAAAACTTACTGAGTCAATTCATCGCTGCTCTTATGCACATGATGTACTTATGTGTAGGGTTGAGTGGTTGGGATTGGACAATCTATGCGGAGCTTGTCCCTGAAGGAAACTGATTCTCTCTCTCGCAATAGCCATTGACTACATGTACCCCTTCATCTAAGGGCGGGACCTTGTAGACTTTCTCCCATCCACAATGGCTTGTCAGCCGGTGTTGTCATCATGCTGCTCTTGCTTAGGCAGCCATATGTTTGAGGTTCATAGGTGCAGCTTCCCCATCGTGTCTAGAAGACACTATCCAGCAGCAGGCATCCTGGTCCTCTGGCTCTTACAAACTTCCTTCTCCCTCATGGATCGTTTTTACTGAGTCTTAGGTATAGTGAATGGGCTGCAGACATATCTGGTGAGATTGCACATACCAGTCGCTCAGTCTCTGCGTGTTGACCAGATGTGGATCTCTGTACTCAAATCAGTCTGTTGCAGAATGAAGCTTCTGTGATGAGTGACAGCTACACTTAATGTGTGAATATGAGGATAAATATTTAGAATACAGTTATAAATTATATTAGTTTAGAAAATGGCAGTACTAGATTTTTCTCTAGTGTCTATGACTTCTCTAGCCATGCTTTATTGGCTAAGTTTTACAATGCCAGTGATGAACTTCTTCCTATTGAGTGGGCTGTAAGTCTAAATAGACATTGGGTGGCTGTGGGTAAACCAATGATAAAAGTGTTGCTGTTGCACCCTTGAGGACAATCTTGCCATGATTGTCATTGTTGTGGTTCCTAGGATTTACAGCTGGTTAGGAGTACTAATTGCTCCTCTTCCTTGGCAGCTTGAACATCACCTTCTGATCCTATGAGAACCAATTCTCAGGGAGAAGGCATTCATGTCAGTTTTTGTTGCACTCCCCAAAGTCCTGTATTGGGTTTGTATAGTATTCTTCAGCCAAGAGTCTTCCCTTGAATCCTGGAGGGCAACCAAGGGCAATGGCAACTGTCTACATTGTTTGGTAGCCTCTTGGATTCCCCAAACCGTCAACTGTAGGAAAGGTTTCCCATGTCTGACATTATCTTAACTTTAAAAAGAAATACTCTTTAAAAGATAATACGATATGTACATCTACAATACAACTCCTGCATCTAAGGCTCGGGTATCCTTGCAGAAGAGGGATTTTAAAGACTGTAAGAGCCAGAGATCACAGACTTTGTTCTGAGTTTGTATCTCACAGGAATCCCAGAAGCTAAATCCATAAGATCTCACCAACATGACTTCCTAAAGATGAGCTGAAGTTGAACAAGCATAAACATGCTAACATGGCCAGGTGAGTGGGGAAGCCCACGTTGCCTGAACCCTACACAAAGAACTGCAGGATACTAAGCAATGTTGAGAGCTTAGAGCTCAAGAAAAACATTGTTTCTAGGGAAGACTATACCAGCTGGTTATCCAATAGTAAATGATCTGGTCAGCCCTGTAAACAAATAAGAAACATTATATAGACTGAACTGTTGGATTTATGTATTTAGGAGTGTTTGTGTGTGTGCGTGTGTGTGTGTGTGTGTGTGTATTGTGTAACAATAATTAATTAAATTAGAGGCCATTAACTTAAAAGGTAGCAATAAGGAGTATATGGGAGGATTTGGAAGGAGGAAGGGGTAAGTCAGGCAATGATATCATAATTTCATAAAACAAAATAATTAATTAGAACAACAAGAACAAAAGGTAATATGAATGAAGTATTTAAAATTAACTTAAAATTCCAGTAATCAGTTACTTTCTTCAAATGAGGACAAGAACTCAGGAGCAAAGAATTAGAGTCCCAGCCGTAATATTCCATTGGTTTTCCGTTTGTTAGGCCATGTAGCTGATACACATCTTTCTATGTGCTGTTCTTGTTTGGTGACATAAACCTGTCCATATTGAGTATAAGTGTCACCTCTACTTCACTCTCTGGGACTTACTTATTTCCTCATAGTGTGTGTGTCAGTTGTCCATGTAAAGATCCCCACAAGGTGGTTTAGAATGCTGAAATATCTGACAGAAAGATTCTTCCTCACTGAACCTTACTGTTTTGTTTAGAGTGGATTGGGAAACTTATGTTGTTTTGTTGTTGTTGCTTGTGTTGTTTTTTGTTTGTTTTGTTCTCTCCCTGGTACAAGGTACTCTCTCATGACCCCAAGTTGTTCTTGCCATTTCTCTGGACTCCAGTTCAACGTCTGTGCCATAACAAATAAGGAACATACTTCCTTGGTCCTTCTCTGTGGGGAAAAACATCTCAAATAGTCCTTGTAAGAGAGGAAGCAGAAAAAGTCTTAACTACTCACACACTATAAAATTGTTCTGCTATCACTGACAGGGAAATTTTATGTTTCAGATGAGTTTAAAAATACAATACTTGGCTCAGTGGGTAAAATCATTTGCCATGCAAAGATGAGAACCTGAGTTCAGATACCTAGATCCACATAAAACTAGATTCAGAGGTGGCACAGGAGTGTGCATGGGTAATCTCTGAAGTCCTACAACCAGATGGTAAGTGAAGATAGGAGAATACCCACAGTTCACTGACCAGCAAACCTGGTATAAACACCAGTAAACAAGAAAGAGATTCTCCTTCAAATAACTGGAAGGCAAAGACCAACTCTTGAGTTTTTCTTAACACCATAATTCATGTACATACACACACACACGCACACAGACACTTACACACAAAATAAAAATAATTTATGCACATAAATATTAATCAAAATAAGGACTGACAAAGAACTGTAAACCCCAAATAAAAATCTATCTAGAGAAGATTTTTAAATTAAAGCAAACAGTACATGTACAGAATAATATTGGAAGACAAAGAATATTTTGAAGTATATTTACTAATTTGTAAAAATATTTGTGTTCTATGTAAAATATGTATCCAGTTTGTTCTCACCTCAGGTTTCAAGGTTTCAGCATGACTATTTATTTACAATTGATACAATATGTAGATTATTATAAAATATATATATTATATATAATGATGTACATAATCAGTTGGTTCTCAATATTTTTGGTAGTCTAAATTAGGAACTGCTAAACCATTTTTCTGAGACAAATATCTCACATATTTCATGTATATTATAATCTTATATCCAAAACCATGCAATTCTGGGAAAGCCTATTTTCTGTGTTTTACACAAGTGAAAATGAGATTTGGATGTGTGAAATGGCTTCCATGAGGTTGGCTCCCAAGAGAGGGCATTGTTCAGATAATACCCGATCCAGCTGTCCAGCTGGCTCCAGGCTGAAGTTTCGTGTCTGACACTGCTTCACCCTCTAACATTTCCAACCTGTGGTTTTCCCCACAAGAGAGTGAGGACAGAAAAGCCTTTTCCACCTCATCTGGGAAATTATATAAAAACTGGCTCAAATCTTTCACTCTACTCCTGTGTCTCAAATTGCTTTAGAAGGACTGCTCATGTTGATAGTGAGACCAGAAGGTAGCGTTAGCATGTAGTCGTTTCCACAGAAATGAAATCCACAGTAATGGGAAATGTCAGTATGTGTGTTCAGTAATCCGAATCAGTAAAATAATGTGCCTTGAAATTTTTTAATATGCAAAAATGTCAAAAAATGTTACAAATATGAATAAATTTGTTAAATGAATGAAAATATACTAATTTTAAAATACAGGTTCAATAGAATGCCTATTTCTCTATACCTGTGTTTTCTATACAAAACAAAAAGCAACAAAGCTGCCATTGCCTATAACAGATGTGTTCCAATTATTTTAACTGTTTTATGTTGGTAAAAATTAAACCTAGTGAGATAATAGAATATCACCATTAAGTCATACAGTACAGGATATCAAAACTGTTCAGTTCATGTTGTACTCAAATGTCACTGAAGGAAGGGCACTGGAAATATGTAAAATGTACAACTTTAAGTTTGAAATCATAGATTTCTTGGTACGTTTCAGTGTGTGTGTGAGAAAGAGAGGGTGGAGAGATTATCTTTTACCACCAAGGAAAGGCAAGGCTTAGAAAGGGACGTTAATAAGAAATTTTAAAAATCCAAACATACCAGGCTAACAATGCGTTTAATTTTTGTTCTCATCTTCTAACCAATATATGGAAATGACTTCTTTTGGCAGAAGCAATCTCTTTTTTGGCCTGATCAAAGTAAAAAAAATAAAATCCCTGTACGTTTAAATCCACTTCAAACTTCAAAGGACAGAACAGCCTTGGTGTTGGCTTGGTTCTTGCAAGCAGTTGGGTAAATTGACTATATAATGAGTCCTTGGCTGTCCCTAACCAAAACTTTGTTGGACAGGTTCATTTACAATCCTCAAACAGAATGACCTTCCATCTGGCTTAATGGCCCCTGGATTGTTGCAAATGCGACCTGACATTTCCTTATGGGTAAGTTATTAAATTATATCACAGAACACAATAACATAATTTGGTTTCAGAGCCTAAATGAAAGTGATCATCCTGCAGATTAAGATGTAAAATTCCCTTGCAAAATTAAGTTATTCATAATCTGATGCATACCCCCTTGTTTTGTCTGCCATATAATAGAATTATTTTCCACAGCACAGAAGCTGCAAATATTGATGATGCTGACAGAACAAAAACAGTGTATAAAGAGGGGAGAGGACTTTAGAAGGCAGGTAACTGACTTTTGCAGTTACATTTCTGCAGGGAAGTCACCTGTGATTTTTGCTTTTATTCCCTAATGAATCGATCCATTAAGCAGTGTTTCTGTCTTTTGCCTAATAGTATTAGACACACTTAACACTGTGAGCCACAATTCCTTAATTCATTCTGAAATGTCTGCCTGGAGATGACTAACACTAATATATTTTTAAATCGGGGTATCTTCCAGTTAGCTGCTTCTAGGGCTTGTGAGTTGGTGGAAAGTAAACCAACATCTCATTTGTTACTCTGCCAGATTTTAAAATAATTGCCTATGTCTTTTTAATAATCTGGATGTGTTTCAAAGACCCAGGAAGTAAAAAGAAGCAATATATTTTTAAAACTATTTATACTAAATGTAAAATTTCTCTGAGCCAGACTTTTGCCTTCAGGAAAGGAAATACTGGGATCTGCCAGCAAGAAATAAAATTTCTATTCTAATAAAGAGAATCTTCCAGCATATTTCGCAGTAAAGAAGTTTTATTCTTCCCTGTTCAATCTCTGTATTATCGTTACCTGTCTGCCCAAAGCATTCACCCTTTATCCTGCTTCCAGCCGGGTGCTACTTATTTGTCATTCACTCAGCTTATATGGAATTCAAAAAGATTTTTGATGCCTGGTGTGTGAACAGGCTTGTTAAAAAACTATGATAGGTATACTAATGATAATAACAATAATCATAATGTTAAATAAAGCTTGCTATAATACATAACCTACAATGGCAGAGACTATTTTAGTTCATCTGTATCCTAAAGTCTTGCCAATGCACTGACACATACTAGGGATTCAATAACCATTTGTGGGCTAGTAAGTGCATCTTCTCAGTGAATGGTTAGGATTTCTTCAGTTAGCAAATGTCATTATTTTTCTTCTATCCTTATTTTAGATGAAGAAACTTAGCATAAATGTGTGAAGTTATTTATCTATGGTCATGGAGCCAATAAAGGACTACCTGAGTATTGAACTCAAATTTTCTGGTGTCACAGCCTTACCTGTGACCAAGTGTCATGTCTACTGTCCCCCCTCAGGTGGAGCATCATATGCATGAAGCCACCTGCAAAGGAGACATTCAATAGGAAGCTTCATGGATGCTTTTTGTACATTTATGAGGATGTTTGTATGGAATTATGATCATCTCCACACTTGACAGATTTCAAGAAGTTTCAGAAACTTAAAAAAAAACTAAAACAAAGAAGGAAACAAATAAACAAACAACAAAAAAAAAAACCAAACCAGGCACCCAAACACCCTCCAGACACACAGATACCCAGCTATTGCTCAGACACCTAGACATCACACAGGCACCCACTCATCTGGCTGTCAACAAAGACTCCTGCAGACATCAGAACATCCTGCAAGCACCCAGACCTCCCACAGGCACTCAGGCATCCCAGAGGCACCCAGATATCTTGCAGGCCCCAGAACCTCCTGCAGGTACTAGGTCATCCTGCAGGTGCCAGTACTTAACAGTGGGAAACAGGGCATCCCACAGATGCCTAGGAATTATGCAGGCACTCAGCCAACCTACAGACACATGGACATCACACAGGCACGTAGTCTCTCCATAGGCATCTGGCTATCCCTCAGGTACCTGGACCTCCCACAAACACCAGGGCATCCTGCAGGTATCTGGTCGTTCTGTAGGTACCCAGACATCTCACAGTCTTCAGGGCCTCCCACAGGCACCAGGGCATCCTGCATGTTCCCAGATATCCTGCAGGTACCATGACATACCTCAGGCTCCAGGGCATTCTTCAAAGTTTCTGGCATCACTAAGACACTGAGTCAACCCACAGACACTTTGATATCTTGCAGGTACTAGGACATCCCACAGGCACATGGACCTCACACAGGTACCTGTACATCACACAGGCACTCAGCCATCTCTCAGACACTTGGTGGTCTAGGAATCACCAAGACATCCCTTAGGCACCTACACTTTCCACAGATACCAGGACTTCCAGCAGGTACCAAAGCATCCCATAGACACCAGGACATCCCATAGGATATCCTACAGTGGTGATGCCCATGATCTGTGGTCCCACCACACTAGCTGGACTTAATTTTCTTTTCTTTTTTATTATTTGAGGGGGCAGGAGGATAGAATGGGGAAGAATTGGAAGAGGGGGTTATTGATATACATTTAATGAAACTCAAATTATTAATAAAAGTATTGTAAAAAAGGAAACCAAAAACTGAGTCAATGAGAACTAATCATTTCAGCTTAAGAAATATCATTCCCCCACAATTGATGCTATCAACATTTAATTCTTCTCACATCCAATCTTCCAAACTACATCACTTATAGCTTTAATTCTGAGATTAAAGTTAATTTGCTAATAAAACCTTCCCTCATTTCACAATATTTACTGGCTCATGCATCTTTTAATCTAACTGAGTCGTGTCCATATAAGTCCAAAAATTGCATCAGTGCCAAAATATTAAACTTAAGTGAACTCAAAGATACTTAACAAATAATGATTTTTTTTCCTTCATTTATCACTAAAGTATTGAATAACACAATTTCTACTGGTAGCCTATTTTCTCTCCTTGACCTTTCAAACATACACTTTCATACTCACATTCTTCCTACACCTCTTTATTCCCTCTCCCCTTCATGTGCTATTGTTTTATTTTGGGTGGGTAAAGGTCTGTAATGCAGTCAGTGCCACATTAGTTGAGGTCATCATATACATTCAATATATATGGAAACCAGTGCTTTTCTTTGCTTTGCCATTTCCATATGGAAGTCTCTTGCAAGGTGAAGGAGCCTAAAGAGTGTCCAGTAAATGACATATAATTTTATGTCACGGTGTTGAATACATACAATTCATCACTTGAAGAAATGTAACATCATACAATTATTTAGAAAATTATGAAACAGATAATGTAACCAATATTTTATAGTTGAGAAAACACTGTCCCATTGAAAATTTAAAGCTAGGTAGGCTGATACAGCTACTAACCCCATCCACACAGAAGACCAGGGCAGAAAGATTTCAACTTCAAAGCCTATGTATGATACATACGAAGTTCAAGGCCAGCTGGAACAAATCACTGATGCCCTACCTGATTAGTAACTAGAAAAGGCTGGATGAGACAGTGGAAGAGCACCTGCTTCCCAGGGATGAAACCAAAAGTTAAGTCCTCACTATACACACAGATCAAAAAACGACTTCTTGACAAGATTCAGCCATCTGATCGAGACACAGATATCTATACAGCTTTTTAGAAAAGTAATTTTATCATAAGGATACAATATAATTCACCACATAACATAGATATCATAAGCTAACTTACCCTACATACATTTGTTAGCACCATCCACCCTTAACCACATCAGCATGATCCAACCTAAAGATAGTGAATGCAACACTTCCTTGAAAGGTTCTTTTCCTTTGTTTTTCCTGTGGTGGTCAGTGACTGCCTCATTTCTTCTTTAGGAATAAACTTCTACAGACTGAAAGCCATTGGCCTTTAAGTGTCCAGGCCAAAATCTGGGTCATTCTAACATTTATTTACAATGTGAATGTGAATTGTCCATGTTCTGCAGCCTGTAACCACAGCTTACCTGTAATAGAAATTGTGCCATACATTTTTCTCAATTTAGTTCACATCTTAGGTGAGAACTCTCCAATGTCTGAGGTAGCATTGTTTCAACCCTTAGTCATGCATACTCATGCAAATTTTATGTGCATATATAGTGTGTGTACATATAGAGAGGGTGTGCATATGTGCTGCACTTGGTGTACTAGTAAACTTCCCTTCCCAGAAGGAACAAACAATGGCAATAATTCACTGTTTGCCTATCTTCCTGATAGAAATATCCCTTTCTGACTAATTTCTTACCTTTAAGTTACCAATATTTGATCATACAGGTTGCAAAACTTTTGATTGTTTTAACAGTTGACTCCTGGTACTTTTAGAAGGTGGCTCATACACATCCATTCACACTCTAACTTTGTATAGTAGATACAGTGAACATTCAGTGGCAATTAATAAAGGATACAAGCAGGAAGAATGGTGGAAAACAGATAAATAGGAAATAGCTCATATTTCAAATTTATGAAAATACTGCTAAATCAAAATTACGTTTACCATGGTCTTGTGTCCTATTATTCTTACTGAAGTTTGCATTGCTCTCTCTCTTCCTCTTTCTACACACATGCACACACACACACACACACACACACACACACACACACATGCTTACACACATTGTTCTTTGCCACTATTTTTCTTCCCTTGATCCTTCTCCTGCAAGAATTGGGCGTTATCTCTAAGTAATGTGTGTGTGTGTGTGTGTGTGTGTATGTGTACGCGCACATGCACACATTGTATGTATCACTTTAGAGCTATCTGCAAAAAAGAAAAATAAAAGGAATGGGAGATACTGATAATGTGACTGAATTCCCATGACAGCTAAGTGCCTATGTAATGTCCAGCTGAACATCTATAGCCAGATCACTTGGAGTTTTCTACCTGATTCTACCTCTTCTTTCCTCTGAATTCCTAAAAAAAGTCACTGAGATGTTCCAGTGTCTGTAGTCTCAGCTGCAAAGACAATGCCTGTTGTATCATTTGCAAGTTTGCATTGTTCGGAGTATTTGTTCCAGTTTTACTTTCCTCAGACTGGAAATGAAAACGCATTCCTTAGCATGCACAAGCAAGTATCCGCTGCCACTGGGATGAGTCTAACGTCAACAGGATAGACAGGGATAAGACAACTGAAAGGCATAAAGAAAGGAGTTGAATAATAGTAACATTTTCAAAGTAAGCATTTTGGACCTTCAGCTTTTGCTGTCATTCATCCTGTCTTCTCCAAAGTGATCTCCAGACATGTCTCGTTGTGGTCGCGTAACACAATGTCCATAGCAGGGGCTATCAAGACTAGATTTCTAGAGTCAGTGTGAATATTTTGTTGTCATTTTTTTCTGATAGAACTTATTATAGTATTTTCTTACTTTCTTTTCTAGTTCTCTTTTTAATTTGCTTTGGGTAGTTCTCTTGTACTACACTATTAATCTTGTGGGAATCTAATTATGTAGTAATCTCCTTTACATTTCAAGGAGTTGAATATTATTACTGGCACAATTATTGGTGTCCTCAATGAAGGAAAGACAGAATCCCACATTCAATAATTCCACCACAGTAACAAAGAGTTAATATATTGATACTGAAACTGAGAGAGTATACTTTTATATATTAAGATCAAAATGACACACCCAAAGTAGATCTTTTGTCTCAAAATTGCAAGCTGTCATGTAAATATAATCTTTAAATTATCATTGCAATTTTACTCCTGTATATAATTTAGAAAAACTTGTAATGCTCTGTTTGGATGCAACAACTAAAAGGTAAGGAACTCTTTTCACTAAAACAATGTATAATTATTTTATACCTATACACAATCTTCAAACTTTGAATAATAATAAAAATAACTCATCTGTATTTAATCTTGTGCCTTATTTAGGGAAAACTAAGCTTATCTCCTCTTTCTTAGCCTCTATTTCTCTTTTTCCATTTTTTTACACAGTTATATAATCCAACCTATATTTCACTATAATCAAGTATTTTGTCTTTTTCTTATCATTAAGTAGCTTCCTCTCTGTGAGAGTGGGTTAAAAAAAAACAAAGCAGACACTAACATTCTCTTTCACATTTTTTAAATGAAAGGGGATATCTCATTCACTTGTAACACATCTTAATTGCTTCATTATATTTTTATAGAGCACCTGAACTGCTTGGAAGCAGTTTAATTAAAATGCTGCTTGTTTTATAGTTAACAGAAATACAAAAAGCACATATCCTGCAGCACAATCAATCATATTTTTCTCTGCTTCAGACTCAAACCTAGGAACACCCAAGCAGATTAATAAGGCACTGAAACAGTCGAGTGCCATCAGAATTTAGATGTGTACATCTTCCTGGACTGAGCCTTCTGTGAATGTTGCCATGATCTTCCCTCAAATCCACTGCAGGGTTTAATGAGTTGTGGCCAGACATATTGTGTAGTACATTTTGCTCTACACATTCACTAGGTTTTTTTTATGTTATGGTAGAAAACATTATCAGCAAAGCAACATTTTTCAGTAGACACAGTTTCAAGTTGTATTCAAAGTCAGTTTCATTATTATTTTCAGCAGAATTTACTGGGAAACCAAAAGACATAGTTCTGAGTCTTCTGTGAGGACAACTGTATTTGATAGCCTTTATTAAATATCTTATTTATCTGTGCTTATTCCTCTTTCTGGATAAAATGTCTCTTCACTGCAGATAGTGATATGATACACTCTTTGAATGTTCGTGACTAAGAACAGTTAAAAATAGAGAGGACAGAGGGACAGAATTTAAAGGGGTATAAGGGGAAAAATTTCTTGAGCTGAACACACTGAGTAACCATTTCCAGAAGTTTCTAAAACAGATTTGGAGCTCACCACAGGACCCTTTACAACCGTCTTGCTCTGTTGAAATGTAAAACAAAACAAAACTTCCAAGCCCAAACCATATTTTGAATAAAGTTACACTCTCTCTCCTCTGAATACCTAGAGGCAGTGGACAACAAGGAGATGAGGGAAGACTGACCTGCCTACATTTTTCATATTTTTATTTATGATTGCAAGGAAACTGTTAAGATCTTCATGTCTATGGAAGAAAGTGGGAACTTTTTAAGACCTTGAGCCTTTTCTAGGGTTTACATAAACCTGTAATGAAGTACTTGATCAATTACCACATGTTCTAGAAATATGGCCTAAACGTTTCTGTTTCTGGCATGGCTGAGGTCAGGTTTGATCAGTTTGGACAAGGGCTTGATGTACATATTGCATATAGAATACACATGATATGAAGAATGTAACCCCAAGAGCAGGGGATGCTTTTATATTAAGATATGTAGACTATGGGAGAACATTCATGAAAGTCTCTGAGACATAGAATTGTGTGTCAAATACTCTATTAACAATGTCATTGTTCAAGGAGACTCACGGTATGATAGAAGCATCAGGTGAACAGTGAACACCCCAACAATTCTGGAGCTGGTTTTAAGTTTTAAGAATTATGAAATAAAATGGCTAAAAGAAATACTACTAACAAATCCACCTGTCCCCTCCTACTGAAAAAAAATACACACATACGTACATACAAACAAAACCTTTATGAACAGAGAAAGAAAAGATGTAAAATACTTGAGGCTTAAGGTTCATGCACATCTTACCTTATCAGAATAATCCAACATGGTGGACATCATCTCCAGGTGCACAGAGAATAGTCTGGGAAAGAAGATTAACCCTAGCAGTGGACTGAATGGTGGCTGGGAAGGTGTGTCCACACGGTGAGGAGGGCCCAATGGAAATAATGCAGAAGAGGCAGGAGGTACCCAGTTGTACGCCATGGTGGGAGTCAACAGATGCTGGACCAATGAAGGAAGAGTGCTAGAACCTCCAGAAGCACAGTGATCTTGCAGACTCCTTTACAACTTATTTCTGGCCTCCAGAAAGATAAGAAAATCTATGTGTAAATAAGGCAGAAAATTTCTTGTAACTTGTTACAGTTATGCTACCCAATGCGTACAGTTAGCACGTGTCTTCTCCTAGCTGCTGTGCACTGAAATGAATCTGCGTTCACACATTAAAGGGTCGCAGTTTGATTAGTGTAACTGAATTTGGTGGTTAATATTGTGTACAGTGCAAGAAAAACCAAACCATAGGCAACATGCTGTCATTTACCGCAGCTTTTGAGCCTTCTGTTCCTTTTCAAACTCTTGTGGCTGTGGTGCATCCCTCTGTTATCACCGGTTCCCATGCTCACTCTTTACCTCCCCGCTGCATCACTGAGGCCCTTCAGCAGCTGAGCACGCCTGCGCTGTGAGCTGGCTCCTCCGGTTTGTGCCCATGCTCCTGAGCCCATGTTGAGCAACTCCCTTCCTCCCTCCACTCGTGCAGAGCTCCGTTGCTGCCCACTCACGCCGTGTCACGCCCTTCTTTACTTTGTCCACATCAAACGTTAGGTCACTTCCTCGTTGTCCCGTCGCTCGCTCTCTCACCACCCTTTGTTTCTTTATGTCTTTGCTTCAAAGTTCTTTGGGAGCAGTAATAAAGCCTGCAGCGCTGACGTCTGTGTTTCATGGTAAATCTTTCCCTCACAAGTGTCTTGGTCGGCTTCTTGTGTTATCTGCTCACCTGCGTATTTTGTATCGAAGAATAGTGTGTTAACACCCCGCTTCACGTTACTGTCCCTTTTGTCAGCCAACAAGCAGTTATGAGAGGAGACAGTCTGGGTACGCTTCCTCTTTGCCTTGGAGGAATGTTTATGTGTCCCTCCATTTTTTATCCAAAAGCAGTAGTCAAATGTCTAAGTACTTTACACTATATAGTATACCTCAAACAAATCTATGGGATGGGTACTGCAACTGTTCATATCCATCTTTACAGAAATATTTTATTAATTCTTGGAAATTTCACACATGTATTCATTGTATTTGTATCTTCTCCATTCCTGTTACCCCTCCAGTTTCCCCCAGATCACCTCAAAGGGGCCATGAAATTGAGAGGAAGTAAAAGAGAGTGTATGGCGGGCTGGAGGGAAAGGATATAGGGAGGTTTGGAGGGAGGAAAGGGAAGAGGTTGAATACCTATTTTTTTAAATAATTAACTTTTTAAAATGATCCTTTCCTGACCAAGGTTGAGAGTAGCACAAATATATTGGTGTAAATATAAACACTGAGAAGGTAATTTCTGTCCTGTTATATCAGACAAAAGCGTCCGGTGATGTGTTCAAATGGCTCCTATATTGCTCTCATGTCAAAGGCTGGTCACAATGTAATCTGCTTTGGTACTTTACAGATACACTGGGCTTTCCTGGGAAGACTTGGTAGTGAAGAAACACTCTCAGTCCCATTCTTTAGAGTCCTAATGAAAAGGGAAATAAATAGATACGCTTTCCCAAGAGAAATTGTATCCTCCTCCGGAATTCCCATCACTGAGGTCCTTTCCCCAAACAACCTGTAGAAGAGCAGAATCCATCTCACATTGGTACTGCAGCCTTTCAGCAGCTGTGTTGTCTGACACTGTCTTTACTTTTTCATCCCAGAACCCGGCAAAATGCTCTTAACAAAAACACTCCTCAGAGCTCTTTTCATTGAAGAGGATTCTTTCTACTTCTGATCCCAGTTGCCACAAGCTTCTGTCTTGCTTGTCTGGTTTGAAGAAGCCAAGTTCCACCTGTGGTCATAAGAAGGTGAGAGGTGACTACATTTACCTTGATATATGCCGTGCCTGGCCTCTCCTTCTGTCTCAAATCCCCTCGCTGTGTCTGCAGTCTTTGCAGGAGACATAGTGAGATCTGTACGTTTAAATCGTCATCATAACCGGAACTCTCAACAGTCTACCTCTTTAAACTGACTTTTTCACAAGCACTGGCAGGTTTCCTCTGAAAGCTGACACTCTGTAAGCTATATATTGCTTTATGTTCACAAACAAAACTTTATCAATCATTTGGCTTGTCATTTCCGGAGTAAGGAATCAGTTTGCTCTTTCAGCGATGTGTATAATTTCCAATGAATATTTGCACAAATATTTATTTGTATATCTATTTTTAATCTTTCCAAATTATTGTTAGGATGCAGTTTCTGCATTTTTCTCTCCACTGTGTACTTGACAACTGAATAGATGGATGAACAAATGAACATTACTTAAAGCTGTCCTGCCATTTTTGCCTCATTTATTCAAGGAGTCTTATACTAGAGATGCAATCCCCCCACAAGCAAAACCTCCATGAATAACTATCTTTTTAGGTTAAAACATAGAAATTATTTTCATAGTATTAATACCTCAATTGGATTAAACTCAGTTGGATTGGATTTTATGAGAATAAAAAGTTCATTATGAAAAATAATCCTTATTTCTCCTAGAGTTACCAAATCAAACATAGAAGGAAAGACAGGGATAATACTTTTAATTTTTTAAATGTAGTTTAAAAATTGAATTTCACTCCAATAAATCAGTTTACATTGAATCTGGAAGAACTTAAAATGACAGAGCCTAAGTTGTCTTGTATTTAGATGCAGTGGTCAGTAACCAGCTAGCTGTGATTTTTGTTGCTGTCATTTGCTTTTCTTTTTGAGGCAGGGTCTCTCTTGCTGTCCTGAAATCACTATGTAGACCAAGCTGGCCGCCTTAAATTCACAAGAAATCCTCCTGTGTCTGCCTCCCAGGTGATATAATTAAATTAATAGGTCACCATTCTGGACAGTAAGATTTTTTAAATAAGTTCCCTGGGCATTTCTTAAAATGCCTTTTGAAGATATTCCCCCTCCCCAAAACCTGGACAATTCCCTTTTCCCTTCTCTGCCCCCCTTTCTGTGTTCCCTTTCTTTCTTTATATATGCCAAGTGCTCTTAGTGCTTCCCACCTCCTCTAGGCTATTTGCCAGTCCACTGAAGCGAGGTCAGTTTACACCCTAATAAAAACTGACTCTCCCCTTCCCTGGCAGGCAGCCATCAAATGCCAGCCTTCCCTCCTCATCCTGACATCTGTCTGCCTTACCTGCTGTGAGTTCTTCTGTGCAAACTCTCCATTGCACCTGGGAAACTCTGTCCCCTCCAGTCATCCAGCACCTCTGGCTCCTGTATTCACACTCCTCCTCCTCTGATCCTTCAGCCTTTGACAGAGAAGGTGTCATTTAGATATTACCTTATGAGCTCAGGACTCCAAAGTTTCCTATTCTTTGCACTCTAATGAATTTCGAATCTCTATTATTCTCCGTTTACTGTGAAAAAGAGTTTCTCTGATAAGAGTTGAGAGATGAGCAGATCTTTGTGTGTGATGATAAGACATTAGGAGTCAATTTAATACTATGTCCATTTATCAGAGAAATAGTAACAAGTTTTCTCCTATGGCCAAAGACAATCAAGACACGGGTTCTTGGCTAATACTGATGCTAGGTATGGGTTTTATCTTTTGGAATGGACCTTAAATTCAATCAGAAAATCATTGGTTATTCCCATGACATTCTTAACAATCACTCTACATGAATCTTATGATCACACACATGTGACAGATTTGATATTGAATGAGCTATAAACTCTTACGAGAAATGTTCTCACTAATAATTCAGTGTCTTCTTTGGAATATGTTTAATGTTCTACTTTAAAATAATTTTTGCTTATAAAGTCTAACTACCATGACACTACACGTTTGAGAATTAGAAAATTGTTTGGGAAACTTTTTTAATTTTCCAAAATAAGGTATAACAATTTTACATGAATAGTATTTATTGACTTAAATGCCTGTGTTCTGAACAGTCATGTCTTTACACTCAGGGATGGAAGATCTGCATCTTGCTTAAAAGACAAGTCATAAGTCAGCAGAGGGAAAATTTATTTCCTTATTATTCTTAATGATTAAAGTTTATTAATGTTATGTTTATTGTAAACTGATTTTCAATGATTTTTTTACTACAAAAATTGAAAAGTAATATATTTAGTAACATTTTGATGTTAAATCATTATTCATACTTTTCCCTTGACTGCTAATAGCCTTCTGTAAATAGTCAAGAGACAGCCAATTATAAGTTTTTGCATCTTGTAATACATTAACTAAATAATTAATGTCTGGGAATAGTTTTTTAAAAGCTAAAATGATGGAATAATTGGAGAGATTGAAGAGCAAGTATAAAATGAGAAAAGTTGACCTTCTAAGGGACAACTTAGAAGTTGACATCTAGCAAATGAAATACACTGTTAACTAAATGCAGAAATCACACATCAGTTAGCATGTCTGGTTGCAGAGCAGCCCACTGCAAATCAAAACCAACAGGGCCTTCACACAGGAACCATTGCCAACAAGTGTTCTGGCAATTTAAGAGCCATGTCTTTGACAATGTAGAAGAGAGAGTGAATCTGAAAAGAAATTGACAGAAAGAAAGAGGCAGAGACAAAGACATGGAGAGAGAGAGAGAGAGAGAGGGAGAGGGAGAGGGAGATACAAAGACCAAAGTCATTCAGAGACAGAGACATGGCAGAGACAAAAGCAGACACAGGGACTGAACCCACAGATGCAGAGACAGGCATAGGCACAGAGGCAGAGAGCAACAGGATGTAGCTTTGGACTCTTAGAGATCAGTTCAGGTCGAATCATTAGAATGTTCAAAGTGATTGACAATATTATGTTCCTGGTTATTTAAAGAGTTCCTTAAAAATTTAGACTTATGAACCGCATTTCTATTGTTTATTCATACACATTTAAATCACAGAGAAATATTGCAACATACAGCAGTCATATAACAAACTCTGAGGTTCTTCAGCAAATCTCTTAGTTCATTCATCACTCAGTTTGTCCTCTGTATAAGGATGCTGTTGAGAGGTCCTAACTGACAGGATGTTGAACAGTTTACTTAGGTATATGCTAATATATACAATTTTAAGCACTAACTTGGTAGATTAAGAAAAATCAAAAGAATGCCAAACCTTATTTTGGCATTCTGGTGAGGGTGTTCCTGAGTCTGAAAAGATGAGTTGGGGAGGACATTGTCCACACTGTGGATAGGCATGGTCCAGTCAGCTGCTGGGAAAGAACAATTTGGCTCATACTTCACAACTAACCTATATTCACTATACATTTTCTCTTGTGCATAAAACATTCCTTCCTATCTCTATTTGCCTTGACTTTTTCTAGACTTTGCATCACTGTTTTGTATTTGGTATATATTTAAAAATTGATGCTAATTGTATTTTTGCTATATTTCTCTTTCTTACATTCCTCGTGACTTCTGCTCTATCGTTGACACTTTGGTTGTTTGCATCAGAATATAGTGTTCTGGCTCCATCTACAGAGGTTCGTGTCATGGTTTCTTTGTTGGTGCTGTTGGTGCTTTCCTCGAGACAAGGTCTCTTGTAGCCCAATCTGGCCCCAAACATGAAACAGAGTCAAAGACAACCTTGATGTCTTGATCATCCTGCCTCCGTCTCTAAGTGCTAGGACACACAGTGCCGGGGATCGAAACCTAGGGCTTCCTACATGCTAAACACTCTCTCTAAAGCTGGGTCATATGCCAGACCTCTATCACTGTGCTCTTCTAAAGCAAGTCTGTTAACACGTACAGCAAAACATGATTAAAATTAATATAAATTTTGCCTATTCTCTTGTTTTCCTCATCTTTTCTTCATGAAAATATTCATGCACACAGTGTGAGACAGGAGCTGATTCCTAGTGAAACACAACTCTATACATGTGACCTCACGTCAGATAAATATTTAGTCCTTTAATTTGAGGAGTTCCTCAATAGAAACCACTTTATAGGTTTTGTTAGTTGAATTGCCCCGGCTTTAGCTCCTAATCACTTCAGGCTGGTTCCTGAATCCTTTGGCTTAGCCAATGAGATTTATTTTTCTCTAGTTGTTGACTTAAAATATTTTCTCACTGTTTAGATTTATCTCATTTTTAAATTGTGACTTTTTTTCTTACTATTTTCTAAGGGATTCTTAAACGCAAATTCTGTGCCAGATACTTATTTGAAAGTATTTTCAGCCCATTTGTGTATTGGTTTTTAATTTCCCACGTATCTAATTTATTGTTATTTGTGTGTGTGTGTGTGTGTGTGTGTGTGTGTGTGTGTGTGTGTGAATGCATGTCATATGCATGTGAGCACCCAAGGAGGTCAGAGCTATGTGAGAGATCCCTGAGAAGTGGAGCTACACTGTATTGGAGAAGGTCCTCAGGAAGGGCAATATGCAATCTGAACCATTGAGCCGATTCTCCATTGATGAATTTTCACTTTTTGATGGTGTTTTGTGAAGCAGAAATGTCTTTAATTTTTGTATTCTTTGAAAATATCATATATGTATACAACATCCCATAATCTTTAAATGCAAATCAAACATAACAGACTTCCCCCCCTTGTTGTTTATGGTTTTGGTTATTATTTAAGAAGACTAATTCCAGTCTAAGATCAGAATATTTTCTTTCATGGTTAATTTTAAATAAGAGCTGTATTAGTTTTTGATGTCACATTTAAATCAAGATCAATGTCTACTCCTCTGTATTCCTCTTATCCCTTTCTGGCATTCCCGCTCTGTAGCCGTCTAGTTCAGACCACACCACACAGTTCAGGATGGACTCAGACTCAGGGCAATTTCCCTTCTATAGCCGTCTGTGTGACAGGATTGCAGACTGTGAGATTACACCTAGTTTAGTGACCTGTTTCATGTCAAGTTTTATTTGTGGTTGAGACAAAGGTCAATATTAATTTTTGTATCCACTAGTTTAGCAAGTAATTCAGGCCTTGGGTTGACTCCCTCCAGTATGTTTGCACCTCTGTTGTAGGATCAGTATACATCTATGAGCACCTGCTCTAAAAACCAGAAAAGAAAAAGAAAGAAGAAACAGCTTTAAGCATACCTCAGCATGATCAAACTATCAGGTTTCTATCTACTGTCTGTTGGGAACAAGCGATTTCCAAGCTCTCTGGGAATGGGAATCTTCAGGAGATATCCTGGTGCAGGGGTGGGGCTGTCTTGTTTTTGTTCCTTTTGTTGTGCTTAGATATTCTATTCAATTTATTGTTTAATATCTGAAGCTAATATTTCTTATATATTGCCTGATTTTCTGCTAGGAAATAAATCTTGTCCCCCTTTCTCCATAAAGGCTGGAATCTAAATTTATTCTGATTAATGTACTATGTGACAACTTTTCCTAGATAAAACTCTCATGTGTTTATATTAGAAATGGGTCAGTGATTAATATATTTCTCTTTAAAATGCAGCTTTTAGATATATTTCTTCTCTTTAGAAAAGAAAGGAAAATCTTAGCCTACTTTCTCACAGTTTGCCAATGTTATTGTATTGGATGTATTAACTTTCAGTTTAGGATATTTGAGATAACTAACACTAAGAGATAAATTAGGATTAAACATCCTAACCATGTGAGACTGTCACTGAGTCCAACACATAACCAATATAACCAATTGTTGAGAGAGGAATAAAGATAGACAGTGAAAATAATGGAAAACTTGGGAACTGAAGGTAGTATTTCACCAGGAACTGTGGGCAAGAGTATTTGAGAGCTCAGCTTTAAAGTAATTAACCTGAAATAGTCTTAAGCAGTTAAAATTCTATTGATTAACAATCTAACACTCTTCCCTTTATATCACATAGCCCCCTTAATGAAGATTCTAATAAACAACTTGCAGAATGTTTTTCTACAATGAATGACCCCAGTTTGTCATTGCCTACACAAGATCAGCTCTTCCTGAAATAATTGAAGTATATAGAAGATTTATTAAGTCCAGTAACATATTAGTAAAGCCACATGAGACATGGTTAAAAGTACAAGCCAGACAGATCTGAGGAGATCTTATAACATGGGATCTTTCAACTCCAAATGCTCTCTTGTCCTGGCAGTTTATTATTTTAAAAACACCTCCTTGATCTTTTAATACTTGATCCTTTAATACTAACTGTAATATTCACATTTATCAAATCTATGATAAAATACCTGTCCTAGTTGGCTAGGACAATGACCAAAAACAACTTGGGGAGGAGAGGATTTACTTAGTTTGCATGTCTGGATCATTGCTTATCACCGAGAGAAGCCAGTGAGGGAATTCGAGTAGGAACAAGGGCAGGAGTCATGGAAGTACAATGCTTACTGGCTTGCTCTCTGTGGTTTACTCAGCCTGGTTTTGGTGGGGTTTTTTTGTTTGTTTGTTGGTTGTTTTTTTTTAAATACAATTCAGGACTACCTGCCTAAGAATGGAAGCTAGACCCTCCCACAGCAATCAAGAAAATGGCTCATAGGCTTCTTTACAGGTCTGTCTAATGGAGGTAACTCTGTGGATGTTTGTTTTCCCACATATTTCTAGGTTTCTGTCAAGCTGACAAAAACTAACCACCTAAAAAAATTCACTTAAGGAAAGACTTAATTTTGGCTCATCTTTTGTGTGTGCAGTCTGTCCTTCTTGGAAGGACAAAGAGAGAGGCCCACTCTGTGGCCATTTAGGAAGAAGAGGGATAAAGATAAATGTTTGCTCTCATCCTGCTTCTTTCATTTTATCCACTGTGGAATGCTTCATGCTACATTCAGAGTGGGCCATCCCTCCTCAGGAAGCCTGTCAGGAACTGTCCTCACAGGCACACTTGGGGGCTTGATTCCTAGGTGCATCTACATCCAGTCAAGATGACAATGTTGACTAAATATTCATATATTCCCCCTTTGAAAATGAAGAAGTCTAAAATACATACATACAAATTTGGGCAACTAAGATATATATATATATATATATATATATATATATATATATATATATACTGTTGTGTGAATACTTTCTAACGGTTGCAATAGTTTTTTTTTTTCCCTCTGTGCCTATTAATTTCAGTACACCAAGAAGAAGGAAACTAAGTCCTGTTCAAGTCTGCCTCCTCAGCATGTAGCCCATTGTAAATACTTTGTAACAAATGCACCCTGAACTGTTTATCTCCATCCATTAGCTCAGTGATGGAGAGAACAGAGAAGAGAGATGGAGAAGATTAATGACAGGGAAGGACTGATTTTGAACCTAGTACTGAAAGCCTTCAAAGGGTATAAAAATCTTAGAGACAACTTTATAAAAGATATTAATTGATCTGGATTAACCTCAATTAAAGGACTCATTTACAAAATCTTTATGAATATGGACAACATTTCAAAGTGCATAGTATTAACAATGTAATGCATATAAGATGTCACATGACGCATGTTAAATTATTACAAAAAGTCACCTCCTCTGGTTCATGAAGTGAAAGCAGTTTTATTTTAAAGCCTTCACCCTTCTTTTATGGTCATGAAGAGCTATCGAAGTCTAATTTTCTTCCAATTTTGAAGAACAAAGAAATTGTTCTAGGAGCTTCTTTTGAAGATTAAAGCACAGAAAAAATTGTATTAGTGTCCTTTTATTCTATATAACAGTGTGCTTAGGCATGTCTAACTTCTTCATGAATATCAGCATTATCCAAATAGAAACATCCTGCCACTGGGACAATGTGAAAATGGCCTGTCCGTGTCCACACTGAGGGGGTGTGTGTGCTTACATATCTTCCTATAAGTCATCCAGACTTCACCAGAAGCTACTGAGCTTGAAGAACCGGACTCTGTAGCATGCTTTGGTCATGTTCATTCAGTAACTTTCCTGCACCTCGCTTGTCCTTCTGTAGTTCTATGACCAGAAAATGTTTTCTTTTTTAATTAGCGTAAGCAGAAAAAAGTGATTTCCAAGACCTCAGGACAGAAAGTGGTTACTTTGGGGGAGGTCTGTGAGTATGGTTGATGACTAAATAAGATTTTCCTCTTGAAGATTTCTACTTTCAGTTTTGGAAAGGCTCTTCTGAGATTATCATGCCAGATTCAAGACTCTGGAATAAAGAGAATGCATAGGTCACAGAGAAAGTTTCATGGAAGTCACAAGGTTCACAAGAAATAATATTTTCTTTCATGAACTATTAGAAAAAAAGATTAACACTCTTGATACAATTCTCACTCTTCTAAATACTTAGGACTTGGCCCTAGGCATAGTGTGTGTGTGTGTGTGTGTGTGTGTGTGTGTGTGTGTGTGTATGAATAAATAAATAATAGATAAATAAAAATAATAATACCTAAGAATGTGATGTCTTTATCAACCCTCCCCAACAAGGCTAAAAGAACCATGTGTAATATGAGATGTTTTAGAGGGAGAGGACATGGGAGATGCTAGAGGGAAGAACAGAAAAGAAGAAGTGATGTAATTATAGTTTAACTTAAAATGCAGTCAGTAAACAAATGTAAAAGAAAAAATGTAAAAGTTTCATTAATGTAGGTTGAAGAGATGACTCAGCATTTCCTGACCTTCTAGAAGACTAGAGTTAAATTCTCAACCTTCATACTGAGCAGTTCAGAACTATCTGAAGCTTCAACTCCAGTAACCTGATTAAGAGGCACATGCAGTAAGGTTTTTACTTTGAGTTTTTAAAGATTTATTTTACTTTTATGGATGTGCAGATCTCTGTCTCTGTCTATCTGTGTGTCTGTCTCTGTCTCTATGTCATTCCCTGTCTGTGTGTGTGTGTGTGCGTGTGCATGTGTGTGTGTGTGTGTGTGTGTGTACACATGCGCACACTCTTGGAGGACAAAAGATAGTGTCCCGAGAGCTGGAATCACAGGCAGTTGCCTGACCTGGATGCTGGGAACCAAACTCTGGTCCTCTGTAAGATCAGAGAGTGCTCTTAGTGATTGTACAGGGAACATTGGGGCAGTTTTGGAGAATGGACATTGAGTTTCCATTCCTTTGGAATAAGCTTCCTTCCAGCTGCCTCTGCATATTTAGTAGTCCACACACTTGAGGGTTTCATGCAAAATTCACTATCTTCGTGTTTGATGAAATCATTCATTGACTGTTAGGGTGGTCAAGTCAACCAACAGCCCTCTCCTCTTTGGAGGTCAAAAGTGGGCTTGGGGCAATGGTTTCTATGGCAGAGACTGAAAATGGTAACTCTCTCATCACACATACCATCATTATCTTGGCTCTATGAGGAATCTCATCGAGCAGTCATCCCACTGACACACAAAAGACCACTACCTTAGATAATCTAAGGGTTTCAATAGCTCTGTTCCAGATCACTAAACCACAAGCTTCAGCCAGCACCTGGGTTGGAGATGAACCCTGATGCTTTGTGGCAATGCCTATCAACTCTCCCAAACGAGAACTCTTGCCCAAGACTCTTATAGAGTTGACGCCATGATTCTATTCACGTGCTGCTCATGTGTATCCTTTAAAGATCCTTGATGGTGATCTGATGATGGGTAAAGAAGCTGTCCTCTCTGAATTCTGTGAGCCTTTCTAACAAGTCATTGAACCAAGACAAGGCTCACGCAGGATTCCCCAATAAATAGTCTGTTGGTAGGAGTTCAAGAGGGTAAGACATATAACTGGCATGTGAAGTGGGGGTGATCATGTGGAACTGAGGCCTTCATCTGTGGGATCTGAAAGTAACTCCAGGTAGTTAGTATCTAAATTAAATTGATTTGCTTGATGGATGTCTGGAGAGTTAAGGAATTGTTTGGGGGTGGGGAAGCCCACACATCTGATGTCAGAAGATTTTGTAGCTATGCTTCAAAAAGTTCTACCCCTGGCATCTCTTCTAACCGATCGTTTTTAGTTTAACTTATTTCCAGATTGGAAGCTTATGTAGGGATGATTGGTACTCATCAGCATTGGTTAGAGTTTCCTGAGTAACACACAGTATTGCAATCACATCAGTAAAAGTGTCCCCATCCCCATCTTCTCTTCAGTGTCTGAGTACCCAGGAGAAAATGCAAACATCAACTTCACCATTTTAGAGCTAACATCTCTTATTTAACACTCACAAGAAGAGAGAAGTCTCATAATGGAACTAATTTTCTAAAATGATTGAGGGAAAGTAATCAGGCATGATGTTCCAGGAGGTGACAATACAATTTTTAAAGTCAATTGCAAATTGTTAAGATGTGGTCCAAGTAAGAAAAGTCAATAGACATTGGTAACGTGCTGAGAGACACTGTAAATGGCACTGAGTCAGAAAATTCTGTGAATAAAGCTTACTGATTTAGGTCAGTGTTGAGAAATTACTGGAAAAAAAAATAACAATAAAGACGATAATCCTTAAAAACCTCCATTCTTCCACTGGGAGAATACTGATCCTTTCTCTTCCTGAATTTTGGGGGAGAAAAGAAATCAGAGGTTTGCACTTGAGTTTTCATCATACATTATGAACCTAGTAGTAGAAATTTTTGATCATTAATAGAAACTGAATTATATACAAAAGACAGCTTAAAACTAATACTTTCCCCCAAACTCATAATTTATAATTCCCATTAACATTGAATCACTCAGTTTACATTAGACACCTAGTCCTACAAGAGGCTACCTTTCACCTCTCTTTTTCATTCCTTGAGTGTGCGTGTGTGTGTGTGTGTATGTATGTGTGTGTGTGTGTGTGTGTGTGCGCGTGCATGTATGCCTATTCATATTTGTGTGATGTGAATGCACACATGTATAGAGGGTCATATGTGTGCAGAAGTTCATGTACATGTGTGTAGCAGTACACTACAATCTTTCACCCTCAATTTATGGAAGGAGAAAGGAAAGATGGAAATCTTCACCACTTTTACAAGTGACCTTAATACAGAGAGAAAGGTAGAAATCTTCACAGTGTCATTGTAGGCTGTCCTAAGCTCTAATCTCTCCAACCTTTGTTCTCACACTAATGACAGCAACCCAGCTAACCAACCACTAACCAACGCCCACTCTGACTCTCCAGGCTTCAGACCTTTTATGCCCTAAGCCAAAAGTTCCCATTAACCCATGCAGCGCACAGTCCCAAAGACAAGCAACCGATGACAGAATGACTGCACCCAACCAAATTATAGCCACCTGTGTCAATTCCAACTCGTAAACAACTATACCACAGCTGAGGTGGGAACACGAACCTCTAGTGACTAGTCAGTTAAACCAAAAAGCTTTTAACATAAAAATTCCAAGTGTTCCTCTACACATGTGTACATGTGTGCACACATGTAGACTGAAGTTCGGTATAGTGTGTCCTTCTCAATCTCATGCCAGCTCACACATTCAGGCATGGTCTCTTACGAACACCACAGCTCCTTGTTAAAGCTGGTCTTTCTAGCCAAGTTGCTTTCAGATTCCCTGTCTCTTCTTTACATGGGGTGAGGATACTGGAAAGCTGCGTGCACACATGGTGCTGGGGATCTGGACTCTGTCTTCAGGCATGTACAGGATGGACTTTACCCACTGGGCCATCTGACCTGGCACACTTCTATTCTTTCATAAGCCAAGATTCAATAGAAAAGAATAGATACATGCACTGAAAGAATGCTGAATGATTAGAATGAGGAATTTTTGAAACTGAAGTTTAGGACCAGGAGATGGCTCAGTAGGTAAGACTTGCCATACAAGCCAGACAACCCAGCTGCAATTCCCAGAACCCTCAGTGGGAGAGAACTGGCTCCAGAAAACTATCCTCTGACCTTCACATCCATGCTGTAGCACACATGCCAGCGCTTATGCATGAGCACACATGTGTACATACAGACAAAAACACGACAATAATAGTAAAAAAAAATCATCATCGTAATATAATAAATTCAAAATAAAAAAAAATAACTCAGATTAACTTGCCTCTAGGAAGGAACCAGCACATACTAGGCTCATAAAATATATTTTCCTTCATTTATTTCAACATCAAGCATTATGTAGTGAGCTGATGTTGATGTATTGGTTATTCACAATGATTCATTTTTATGTAGTTAAAATTATAAAGCTGTGGCCCTAGTTCAAGTACATGCAGTGAAAATGCAAGCGGATGGAGGTTAAGTTCTTACAATGTGTAGTTTCCAATGGCTGCCTGTGAGCCTAATAACCGGAGTTAGTAATTTCAGTTCTGTTAAGGTTTCACGGCAGCAGAAAAGCAGGTTCTCTTAGTCTATATGTTGTTATTTTCTAGGCCAACACATTAACTGTTTCCAAGGAAGGGAAAACCACTTGCAGGAGTTGGACATTTTTAACATAATAATAAAGATATCATTTCTTCTGCAGAGTTCCTGAAAGCCCAGGATATGAAATGTACTCACAAGGCATGCCTCAGGCAGAAGCAAATGCTTTGATGACAGCTGAGGTAGTAGGCATTCCAGGGCAGAGCTGGGAAGCCGGTTTTGGATCAAGCCACAGTTGCAAGTGTTTAACCAGAAAACCCAACCACAGCCCGAGCCAATATTCAGATTCCTTTTGGTCAAATTCATTGTATATTATTTTTTCTGATCTTTTCCATGTTAGAAGTAGCTTTAGTAAAGAATGATTCTAGAATAACAGAAGATCAACAGACCCCAAGATTGATGTAAAGACTTGTGTTGGGGGAAGGGAGATAAGAAGTAGGAACTAACGTTTGTCAACAATGGACCATGTGTATTACAGGATTTTCTAATTCAATTGACTCATCTCAACAACTCAGAGATAAATATCATTACAGTTGAGGTGGACAGGAAATAGTTTCAGAAAGGCACTGAATAATATTTAATATAACTGCATATCTGCTTTTCTGAGGTACTAAACTCTAGTATTTCATGGCAAAATTAACTTACAGTTTTTAAAACTTTTAGAAGATTGAATACATAGTTATTAAAATATGCATTTATTGTCCTATTGTATAATATATTTCTGCAATGAGTTTCTGCTTTTAATAGAATTTAACTATTAAACAAACTAAATTTTCAAGAAAATACTCCAAATTTAATAGGCAACATCTCGCACACATGAAATCTCGAGTAGTTCTTGACTTATAAAAATGTCTCTAGACTCATAAATACATGTTAAAACTCTTACCAAGTATAAATAAAATAATAAATAACATTGCTTTACTCTAAGTTCACTGACATGAAGCAAGATAAATAACTATCTAGAGAAATATTATCCTTTTGCATATTCAACATAGCTCTTTCATACAACCTACAGTTAATGTCAAGTAAAGAAAATATAATTATTCAGGCATATTTAGACTTCGTTTAAGTACTTAACAAATGGGGCAAGAATAATCGGGCCATGTATACATATTCAGAATATATGCCAAAGTGTGTAACATACACACAATGATTACAAATATCAGGAAACTTCACTATTGCTTGTCTTCCTAGCTAAAATACTGATAATGAGCTAGTCTGAAGCACTCCTTATGTGACATTTAATCCAATTCCAAGAATTATAGAATTTTTTTATTGTTTGAGAACTATAATATTCATCTATTCCACCAATGTGCCAAAGTTTTTGTTCTCAATACCTGTTTAGGGATTGTTCCCCATCATCTGCGTCACTAGTGACATAATAAGTTGACAAATAGTTTCATTAAAAAGTAATTAGTGAATATAAATATCCTACGCATTTTAAAACAATGTTGTGCCAGAATTCTAATAAGATATTATATTATTTTAGAGCTAAAATGATATTAAAATAAATTATATGTATATAATGCAATAGCTTTTAAAATGAGATCAAATTGGAGGTTTAGAAATCACCAGATTATTTAAAACAAGTACTTTCGTCAAGGGTTAAACTCACGGGAGAAAAATGGATTTTCTAAACTATGGATTACTACATTTCAGACAACAGAAATAGACACCCATTATTACCAGGTTTGTTTGTTTTTTTAATAAACGGCAGGATAGTCTGATAACCCTGCTCAGTGGGAAAACCTTCTTACTCACTTCTATAGTTTTTAAAGAATGAGAATATTTTTAGAACATGCTCAAGAGAGTATTCTTACAAACAAACACAACAGAATTAGTTCTTAAAGACACTTTCTATTTTAAAACATTCTTCTCTTCTGAAGTGGCACAGACAACAATCAATGGTACTTGCCCACACTGCTCATTTGAGATGGGTAAACAGTTATCACCTGCACACTGAAACGTTTTTTCCCTCGAGTTTACAGTGTCAGTGACTCTAAAAGAGAAAATGAACAAGCAAAAAGTGAGGAGTCCTTGAAAACACAGACTATGTTGAGCCATGATGTGTGCCTGCAACCTGACAGTCATCTCAGAGCACATCCCTACACAGACACCTACCTCCCAAATTCTTTAACATAGAACTGGATGGCACACACCTTTAAGCCACCCACTAAGGATGCAGAAGCAGGTGGATCTCAGCAAACTTGAGGCCAGCCTGATCTACCAAGCAAGTTCCAAGCCAGTCGAGGATACACAGTGAAATCAAATAAACATTTTTTTTTAAAAATCCTTCAGAGAGGAAGTCCTTAACATATGTATACATATACCCATTATGCTGAATGTGGATACGAAGTACATCTTCTTCTATTTCCTAAAAAGATGAATGTTTTGAATCTCACTCATAAAGAATCTGAGTCCTGAGCCTGTCAATTACCTAATGTCAGGGATGGATGCTGAAGACAAGCTGCATTTGTCTCCACTTATTCCCGTTTACTGTACAGGCCCAATTCTGGTCAGCAGCTGTGTTACTGCTTGACACACACATTACAATACAGCATCATGGCAATGAAAACCAATGCGTGTGAACCACACAGTTGTCACAGTTGCTTGGCAACTACTCACAGGAACTACATATTGGAGAGTCCCTGCCACAAAGCAACAAATGAAAGCCTTATCAACTACATTTATGGAGGGCAAAGGAAACTGGTTGAAAGCAAAAAGACTTGCTTTGGGTTATGAAGAGAAACAGAAAAGAGAGAGCGTGCCTATTTGTAAAAATTAAACCAAATTAAGAGCTGTATTGTGGTAGAATGTCAACTCCTGTTTTGAAAGAGCTGCTGATTGGTAGGAAGAAGCTCTGGATGTTCCTAAACAATTATCTCTGGAGTAAGTTCTTGTGATGAAGTAGGCTATTGAGACCTCTTGGGCATATATTTCTGCTCCCTCTCATTCATAATTGAAGAAAATCGTACTCCATTTGAAAGTTAGTACACACACACACACACACACACACACACACACACACACACACACAGAGGCCCAGATTGTTCTTACTTCTCTGCTTCCCTGACATGAGGGACACTTAGCTCCCTGAAACTGTAAGTCCAAATAAACACATAATTTTGTGAGTTGCCTTGGTCATGGCAGTTTCTATTAGTAACAGAATAGTAACTAATAAAAATTGGATGAGAACTGTTTTCTCTTTGTGGGAAGGTCATTCACCTTTCTACAATGTTCACTATATATATAGCCAGATTGTATCTTTGAATCGTTTACTATTAGTGAAAATATTTTAGTGAGAATAACTTTAATCATTAGTATTGGTAAACTTTTTAACTGTTTTTTTCTTTAGCTCACAATGCTTCATCTATCTTACTGAAATTGAGATTATCTATAATAGTCATTCGTGTCTCTGCTTAAATTCTTGTGCCTTTTAATTTCCAAATGTTTAGCGCCTTCTAAATATTCATCTATGTCCTTTCTGTGGTCAAACCAATCATGCAAACCTTTGTTTCTTCTAAAGAAGCTACTCCCAGATATTTCCAGATGTCTAAATCATGACATCATGGGAAAACTATCAGCATTTCAGCCTAGTCTTAAATACACAAAGGTAAGATGCTTAAAAACTTTAAAATGACTTATTTTTATATTTTATCCACTTGTTTAGTGAGGTGTGTGTTTGCCACAGCACTCACATGGAAGTCAGAGAACAACTGGCAGGAGTCAGTTTTCTCCCTGTATGCTGTGAGTCTTGGAAGTTGAATTCATGTTGCCAGGTTTCCCCATTAGCTGCTGAGCCATCTCACTGGCCCCAAATTTGATATTTTGAGTACGATTGTTGAAAATTTTAACTATCTTCCCAATTCTTTATACGGAGGAACATATGAGTTCCAGTTTTCCCAGCATTTTGGAAGAGGAGCTAGGAGAGGAAAGCCTACGGGAAGAGTGCGGCTTGCTTCTGTTTCCTGCTTCCTCTTAGCACTGCTGTGATAGAGTGGACTAGGAAAAGAAGGACTGTGAATGAATTCTTATTTGACAATATTAGTTGAAAATTCTCTGAATTCTACTACAGCTTTCCTATAGATAAGAAATCAGTGCCTCAGGGTAGCTTAACAACTAGTATTGAAATGATAACTAGTGCAAAAACAGAGACAGCTTGCTGATCAGAAATCTTGTCTTAATATCTGCTTTTGATGTCACTCAGCAGAGCATGTGAATCTCTTTCTTTTCACTTGACTGTAGTATGTTGCAGAATGCTAAACTTTCCAGGCCCTGGCTTTAGGATCATTTCTGAGGGTGCATTGACATCCATTCCTTCGGGAGCTCATCTGGGTACAAAAACTCTGCACAATTTATTTCTCACTTTTACCTCCACTGGCTTGACAGCCATGCTCCGTTGAGGGAGCTTGTTTTTGCGTATTCATAACTAGACAACTTAACCTAGAAAAACTTGACTCTATAGTCACCTGATCTTAGAATTGATTTTTTTTAATACCTGAAGTCAATTTAAGTAAGTGGAAATTTTAAAAAGATTTTCAACCTCTTTAGACATCAGGGAGTACAAATTCAAACCACTTCGAGATTTCATCTCACACTGCTTAGAATGGCCAAGATTAATAAAAGAAATGACAGCTCATGTTGGTGAGGAAGTTAGGAAAAGGAAGCAGTCATCCACTGGTGATGGGAGTGTGAACTTGTTGTACAGCCACTACGGATATCAGTGCCATGGTTCCTCAGGAATCTGGGAATAGATCTGCTTCAAGATCTTGCTATACCACACATGGGCATATGTACTTCCTACTACAGAGATACTTGCTTATCTGCTCTATTCAGAAATTGGGAGCAGCTCAGATGTCCATCAACTGATGCATGGAAAACCACGCTTACACAATGAAATATTATTCAGTTACTAAAATAATGAACATATGAAACTCACAGGTAAATAGATGGAGCTAGAAATCTTCCTGAGTGAGGTAACCCAGACCACAAAAGACAATGCTGTAGTAGTTAGCAGCTGTGGTGGTGAGCCAAGGACACCACATTGGGGACATCTTCACATGTGCAAACCCTGCCAGACCTCAGCAGAGAGAACCACTATTATGGCAAGTAACATAATGGACAGTGGAACCCTGAGCATCTGAATGCAGGTGTTTTTATTGATCTAGAACTCCTCAGATGTTCTATTGGTGGCATATGCAGATCATGACCAATCAAACATGCCCCACAAATTCCAACACCTGCAGACAATACTAAACACCAGGACCTAGGCAGACTCACACAACAGCACCAGAAACAATTATTTTGTATATAACTAAAAATAATCTACCACAACACAATGCTTTCTATTATATGTGGTTGGTAGCTTTTAAGCTTTGGATACAGGAGCTACAATCTGAATAGCCACGAATGTTAAGTACCTAGTAAAAACTAGGGGCAGGAGAACTCACAGAAATTGCTGCAACATGTACAAGATTTGCAGGGGTTCAAACCAGGTGGAATCTCAGGACTTAGAGATATAAGTAGACAAGGATTACCACCCCTAATTAAGAAGCTGTTTTCAGTTGACACCCACTGACAAGAGTTAAAATCAGTTTTCTCCATTGGAATGTCCTGGGTATATGAATCACATTTCAGGACTGGCCCTATGCCCAGGAGCTGTTGGTCACCACACACACACACACACATACACACGGACACAAGCTTAATTTTTATGGACTTTTTATTTTTGCATATTTTGTCTTACTGCTTTTTTGTTTGTTTTGACTTTTTTTTCTTTTTGTTTTGGGGATTGTTGTTTTGTTTGTCATTTGAAAGTGAGAAAGAACATAAAGTCAGGTGGGTAGGGAGGAAGAGAGGATCTGGGAGGATTTAGGAGAGGGGAAAACAGGGCCAAACTATACTGCATAAAGAAGTTTTAACTTAAATATTATTTTAAGGAAACTAGTCCTAAAACTTTAGCAATGCCGACCTTCAGAGTATTCAAGCTGTTTCCACTCTTGTCTAGAGCAGATGCACTCGCTGAAAACATGGCTGTGGCTGAATGCCTTGGGTTGACTTAGTGCCTTTCTGTTTAAGACAGGCTGTCAGTTTGTTACCCTGTGGTAAGCTGTTGAACATTGCTTAATGGGGATCCAAACTTCCACTTCCAAGTTTCCCTTTACAAATTTGTGTTATCTAACTTAAAGAGAGAAAAGTCTTCTCAGGACAGTGTGACTCTTCTATTTCAGTACTGTAAAACACTAAAGGGCAGATTGTACTCGACAGGATTTTTTTTAAAGGGATACAAAGTTAGATGAAGGAGAAGCTAATGGAGCTTTGAGACATTGGGTGAGAAGGTGAAATTGATCAATACAAGTATGCATTTCTTAAGGAAATTGTAAGAAAACACACTATAAACCACAAAAATCACTAGATCATTAAAATGATCATTAAAATGAAATGTATAGATCCACTTCCTACTGTCATTGATTTTGCATGCTCTAATAATAAGAATTTTATATGATATTTAAAACACTAGCTAGTAGAAAGTTTTGCACATCCTTAAAATTTGGGAAGGTAACAGTTGTGAATAAGGGCAAAGAAGTTATTGGAGAATATTAGCTGTATTTTATTTGAGCCAGAAGTGCTTCTCTTTCTTGTTATAAAATATTAAAGTTAATAAGAATCTATTTGAGTTCAGGCCATAGATAATGATATGTAATAATAACACTAAATTAACAGACATTAAGAAATTTGCAATTTTACCTACAAATGACAATCTAAAATTTAAAACACGTTTGACAAAATAATTATAATAATTAGGATATCTTGATTTATTTGCAAATATGGCTTAATGGAGAATCTGCCACTAATATAAAAATTAAGCCTACTCTTTAGACTGCTTATTAAATGAGCGAAATAAAAGATCTATAAAAGAAGCAGCATCACTTACACAGCACATAGCAATCATTACTTTCGTCCCCTGGCTTTAGTATGCTAGCATTCTTTGACTGGTTCTCTACACACTGAGAAACTACACACAGTGAGGGTGGCCTTCTCATTAATGTTACAGTAGACATGCGGTTCAAAGGGAAATGCTTTCTTTGTCTTCTTTGTGCTGTTAGACAATCTCCACAGCTTTCCCCTGGAGAGTCACTCCATACAGATGCCCGGCAGATGGAATTAAGTGGGAATTTCGGTCACCCAGTTCTTTCCCTTGATTATTTCTTTATCTGCAATATTGATGTTCTCTGACACTCATCCTGATAGTCAGGGTATTCACAATGCACACAGACCACATGACTGCTGACTAAAGTTTTGAATCCCTTGATTAGTTCTTGCACTAGATCCCTGCCACAGCAGGAAGAGCTACAGGCTACTTGAACGTGGGATTTCTACTGCACACTGAAACTACTCTCAAAAGAAGAGCCACTCTATGGATAATTTTATTTTTCATAAAGAATGTTTATGCTTCCTTAACAGTATAAGTTGTTTTAGATCGAGCAAATCTATACAAACAAGATTTGAATATCTCTATCAAATTTATTAACGACCCTTTTATTACTATTAATTAATAATCATACTTGTGACCCTAGAAACATAGCCAACTACCCAAAGCTAGTGAAGCCATGGTTCTTGGAGGAGAACCTACAACCACCACTTTACCAAACCAGTGTAATCCCTAACTCCTTTCTAAGCATTTGTCTTTATACCCACAAATAAGTGTAGCCCTCACCTCTTATAAAGAAAATCTATTTATTTTTTATTTTTCTATTTTTTGGCAACAAAAACCATTACAGAAAACCACAACCAATCACAATGCATAGTTGTGATGTCCATCCCAATGAATATACTTATAAAAGTAGCACCTAAGTTTCAGGGAACATTGTGGAAGAGGGGGCAGAAAGATTACACAAGCCTTGTCACCGAGTAATGTCAGAAGCTACACACATAAATGTCACTAACATGACTGGCTAAAGACCAGCTGATCAGTGTCAACAATAGCTATACCAAAGTGGATAGGGGGAAGACAATGAGGTCTCAAGCTAAAGAAGGAACCACAGGCAAGCAAGGAATGCTGGGAGATTTTCCCAGGGAAGAACAAACCAATTGGATGTTCACGGCCAAGTGGTCAGCTCCAAAAACATTAATAGAAGTAACATTAAACAGACTGAACAGGCTATATCTGGGAATATATGTATATGCATGATACATGTGACAACAATCAGTAAAAAGACGAAAAGAACATGAACTCGAAGGAGCAAGGCAGGGCGCATGGCATTGTTATGAGTGAGAAAACGGAAAGGAAAAAGGTTGTGATTAAAAAGTTGTAATCATATCATAACTCAAAATTAAAGAAATAAGCTTTAAAAAATTGTATTTGCAACTTAGCACATTTGGTAGCTTTTCTATGTCTGCCTTTCTCCCTCTTTCTTTCTGTCATCTCTTTCACACACTTGTGCTCACACACACATGCTTAACTGCACAACAACCATTTGAAGTCAGAGTCATCTTTTTTAAATCAAATATGATGCTAAGATACACAGAGTTCAAAGATGCCCTCCTCATAGCAAGAAAGTACAAAGCGCCCGAGTAAACACCATGTCTAAGCAACGTGACGTCCGAGTCTATGCTGTTAGCCACTGTTTCATTCGGTCTCCTGTTCTCTCCTCTCTTTGCTTTGTCTGTCTCTTCTATATTTATTTGTTTCTTCCTTTTTTTCCTGTTTTTTTTTCCAGACAGGCTTTCACTATAAAAGCCCATGTGGGCTAGAAAATTAGTAATGTTTCTGCTTCAATCTTCCAAACGTTGTGATTACAGATGAAGCCCCTGTACTCAGAGATACCTTTGGTTGTGTTACAATGTGATAATGTTGTGGGTGCAGAAGTTCAGTCTGTCTAGACTTCTGTAAAACAGCCGATGAGCTATGCCAGGAGACACTTTTTCCATCTCTAACTGAGATGGGAACTATGTACAGAGTGCTCATTTAATTGGGCTGATTTATCCCTAATCTCATAATCAGAAGCATCAGATCACAGATGAGATGAAACTGAAGGTGATAGTTCTTTGAATGCATGGGTCAAAATCATCTCAATAAACTGTGGAAGCTGATGAATATTCAAAGATAACATTTAACAATAACTAGAAAAATGAATCAGGACCCAGGATGGCCCTGGGAGCCCCATACTATAGCTGTAGACAAGCAGCAAACCCTGAAAGCAAGCTTTGTAGAGCCTATGTCAGGCATAAGGTCTGCGTCTGTCTCTGATTTCAGTGGCCATCTCTCATGATCCCAGACAGCAGGAAGGCAGCAGGACGGCAACCACAGTGAAGCTCTACTCCACGCTGGTTTGATCAACTCACAGTGTTAACACTTCATCTTTTCATGTACTTGAAGGGCACGGTAAACTCCATTGACAGATCCTGGAGCAAAGCCATTTGGTGAAGGAGGCTGTATACTTTGAGAATGCCTGAAAAGGAGAGATGTTTTGCTTGACAAAGAAATGGGATGTATTTGATCTTAACTGTCTAAAATCTTTTCAGTAAAGGCAGACAGTTATTCAGTTCATTCCAGAGTGAATGTAGGCGAGGAATATGGAGCCACAGGAAGACAAGTACCTTCAAATGCTCAGGCTTTTCTGACTCATAGACTGGTGTGTTCCCAAGTGCAGAACTGAAAGATCCCCTCACCCCCACCCCTGTGTAGTTGTAGAGAAGATTCCAGGGTAAACTAGAGTAGTGGATAACTTAGCAATGAGGTTCCTTCAGAACTGCAGGGACTTAGGGTTCTGTCCCCGGCAGTTTGTTTATCTGTCCCTGGAACCTCAGGTCAACGAAGGACAGGCTGCATAGAGCGGACAAATGCTAATGAGCCTGCAGCACCTGGACAGTGAGCTGGTGAGCCCAGCAGCCCCGCTGGCTAATTTGGTTTCCTTGGCAGCATCAGCTTTGGTCTGTCTAAATTTTTCCTCTGGTTTGTGTTTTCCGTCCCCTGAAACTTCAGTTCAAACTCAAGAGATTTGGCAAAAGTATCTGAGGCAGGCAGGTGACAACAACAAGGACCCTGCTCCTTGGTACACGACCCTAGTTCCTGAAGAGCACCGATACCAGGCCAGGGGAAATGCTTTTAAAGAGTACTTGGCTGCAGTGTGAAGCGATTCTTTCAATGGCCCCGTGGATCTCTTTAGTATGATTCTAAAGAGAGCTTCTTAATGTCAGTTAAGTCTTTAGTGTTAACATCTTTTCATTTTTATTTTATTTTACATTTATTTTATTTAGAAAATTTCATAGATGAATACTGTATTTACATCATTCACTCTGTACATTCTCCTGCTTCCAATCCTCTACTCTGACATACACATTCTGTCTCTGTATCTGTCTCTTTGTATATATAAATGTGTGTGTGTGTATGTGTGTGTGTGTGTGTGTGTGTGTGTGTGTGTGTGTGTGTGTATTTGCTCCTATGCATATGTGCTCAGAGCTGACAACTAAGATTGGCTTTAACTGTAAGGGGGCTCATCCTTGAAGAAGGTTAATTCTGCCTCTTTTAGAAGCCTTGAATTTACCTCTAATTCTTAGTCTAGAGGCAGGGCTTGAGATAGCAACTGGTGCTGTCATTGTCTTGTTTAGGTGATGGTATCTGTCAGATTGCATGAGGCCAGCACCTGTCTTAGAAGACACTGTTTCCTAGCAGATGTTCTGGTCCTCTGGCTCTTACAGTCTTTCTGGCCTCTCTTCCATGAGGTTTCCTGACCCTCAGGTGCACAGATTAGGCTACAGATGTATCAACTGGGTTGGGATTTCCTGAATCAGTTGTTCTCTGCATTTTGACCACTTGTGGATTTCTGTCTCTTTTCTGGTCTCTGTTGGAAAAAAAAAAGCTTCTTTGATGAAGAGTGAGAAATAGACCTATCTGTGGGCAAAATACTATTGTTTTGAATGCACTTGGAAATAATGCTGGTTTAGGAAATTGACAGTATGACATTTCCAGCCACAGGCAGTTGACTAGTTTTATAATACCAAGCACAAGTTCACTTCTATTGAGCAGGACTTACGCCCCTTTCTATGGCTGTTGGCTATTTTACCAGGATCTAAGTGTCACTGTTCCACTCCTGGATATATCTTGACCTGCTGGTCATTGTTGTAGTTCCAAGGCTTTACAATTTGGTAGGACTGTTGATTATGTCTCTCTGCTGGAAGCTTGCATAGCACCTTCTGCTAATATAAAAACCAGTCCTCAGACAGGAGGCTACCAGGTCATTTCCTGCCCTGGCCCTAGGCTTGTGTCCAAAGTATATGTCAGTTTTAACAGCAGGGTCTTATCTTCAAGTTATAGATCGCAATCAAGGGCAGTAGCAATAGCTTATATATTACTTTAGATGTCTTTGGCTCTCTCTTAACTAAGCACTCAAAGGCAGATTTCTCATGTCTGCTAGGGTTTTGTTAGATAGGCTATGGCTATTGGGGAGTGCATTATTCACCCCAAATGGCTTAACTTCATTTAAATTATTTATATATGTTTGCACATGCACCTATATATCATGTATTTATTTAAAGTATATTATATATGTATTTCATATAAAAGTAAAATACTATGTTTCCCTATGACTTTTTGAGCATTCTTGGCATTTTTACCTTCCTCCCTCCTCTCTCTATTTTCTTCCTTCTCCCTC
Organism: Cricetomys ansorgei; assembly: GCA_026225945.1. Lineage (NCBI taxonomy): Eukaryota > Metazoa > Chordata > Mammalia > Rodentia > Nesomyidae > Cricetomys > Cricetomys ansorgei. Next base: position 1,260,738 of record JAMJFZ010000185.1, on the reverse strand, counting down.
AGACACAAAGTTCCCATTTCAAAGAGATAATCTTAAATGCAGGATTTGCCCTGGTTCTGCAGTAGATTCTAAGATGTTTACACTGAAACCCAGAATAGATCTGTGATGGCTTCCCCTGGCTTTGCTCTTTCTGTTCCTGGATTACCAGTATTCTCTGAAAGCTAGTAGAACGGGCGAACACAGAAAACAGAGTGCTTACCATTAGTTAAGTGCCTGCCATGTGCTAAGCATTAAGTTTCCCCTTTTTATTTACTAAGATATATCATCCTAATATCAAATTTGAAAAGCTAGTATGACTGTCTTAATTCTCCAGATAAGGAAACTAAAGTTTCCTCCAGGAAAAGAAACAACTCCAAAGCAGAATACCATTTGCTGTTGGAGGTAGAGCCTCTAATTACACTCTTGAGTTCATCCCACTGCGTGGGGGTGGGGAAGGAAACAGTCATAACCGAAGTAAGCTTTCAAACACCCAGTTCTTAATTGCTGAAAATCTACTCCCTGTAAAGATCTGCCATTTATAAGCACAAAAATACAAACAACCCCTAAATAATTAGCTACAGACCACAGGGACTCTGGGCAAGTGCAATCATAAAAAGAGAGGCTGAGCCCCCAGGCTCTGAGTTCTGTATTAGGAATCACAGCCAATCAAGTTTTTGAAATACTTTCATGGGCTTTTAATTTACTTTTTCTAAAATTTAAACTTCTTCTCACGCTTCAGGAAAACACACAAACATGTAGTTTGAACATTTAAACTTTGATAACTAAAATCTTGTCAGTCTTTTAATCATGATAACATCCATGTTTTTGTAGACACAGTGATTGAATTAAATCATAGTCTGATTAAATTTAATACTAACATTCGAATGCATCCTAAGAAATGTGAAAGAAAAAATAATAGAAAAAATAATTCCCCTGTAAGAAAATCATGAAGAATGTTGAAATGGTGGTTTTTGTCACTGCAGCGTGATTGAGTAAGCAGGAGTCCACAGCCCAGCACAGTATGTGGCCAGTGTCCATGTTGGGCAGTTAGCAGAGCTTCCCAGTCTCCTATATAAAAGGAAGGAGCTGGGCCAACTCTGCAGGTTTGGTATCGAGTCTCACTTCTTGACTTTCGGTCTTCAGATCAGCAATTTTAGGAAATCCTTCATATGATGAGGGAAGAGAAAACTGTCAAACACAACCAATGGCAGACTCCATCTTGCCCCTCCATTTTGTGAGAGTATCACATAATTTCCTTACTTTGTGGAGATACTTTGTGGAATTTTATATTGAATGACAGTTCATAAAATACATCCTTCACAGAAAGTCTTGGTGGATATTTATTAAACAAATGTATAAACCAGGGGTAAATGATAGGAATTCCTTCATACTTTGATCTCAGATTTGCATTTAAACTGCCAAATTTCTGTTTTCTGAACAGTTAAAGACAAAATTGCTATTTATTTTAAAGATCTTAGTAGACTTGGTTTTTAATGTTACAAATACACATGTGTATTGCCCACAAGTTGAAATCAGTAATCCAATGAGCCCGACAGAGGAAGCTGGTATTTGCCAGAGTGACCAACACATCTTCAGACTTTATTATAACCGTACATCCAGGCTGAATACCCACCCTCAGTGCTGTGACCACAGGTGATTTCCATGATTTCAATGAGAACAAAAGGCAAAACTGCTGTTCTTTGGCCAACTTAGCATGGTGTGCATGTCCAAAAGCTTTCCAAATGTTTTTGCTAGTAGATGAGTGCAGCTGGCAGCATGGACGGAGTGTTGTGGTGAGTGGTGGCTACTGCCGGGAAGCATCGCTGATCAAACTGCTGGGAATAAGGGACTGGTATTTGCTCAGTTGTTATTGGGACATCTCCCCCATTCCCTCCCAGGCTTAGAGCACGTTGTAATAAAGGATGAAGAACGACTTAAGAGCCAGAGTGAGGGGCAGAATGTTGTGGAACACTTTTTTTTTTCATTTCTTGGCACTGCATGCTTGACAGTAGCTACAACTACCTGCAAAACACTTGCCCAAGAGTGGATCTCCCAGCATCTGTCTGTGGAGATCAGCACAGTTCCCAAGATCTCCTAGAGAATTCAGAGGTAATTAATGTTTGCCTAGGGATGGAGGGAGAGACACTTTCTTCAGTAGTATCACCAATGGTAAGACACACCCAAGTCTGTGTTCCTTTAAACAACCCTAACTAAAACCACTGTGTTCCCTCCTCACAAAAGAGACTTCTTTTTAAAGGGGAGACTGTTGGGTAGAGAAAAGGAATTATTGGGAGTAGAATGTAGTTAAGAGAGTATACGAGAAGTGAATATATTATGTCCATATGTTAAATATTATAACAGAAACCTCAAATATATTTAATATACACAAACACGATATTTAAAAAGAGATGGTGGCTGAATTCCTGGAAGATATAGCCTCTTCCCCATTAACGGTCTTTAAATTTATTAAAGACCATTTTTAAAATTTATTTAAAATTTATTAAACAACCTCCATTTGCTGGAGGGTGTCAGGGTGCACTCCCAAGCCATCTTTAAGGATGCTAGAAGAACATTACAGGCTGAGGGATGAACCAAGCTACTAATAGATGCTGAGAGCATGAAAATGTTAATTCAAACAGAAGTCTCTTAATTAGTTCCCCAGCCAACAGAAAGCCTCATAATTGTTGCCTAGTAGATTTGGAGTCTGAGAAGACATTGAAAACCTGAAAGGTACCAAGAGCATATTAGGAGAGGTGCACTAAAGATGACACCCAAGTTAGGTGCATGTGGCCTGGCCATTTCCACCATGTGCCCTTGACTTTAAATCACTATCAAGATTGCTAATTTTGTTTCAGCCTTGGTAAAGGAGTTCAAAGGAAAAGGAATGAAATTTTCCCTTGTATCCTTGACCTATACAATCAGATGTCTCTGAAGGAAACAAGGAATTAGAGGGCTTTTATGCAAAAAAAAAAATGATTAGAGATTTAGAGATTTTTCACAATACTATACATCTACGAATGCCCTTGATATCCTTTTCAGATACGATATAAGAAGGTCTGAAAACCTGCCCCTAATTCTCAACCATGGCACTGCAATCAAGAACCCACAATCTCTTTCCTTAGAGCAATTAGATTTTGACTTCCTAAAGGCATTTTAAGGCTTTTTTTTTTTCCTTTCTGGAAAATAACAGATAATACGACCCTTTGCATCATCTTGTTTTACATCTGCTGATGTGATTCTACCCAATAAATAGCAACCGATGAAGCCTAGAGCAGTTCAGACTTCGGGGGAGGGAAGATGCACAGACAAGCTTTGATGTGGGTCTGTTGATATTGTGGCAGGAGGTTAATTAGCATTAGCAGAAGTATCAGCGGTTGCCTGGACTTACTCAGAAGTACTGGCTGCTCTCAGCAGTGTAGTACAGAGAAAAACAAGTCAAAATAGTTTTTGTTCCTCTTACAGAAAAACCATTTACGAAAACAAACATAAAGTAATTGGATTCCTCTTTGTTTGCTTTCTGTTTCTCCAATTCCAGCTAAGTGTTTGATTTAGATGCTTCCTTTGCTCCTTCCAAGTCCTACACCGTTTGAGCAGTAAGGTAGTTGTAATTTCTTTATTGCTTTTTCATTTCCTCCTCCCCTGGCCCCTCTGCAATTCCTTGGCTCCTTTCTACTCTTTAGGAAACGACTTTATAGAGAGACTCTTTTATTTTCGATTAATGAAGAGTATTTTTTAGCCAGTGTACAAACTTGAATCCTAGAGATCCAAGGCACACATCTCCCCTCTGATCGTTTTGCACCATTTGCATCTCTTGAAGCTGCTGCCTAGCCCTTATCATTGTGGCGATTAGAATACCCTTGCATCCAGTGTGTGGTCCATTAACAGAGAACTGAAAGGGGCTTTATTGGCTTGACACTGTTTGTGGTTTTTCTCTATTTGTTCTAACAATAAAAGAAAATAGATTATTCTTTCAAAATGGCTCTTCTTTTTATCTGTTTGGAAGAAAGTTTAGATTTACTTGACAAACTATTTCAGGTATTCTCCAAATAAATGTCCACTGCTTGTAGCTGCAGGACTACTTGTAAAACAAGATTTCTGTCATCATTTGCTAACTTGGATATTTGTATTGCTATTTTAGTTCACTGAGAAATTTTAATAATGAAAGATCACTAAACAATAGACATAACGTGAATTATCTAATGACTATATAAGATTACAGTTGTTAGGGTTTTAATGAGAATTTTTTATTAGTTTTTATGCCTTCCTTTTATATTGGAAAATGGAAATAAATCTAAAGACAACCAGGAGGATATTTAGAGAGAAAGATTCAGAACAAATCAAGAAATCTTAAAGTTCTTTGGCCAAAATTTACCACCTTGATAAGAGATTCTGGTGGAGTATGCCAACATTGTTTCTGCAAAAACAGAAAAGAAGGGAACATTGATATTATCTCTACTTAAACGTGGTGGACTAGAAGACACAGATGGGCCTGCACGTTACTTCCACCTTAGAAACACGAAGTACGCATGTACGTAAGATATACAACTCTATGAGTATTTCTGATTAAGAATCGTGGAACATTAATTGACGTGCTGACATCTCTTAGAAAGAACTTATCTATCCCTGTTACACAGAAGATGAACTCAAAAGGATCTTCCACCTAGTGCCAGGTCAAAGCTAAAGCCTAAGTTCTTCCCATTTAACTGCCTTTCAAGTCCTTTCTGGTATCCATGACCAGTAGCTAGTTCCTAGATAGTTTGTGCTAGAAAAAAAAGATAGATGTGAAGCGCTCTCTCTGTGTCACACACACGCGCGCGCACACACACACACACACACACACACAGACGCACACACACAAGCAAAAGATGCAAAATGATATTGATATTTCCATGTATTTTCTCCTATTGAAAATTATTTTAAAAGATAAATACCTTCTTCATTTTCTACACAAAGTTTTAGAAAATATTCTGATTCCTCAGTGTCATTGGAGGAGCCTTTCTCATCAAGGTGGCTTCTTTCTAATACATTGCACATGTTAAATGAAAGAAAAAAATTCATATGAAGTAATGTGACAAGAACATTGATGAAGTGAAAAAGAAAGAGAGATGTTTTGTAAGCACAAAGAATTCTAAACCAAATGAAGGCTTACAAGAGGTTTGGAGGAATCAGTTAGCATATCATTCAAATATGGAGACAGGTATCTAAACATTGCCTCCTGTTCTAGCTTTGTGAGTCACTAGCAACAATAACGCATAGCAATTTATTTTACTAAAAGATCAAATCTAATCACTTTTAATGTTTATGTCCTAGTGCCCTTTAGATACAATTTACCCCTCGTTTCACATCTCAACTGAACCATTTCCCAGTATTATGGTTCCGTCTAACAAGGCCTCAGATCAGTTGGGATATGCATGCATTCATTAGCAGATGATCAACCACTCAAATATCCCCACACATAAGACTTGCACTAGCCTGTGATCTTAGACATGTGTTCACCAGGTGCCCTCCAATTCCTTTCTACTTCTGACTCAGTTCCAAACAAAAATGTTTGGAGTAACAAAGGAGATTCGATCAAAGGAGAGGAATTGGAGCACAGAGAACACTGCAGTTTTTGTACACAGACAATGTTAGTTGTGTTTAGTGGAGGCAGGGAGAAACTGCACAAGGAAGGGCATCACTCCTGAGCGACAAAATGAGAAAGGACGTATGGATACCGGTTTAATTGTTGGGGAAGTTTACTTTTAGTTATGTATAAAATAATTGTTTTGTGCACTGTTGAGTGAGGGGCTACCTAGGGCACTGTGCATTGTCTGCAGGTGTTGGGTTTCTGTGAGGGTTGTTTAGTTGCTAATGATCTGCACGTGCTATCAGTAGAATGCCTGAGGAGTCCTGAAAGAGTAAAAACACCTGAGCTGAGATGCTTGGGGTTCCATTGTGGATCGAGTATGGTGCCGACCAAGACAGTGGTTCCCTCTGCTGAGGTCCAGCAGAGTTTGCACCTCTGAAAAATGCCTCCTTGCCATCCCTGGTGACCTGACCAGTAGATGTACAACTACTTTAATTTCTTTTAATGTGGTTACCTTGTCTACTAGCAAAATGTACCCAAGTAGATATAAAGACGTTAATATGTTCTCCAGAATTACCCTTGGTGAGAGGAAGGTTCTCACAGCAATACCAGCATTTATTTGGTACAAGCTGTGTCTTTGAGAGAGGCAGTAGGATGTCCCCCCCTTTAAAAGACGTAGCAGCAGGAAAGTCTCCCTCTACTCTGTTTGCTCTAAAGCATAAAGCAAAAATAAGACGCTGATAGTTACTCAGTAGGTGAGTTTTTGAACCAAGCATCTAGGATTTGAGTTGTCTAGTTTTATATGCTTTGTTAAGAGTCTTCTGTGGATTTCCCTTAATCTTGACAACAATATATGAGAAAGTATCACTATATCTGTATGCTAGAAATAAAAATTGAGGTACATAGATGTTAAAGATTTTTTTTTCAGGGACAAAGCAATAAGAAATAGATCAGGAGCTGATTCTGCACTTTCAGAATGCAGGTTCCAACAATATTTTTTTCCACAGAATTTTACTGAACAAAACAATGATGACAATTTTATTTTATGAGTATGGTATTTATATTTATGTTTTTACATAATGGGCAGAGTTTTTGTTTCCTTTTTCTGCTGAGGTCTTTTTGCATTTTTTTAAACCAGAAATCAAGTAACACTTGAGAGATATAAGTATACAACATAATATAGAACTTGGATGCCTGATTTCAAATAGATTCCCTTTTGCCTTGTAGACTGTCTTTGTTAGAGCTGCTAAATAAAAGTAATGAGCTCTTTGATCTATCCACTTAACAGTCACCTTGAGCACCATGGTGGCAGATAAGATCACAGGGTAGGGGAGTCTATGATATACTTACAACACAAAGAAGTTACTAGAGAGTACAGAATTACTAAGCACATGCAATGTATTATGACCAGGTCCCCTGCAGGATGGGTAGTGTGTTTCAGTGAGTTCCCGGGCAGGAATCAGAATCCTGACTCTTGGGGACATGCCATTGACAGAGAAAAGGAGGATATAACTTCTTCCATCATCTTTTACATTTTCCTTTATTGTCTTTTGTGAGCTTCCATGTATCTGACAATATTTTTTTTCCTTTCATTAAATTCAATCTCAAAATATTTTATCTGAAAATATTTACAGTTTGTTCAATTAATTTTCTTTGACAGGAGAATCTCCACACGGGGATCAGTTGCAAATATATTTTGTAATTCAAAGTATGGTTTGAAAGTCTCTGGGAAAGGCTTCCTTTTATATGTTTTAAAAAACAAATCTATACGTAAAATATATACACGAACCTTAAGAAGTCAGTATTGGAAAGAAAACCAAGTGCATCTTTCATCAACAATAATGGAAGTGTCTTGTGCATTCCCAATAGTATCTCAGGAGCTATGAGGTATAAAGAAGAATTGATGAGGTATCTCCTTCCCGGAAGACCTCCTTGGTGTTCTCCCACTCTTGTAATTTACCAGCAAAGCAATATTTAGAGTTTACATTGTTCTGCATTACATTGGGGGAATTTGTGACTTAGTCAACAAATGATGTTTGTAAAACGAGATGTCTTCCTATAGAAGAATGAAAACAGATCCGTAGCTCTCTTCTTCCACAAAAATCAATGCAAACTGCATCAATGACCCTAGTTTAAAGCCCCAAACACTAATACTGCTAGATGAATACATAGGAAATATGCTTCTAGATATAGGTGTAATTTAATACATTCTGAACAAAATTCCAATAGCAGAGGAAATAGCCCGAAGTATTAGCAAATATAAAATTAAAAAGTTTCTGCACAGGAAAGACAGAGAAGCACAGTGAACACAAACCTACACAATGGGGAAAAAACACATTGGTATCTACATTTCAGACAATGATTAATATCTAGAATATAAAATTAAACAGCAAAATAAAGAAAAAATAAAAATGTGCCAGTCATCAGACACACTAACGAAATAAACATCTCAAAAGAAGAAACACACATGGTCAACATGTTCAGTATCCTTAGCCACCATGGAAATCCAAACTGAAATTACTTTTAGCTTCCATCTCACCATAGCTAGAATGGCTACCATTGTGGGAACAGACAACGCAAATACTGCAGAGGAGCTGGGGACCTGTGTGTTGCCAGTGGGAATATGACATAGAGCAGCCACTACACAAAGCAGTGCAGTGTAGAAAGTATAGGAAACAGCCACTATGCAAAACTGTGAACCTGCATGGCTTTACTCAGCCTTCTTATGTGGGTTTAGAGGATCAAGCCCCAGTCATCACACTTGCACAATCTTGCCACTTCTTTAATATTTTTTGAAACTTATATACAACGTTGCAGAAGGCTTGAGGACTTGGTAAATATCCATTCACCCATTCTATAATCATAGATACTCTGCTATGTCTGAGCGGGTGAGCTGTCCTAAAACTCCATATTATTCAGGACATGGCAGCAGGTGTGGGAGGGGACAGAGTGGACGTGTGAGTATGTCCGATGAAAGCCGTTCCACAACGAATACAAACTGGAATCGCCGGCCAACCATGCTTGATATGTGAGAGATTGAAGATGACCAATGTTTCTCAGCTCCAGCCTCACACTGGTAGAAGCTGCTCCTTAGAGAGCTACAGCATGCATGCATACATACATACATGCATGCGTGCAGACAGACAGACATACAGCCACAGCTGAATTTGTTGCCTACTGCCTGACAGTTGTCCAGTAAACATTAGCTTACTCTTCACTCTTCCTCAGCCACATAGAAAGTAGTGAAAAGAAGGCAAAGGACATGTAGAAAATATGTTCAGGACAGGCATAGGAGGTAGTTATGCCTTTTGAGAAATGAGCCTTCTGCTGACATAGTTACCCATGAGGCTAAAGGAAGCTCTTTTAGGCAAGTCTGTTTTCCCTTTCTCAGCTCCAGCTCTTTAATATATGTTAGACAATACATACCAGGTCACACAAAACCTCTAGTGCTTTTATTTTGTTATCTCCCAGATCAAAACTCAACCACAGCTTTCCTCGGGATCCTTTACTCTTTGAGTTAATAGCGTTTTCCTTTTGGAGCCTGATAATTTCATGTATTGTAACACAGTCAAATGCCAATTTCTTATCCTTAGTGTTCACAGGGACACTCTGCACTAGGACTATAATTACATTTATTTTATACGCATGGAAAGTAAGCCTCTTGAGAGATAATTTGTCTGGAATCATATGGAGGAGTGGATCTAGGAAGCGTGGCTGTTGTAGTTGTACTTCTCTGAAGATAAAAGTAATAGATATGTTATTCAATATGCTAAGCAAATTCACCAAGAAACAGGAGGCAATGTCCCCAGTTGCCTCAGTTCAAAGGCTCTTGAAACAGTGTTGCTCAGCTGCTACTCTCCTAAGCTGGTTTATCCTACGGGAACAATTAGACAGTGATCATGTACCAATGGCTGTAGGGAAATGCTGGAGCTGGCCTCTTAAATCTACTGTTCCCTGAAAAAGTGACCCTGGCTGATACAGCTTTTCCTTTCAGTGAAATGCATACGAGTATATGGAACATCTAAAGGCTAACTTATTTGTGTGTAGGAACATGCATGTATATTTTATTCAAAATTGCTACTGGGGAAAGATTATACCTTTTTTTGCCCTGATAGGAAGATAATGCTATCTGAAAACTAAAACCCACCATAAGTGACCAAAGCATTCTGATCTTTGCCAGCTACAGCACTTTCTAGTGCCAGGGTGAGTTATAGATATAAGAGAAAAGAAAGAAAAGGGAAAAGAAACATTTTTTTTTAACTATGCTCTCTCAACAAAGAACACATCTCTGGCTACATGTGCAAAGTTCTCCTGATATATTGAATGACCACTGGATTCTGAAAACTAGTCTACAGCACTGACAACCAGCTGTGCATGTTTGGATCCAGTTCTGGCACTATCTACTGGGCTCTATAGTCTCCCCTTGTGATGTTACTCTCAAGAATTAGCTTCTTTTGCACATGCTCTGACTGACGGCTATAAATTGAGATTCATGACCCTTATGTTGCTGGTTTGAAGATGCTCATAGGTCTCAGTAAAACACTCACATTTAACATTTATTGTAGACTATTACAGAAGATACAGTAGGAGCTGCATAGAGTGAGAAACGGAAGAAGGGAGAGTAGCTGCTGTGGCCTCTCTGGGCACACCTCCATCCAGCAGCCCTCATGAGTTCAGCCATCTCTAATTATCCTCCCAACCCATTCCGTTAATGTTTTTATGAAGGCTTCATGTGTTCACATAATTGTTGAAATTATTGACCATTGGTGATCAACTCAAACTTCACCTCTGTCCCGGATAATTTTTGGTCAGCCTGATACAAGCTAGTGTCAATCTGGGAAGAGGGAACAAGTCTTTGGGCACTTTTTTTTTTTTTATTGATTATTGGTGTAGGAGACTCCAGCCTACTATGGATGGTGCCATCCCTGGACAGGTGATCCTGGATTGTATAAAAAAGAATCCAATAGAGCCAGGAAGAGCAAGCCAGCAAGCAGCATTCCTCCGTAGTTTCTGCTTCAATTCTTTGCTCCAGATTTTTTGCCTTAGGCTCTTGCCCTGACTTTTCTTAGAGTGATGGAATGTTACCTGAAGGTTGTAAGCTGAAATGAATCCTTTGCTCCCCAAGTTGATTTTGGTTTGTTCTTTATCACAGCACAGAGAAACTAGCAGACTTCCCAAAGGGCAAAGCAGACATTTGCCCGTCTTAGGCCTGTAATGTTGTCTTGGTCTTCCAAAATTCAAAATTAAGCCACACATTTGCACTTTAATCATACTAGATGATCTGGTATTAGACTAGCATTTTTGGCTTTCAGAGAGAAAAAATTTAAACGACTGGATTTAAAAAATGAGGAGTCTCTTTAAATGTTGAGAAAGCCATGTGTACAATCATGATCTGTCGGGGAAGTAAAATAAAACAGGGACTGCTATGACTGCACAGCTTTCTGTCTGGAGGCATTTCCAAATCATGGTTCCTATGAGAGAAAACCCAGACAAACAGGCCATTTACACTACATTGAAAAGATGGCAGTCATAACGCCACAAGCAGGGAGCCACACAAAACAAAGGGCCTGGTGGCCTGCAGAGAGGACTCCTCCAGTTTGTGTCTGAATATTTACATATGCTCATGTAAGGTGAGGTCAGGAATTCTAGTCCTAAGACAATGAACAAGAAACAGTGAGCTGCAAGAATGTATACTATCCAACTGAAGACCTCAGGGGTCTCTGGGGAATGTTTGAGGTCTACCCAGCCAAAACTGAAACCATAGCAATGACTACTCCAGAACTTGGAAAAGCTGTGAGTGCAGAGTTTGAGTAAACGAACTCTTGGACTGAACGTACCCTGACATGTTCAAAGAAAATTTGAATTCTAAAAAGAAGAAAAGAAAAGGAAACCACGCTGATCAGAAAGTTAACTACTTGACTAGATTAATTCAGAAAAAAATAAGGCAGCACTTTAAAAGTGGCTTTTACTCATACGTGGTTGTATCTGTACATCTGAACAGTGCATCGTGATAATGTCCACGCTTGCTCTGCCCAGTCACCCCACCGAGTTCCTCTCTCTCTTCCTTCGCTGTCTCCTTTCCTTTTGTTTCATAGCCCTCTGCTTTATTGACTAAGACAACAACAGCTTAGGGAACGTGCCAATATACCATGCTATAGTTTGAATATGATGCTGTTCTCCAAATGTCTGTGTACTAATGGCTTGACCCCCAGGTTCATGATACTGGTATGAAGACCTTTAGGACATCAAGGGCATGCTCTTCCTGGGGATTGTTTGGCCCCAGGCTCTTCATCTTCTCAGTTTTCTGTTTTGAGATATAAGTAGTTGTTTTTGCTCCCTGACGTTCTACTATTGCTAAATAAACAGGACAATGGGACTATTTGATATCCGACTAGTGTTCAGAACAATTTGTTAAATAAACCTTTTGTCTTTGTAAGTATCCAGTGTTAGTTATTTTGTTATAGTGGCATAAAGCTTATTATATTTAGTATTTATAACATTTTTACCCTACCCTTTGAATGTCACTCTATTTTTTGATCTCTTTCAATGCTGGCTTTGAACATTTTTCCTACTTCTATATCAATTCATATATCTAAGCTTCATTATGTACTGAATGTGATAGAATAGTATTAGTAATTCTAATTATTGCTTAATATAGTCACAGGTTATTAAACCTGTATCCATATACAAATATATATGAACAAATATACACATATAACATATTGTATCAAGCACACCATTAAGTCTTGGTTTTAGCAATATTTTAATGAACATTATTGATTTGACAAATGAATATTAATTATTATCTTGTGTTTTCACTGTTCTATTCTGTTATCTTAAATTCCCAAGGTTGGTTACTTTCATCATCCAATCATATACTTGGGAACTTTTTTTTTTAACCAGTGGTTATTTTTATTTATTCCTCTATTTTATAATTTATTTTTTCTTCCCTCATATAATGCATCTTGACCCCCATCACCCCCTCTCCCCATAAATCCTCCCCTTCCCCGATCCACTTCCCCTGCATCCCCTCAGAAAAGAGCTGTGACTTCCCAGGGTTGCGACTCAGCAGGGTGTGACCAGATGGAACAAGGCCAGGCAAGAGCCACCTACATCAGGGCCAAACTATTTTGAGTTCTACCCAACATATAAATATTCCTTCTCTTTTTTCTTTCTTTGTTTCTTTTTTTTGTTTCTTTAGATTGCTTTTTTTACAAAAGATCAGAATATTCTAAAGAGACATGTTCAGGGACCATGTTGTAGATATGTTCTTGTTATTGCATTTTAAGAATGACACTAGTTGATTTATGTGTAAAGGAATGTGCTCTAATGGAATACAAACAGTAAACAACCACTGTAATAAACCAATTTTACAACGTAGTTTAGACAAGTATGTTCGACAGCTGGCTTCTAGATTAGTCTTAGCCTCTTGTTTGGTAGATTATTTAAAACAGTACCATGTTGATGCTGCATTGAGAACTGCTAAACAATTCAATCATTTTTAGGAAGAAAAATTTTAATGGAAGCTACTGAATGATGTGAGTGAAGGTGGGTGAAGCCAATAGGGAAAAGCTAAGTGAAAGAAGACACCAAAGAGTGCCCATCTGCTCTTCTTTCCATCCCCCACTTCTGCGTGCAGCAGGACCCTGGGAACACCCCTGGAGGGCTTAAGTTCGATGAACAAGATGATTTTGCATTGCTTTCTAGCCTTAATATTTTTTTTTTCTGATAAACCGCATTAACTGCGTGAGTCACCAAGGGGTTTGCTGTTGTTTTGATAGATACCTGTTTTGTCTTTCGGTTGAGTCCGGCGATCCCTTTTTGCTGATCAGTTACTTGATCAGAGGGATCATGTCAATTTATTGCCTGAAATCAGTAGGGACATTTCAAAATGCAGATAGACTGTGTAATTCCACTAGGATAAAATGTTCCAGTGGTGGTCTGAATGAAAACGACCCCTGTATGCTCATATGTTTTAATAATTGGTCCCCAGTTGGCGGAACAGTTGAGAAAGATTAGGTATGGTCTTTCTGGAAGAAGTGTGACAAGGGAGACACGTTTTGAGGTTGTAAAGCCCTTGCCAACTCCCAATTAGCTCTCTGGGCTCCATGCTTGTGGATGAGATATGGGCTCTCAGGCACCACCATCGCTGCCTGCCTGTGCCATGATCCCCAGCATGACAGCCGTGGGCTAGCCCTGAGAAACTGCAAGCCCCCATTAAACATGTTCCTCTAAAAGTTTCCTTGGTCATGGTGTGTCTTCACAGAAACAGAAAAGTAAGTAAGACAGTCCCTGAATTCCAGCCCTTCTATTTTGCACATGAATTATTTCAGAGGGAAATTCCAGCACAGAATTCACTCAAATTCATTTCTCTCTCTGGTGCTGAGCAGAGACGATAAAGGTGAACGTTCTCTCCTTTAAATTAGTGGCAACTGATATAAAATTTAAGATCCCTTTGAAATGCAGAAAATATCCAATCTCTAGACCATCTGCAGCAAATTTACAGCAAACACTCATGTGTCTTCCATAACAGTTTTATGCCACGAACTAGGAGTTTCTCCAAAGTTACAATTATATGATGCAAAACAGGTAATTTTCACCCCATCGCATGTTTTCGTTCCAGGTCTTAGTTAATGTAGCCGTGATGGCTGCTGTTTGATGAATCAGCTTTCCTGTTAACTAGAGGTGCAGGGCCATCATCTAATGAAAACACTCTGTGTTTTATGGCTCCCCAGGCCGCAGTTCTGCATATTAAAATAGAATTTCAATCTCACTGTTAGAAATAAAATCAAGCCCAGCATCTGTGGTTTGAACAGAACTGAGAAAAATGCTGCTCATTTAATCTTAACAATATTTTTCATGCTCGACAGTACAAAAAAGAGGCCTTAGATATAATTTTAAAATGTCATTAAATTAGAAATAAATTCATAGAAATCAACATAATAGTTCAATGCATGGGTTAGTTTATTACATGTACAAATTTGACTGCTGAAAGTTTGCTGTTCCGGTTAGAAGTTTGGGTTTGACAAAACATTCCTGCTGTTCCTCAGATACTGCTGGTACAAGATCACTTCCGTCCTTCCTACTGTAAGCATTGAGCCTCTCTGGTTACTCACAGTACATTCTGGCTCTGCTGAGAGAGATTAGACCTTTGTATTCAAGAAGGGGAGATCATTTGACAGCTCAGAGTAAACGTCTCGGCAGCCAGGCACTCACAGTCCAGTGGGGTTCACCAATCCCTTTCACACAAGCACGTTGGGATCACAAGGAGGGAGAAGAGCAAACTTCCCATGGACCAGCTGGCTAACAATAAGCCATCTGAAGAGTTCTCAGGATTTTGCCCGCCTTCCTGTCTCACCTTGCCTTTGGCTCATGGCTCCGCCCCAAACACAGACATACACCACAGTTCACTTGAATTAATCAAGTAAGCATTTTAGTGATTTCTTTGGTCAGTAAAATTTTACTTTGAGAGAATGCAGTATTCATTTATTGAGTGCTCACCATATCCCCAAATCTGTCTAAGCCCATTGCATGATCTTCATCTTGTTCAGTTCTCAGGAACCGCAGGGAGCACACATGTCATTAATAACATGCTTTTAGCAAGTATAACTAAATTTCAGAATACTTAAGTAGTTGGTGCTATTACAAAGAACTGATACAGTTAGAAATAATTTTAACATTGATCTTTTGAAATTATGAAAATTGTATTCATAAATATTTTAATTATATTGTTAAATTATTATACAAACAATGAGTTTCATTATGACAGCTTCAAACAAACTGTACTTTTCTCATGTTAATTTTAAGTCATGGGGGCCTGGCAAAGCTGGCATTTGGATTTGAAGAAGCACATGGTCTCATGAAGAAAAAAAATACGTGGAATTCAGGCAGGGGAACACGGAGATAGTGTCTCCTGTTTGTTTTCACTTTATTCTATTTTTAAAGTCTTCTGTGTCTCCTCATTCTTCCCCTTACACTCTCTTTGTTCCCTCCCTTCCTCTTCCACAGGACCCTCCTAGCTCTCAGAACTGTCATCCTGTTTACCTTTTATAGAATCTGCCGGTGACAGAGTTAACATAGATTACTACATCCAGCTACCAAAATCTCCATGCAATATGGACAATTATTTCTATTTTTTTTAGAATAGGTTCGTTCTTTGGGAGGATAAGTGATGCCCTTTCATAAAGTCATATTCCTTAATGCAGTTGGTGTAATAAAATGGAATTTTAGAATTCCATTAATTAATAATGCAATGAATTGAAGAATGAAAAAGAAATTGTTATCTGGTACCAAGAAGATGAAAACTATAAACAGTTTCTTACGTCTCTGCTCAATTCATCTCTCTTACAAATCAAAGACACACCTGAGAGATTTTTGGCATCTTCAACATCAGATACCTGTTTCAGGACCAGAGTACATATCAATCTCTCTGTCCTGAGACTTCGCGTGAGATTTAGCTATTCTATTTTATTACCTCTCTTCTTCAAAACCCACTCTAACCAGACATCTCAGCTACAATATTGCAGCCTGAAGTTCGCCATTAACTGGTTACCCCCGTCCATTTGACCATCACCAGTCTTCCAAGACTCCTCTTGTTCTTTCCTCCTACAATCTTCGCAAGAACACTTGGATTAGTCCAGGGTCTCTCAGATTCCTGGGCGATGTGTTTGAAACTTTAACTTCTGACCAAGCAGAGATCTGAAACAAGCTAATCTACAAAGAGTGCAACACTTTTATTGTATAGAAGGTAAATATATTCTAGGAAAAAATGACTACTTATAATATAAATTTTCCTGAAAACTGAAAATCCTGTAGAATACCCCATTACTTTTTCCCCTATCAATTGTGATAACAGAACCCATGTAAAGTACACTAACTGAAAAGAGAAAACCTCAAGCCTTTGATATCAGTGCTTGGATGCCCTTCAAATGGCTTACCTTCTTAATTAACAGGTAAAAAATATTTTCCAGGTTTTAATAAATTCATCATTAAATTTATTATTAAAAATTATTTAATAAATAAGTAGTTACTAAGAGAAACATGAAAATCCTTCAAGGTTGAAGACGAGTTCATCAAGTAGAAAAGCTGGCAACTTGGCCCCTTTCACTCTTTTCCTCAATGACCAAGAGGGTTTCAGGATGTGACAGTCATTTAATATGTGTCTACCAGAAAGCTATCAAATATGAGTAGCATTAGCTATCACTTTCATTCTGCCTATCAGTAATCAAACCATGGCGCATTAATTTTCAAAGTGAAGGATCCTTCTACACACCAAAGTAGCCAACCAAAAATACTGTTCTAATGATTAATTTAGTATTTATAACCTATAAAAAACAAAATGAGAAAAGTTGTTGTAGCACATTATTGCGAGAGATGCAACTGATCACTCTAAGTAGCTTTCATATCTTTATCAATATTTCATATAAACTAGACTCACCCAGTTAAGCACTCACCCTGTTAATCAATCCAGTAATTTATGGAGCATTTAGAAAAATATTTATGTAGTAATTTAAACTCAAATGTGACTCCACCTGTTTCTGGAGTGATAAAAATCAAAGACATAAACCTCAGACTCTATCTGCTCCATGTCTAGTTGAGAAAAAATAGACACATTTTGAATGTGATTAGTGTTAAAGTGGGTAAATTGATTTTGAAGTAGAGAATACAAAATGTGTTGCGGTGTTCCCCTTTAGGATTTGTGGGGAGGGAGCCGGAAGTCGTTTAGGCTGTGTTTCCATGTGTGCATGAGATGTGATGACTTTAATATAAAAATGGGATGCAGTTCCACAGTTTCTAGTACTCAGCTGTGAAATCCACAAAATTATGAAAATGGGAAGTTTTTACAACTCATTGATTAGAAGCTGAATTTATGAAAGGGTTTTAAACGACCTTTTTGTATACCAGTACTCATTTATATGTTTAGCTCCAAAAATATGAATATGTTTGTTTAGAGATGCTACATCAAGCCACAAGTGGCTGTCACATGAGGCAAGTACTGCTGTTAGTTCTGTTCCAAGATTCAAAATTTGAGAATTCTGTTACAACTCAGACTCCACGGTTCTGGGAAAAGGACCATAAAACTTCGTTGTGGGGGTGAGACGGGGGAGAGGAAACAAAACACACACACACACTTGAGGAGGCCACTGCTGAGAGTACAAACTGCAGCCTTAGATAAGCTGACAGAATCTGTGCAAGGAAGGAGCCCTTGGAGAAATATCAGTGACTTTGCAGGGTCACTGTAATTTATAGCTTGTTTTACCAGGAACTGAATAATTCTCTGACAACGTGATTGGTAGAGATTGTTAGGAAGACAGAGAAAAGAGAAAACTGAGTTTTCTCATCACTTAGGTTCTTGTTTGTTTATTTGTTTCTGTAAACAATCATATGAAATAACCAAAAACACCTTCATATTATCTGCATTATTAGTGTTATGAATATTAAGCGTGTTAACTATGTTCATATATATACATATTATATACATGTATGTATGTGTATGTGTGTATTCCATCTCCATTATGATATCAACAGAAAGCCTGAGGAACACATCAAGAGTAAGAATCAAGACACAGTTTAGGGGAAATTACAGAAACAGGACCGTAAGTAGCGTAGTGAAGGACAGAAGCCAATGTCAGCGTGGACCCTAAAGCCGTTTTTATAGGATGCTAAGGGGGAAATTGCCTGATTATACAAGAAAAAAAAATGTATGAAATCTTTACAACTTCATTCCTTTACCTCAGAGCCTGAAGGTAGATGCTGGCTGAGGATAAACAAAAGCTCATGAAACTTGTTTTCAATGAAAAGAAACATGGGGAAAATAATGAGGCAAATATCAGTAGAATCATATAGAGCTCAGACTTGCATCTGATGCAGCACTGGGAGGTCAAATAGACAGATCTGAGCTGGGTGAAAAGATTGTGAAGGTCCCTTTGTCCTAGAAAACAATGAAATACCTAGGTGACAAAAACATGCTCCTTCCAGGTCTGTGAAGTAACAAGCTGTGGACGAGTGTGTGCAGCAGGCCCAGGAAAGGGAACAGTGGAAGGTTGAAGGCGTACATTAGAACAGAGGCCACGCCTAACCACAGAATCCATTTTCTTCAAAGCAGCCATGTTTTGACAGATAAAGTCCAACGTGACTAGTGAGCTAAATTATCCTTCTATATGAACTCACTGTACATAGTACAGTACGTATGTGGTCCTAGAAACGTATGTAGCAAAACCTGTGGTATAATATTCCCAATAATAAAACTTAACCAAAATGAATATCCTCAGGGGAGAAAGTTTGCTTCATCAACAGACTTCCTAGGTAAGTATTTTAATGTCTTAAACAAACGAGCGGCTCCACTGAATATTGGATTTTCAGCCTTTCGTTATAAAATTCTTCCTGAATCTAACTAAATAGGCAGTAAGTGAGAAGGTATTTGTCACATGTAAAAGCATAACTCCTGTGTGATCAGCGTCTGAGTTAAGTAAATATGTTGCTAAGTAAATATGCTGAGTACGTTTTGTCAAGTTGTCACAAACTAGAGAGATCTGGGGAAGAAGGAACTTCAGCTGAGGAATGGCGTCCCTCAGATTGTCCTATATACCTGTGGGGCATATTCTGACTTGCTAAATGATGCAGAGGGCTTAGCCCACTGTGGGAAATACCACCCTCTAATATCAGAGGGCAGGCATTAGAAACAGCTAAACATAAACCCGAGAGCAGGCTAAGTAGGTTGTCTCTCCTCCGGCTCCCTGCCTTGCACCCCTGCCGTGGCATCCCTTAATGACACACTATACCTGTAAGTTGAAACAGGCCCCTTGCAAGCTGAGTTTTGGATCATGGTGTTTATTATAGCAATAGAAACCAAAGTAGGACAATGAGCTAGAACTGGATTCGGACTGAGTATGTAAAGATTCCCAATCTGGTGTAGAGTTCTGTGAACTCTAGAGTTCATTGAACAATGTATTTACCTTAGTTGATGACGCCACAGTACCCTTCATTTTAGTGGATGAAACTCATCGAACAAGTTTGAGTCAAGATACTAATCTTCCACGTGTAAGTTTGTGGCACAGGTACAAATTTACTTTTGGAATTGCCTAATTCTTTTTGGAGGAGATAACAAAACCTCACGAGAGGACCACAGTGATAATTAAACCTGTGTGAAAAGCATTAGCTTTACCTCCAGACTACTGTGTCCTGCTGATTCCTGTGAATCAAAGACCAGATATACTTCCTGGAAGAAGCTCAAACCAACTGAGCTCCCTGTAACGAACAGTCTCCAACCTGTTGAGCTGCCTGCAGGCTGTGCAGTATGCTCCCACTTTGGTGAGCTGTCACCATGCTGGGCTGTGCTTTGGTGATACACCTGTCTTTAAGTCATTTTTGCATCTATAAAGTAGGCCACACCCACATTCCTATAAATAACCAAGTTGGACATTGGTGGTATCTGTACTTTGGTGTAGAGTCAGTAACCTGTCTGTCCCATAGGACGTGTAAAATCCTGTTACTCAACAACTGGCCACTTAGAGATCCCTCCACAACACTGCTTCTACTTAATGGGATGAATGGAGACGCATATTCATTCCAGTGCTACTAGTCACTGTACTAAGTTCCTTTTATATGTATTTTCTCATGTCATCATCAACTACTTTAGGGAATAGATTCTATAATTTTTCCCACTTTATAAGTAATGAAAAAAATGCAAGGAGCTCTGTTGATGACCCTTAGATTGAAAGCCTAATAATTGAGGCAACCAGACTCAAAAATAGACACACCTTACTCTGAAATGTTTTTCTATGTCAGAGACATTACATCATAACTCCTAAAGCATTTGCACACTTCAGAGATGATATCATTCATCTTAAATTGCATTGTATTCATCTTCGATAACAAATTACCATTAACTCTGTGCTTTAAAACAACATAAATATCTTCTTACCATTTTCAGTCAACATTTCCAAACCATTTCCATTCTGCTAAAATCGGGTATCAGCAGGGCTCATTCATTCTTCATGCTTTGAGGGGAAATGTCATTGACTGACTGCCCACACTCCCTGGCTTGTTCTCTGGCTACAGAGCAAACCAATCTGTTTTACCTTCTCTGCTGCTTCTGATGTTGTCCTTTTCTCTCTGGCGAGAACCATTCTGGTTACATTAGGCAAAGCAGACAGTCCAGGAAAATCTCTTCACCCATCAATTCTCTTTACGCACATGTATGTGTGCTGCAGACACATTCATGAATGTATACAAGTATGCACGCAGGCATCCATGTCTACATTTGCATATGGAGGTTAGTGGTCAATTTCAAATATTTTGCTCTACCAAGCTCCACCTTCCATTGAGGTGGAGTCTCTCAGTGTGCCTGAAATTGTCAAACTTGCCGACAAACCCCAAGGATCCTCTTATCTATGCCCCGATAGTTCTGGATTACCCGAGCATGTTCCCTTACCTAGCTTTTATATGTGTACCAGGGATGGGAACTCAATTCCTGCTTTTGCTACAAGGACTGCTGACTAGGTCATCCCCTCCCAAAACCTAATGCCCAAATTTCTAAACTAATCAAAGCTGATGTCACTATTCAGTTGTGAAATGTCTCCAATATACTCACTTATGGAAGATATGGTCCCTAGACATTGGTGCTATTTGGGAAGTTCTAGAACCTTTTAGACATGGAGCTTAGTTGGCAGACCTATAACTATAACTATAACTATAACTATAACTATAACTATAACTATAACTATAACTATAACTATAACTATAACTATAAGGACAGTACTGGAGGTTACTGGATGACTGTGTCTGTAGCCGAGTATTCTGTTTCCTGAGATGCTGATGTATGAGAAAACCATATCACAGTGTGACTGTGACAGCCAAAGTTCCCCTGCAGGCATGCCTTCCCTCCGACGATGGGCTGTACCCTCTACCATCTTTAAACCTAAGCCGTAATAATTCTTTCCTAAGTTGTTTATGCCAGGGATTCTGTCAGAGTGACGAGAAAAGTAGCTAATTCATATGCATAACTCCTTTGTCAATAGAAAAGCAAAGTTCACAAGTTCTGGTATTTAAATCAAGCTTATATTTGGAGATCATTATTCAGCCCACCAAGGGGATGTCCATAATATTCAGATGGATTTACAATTATATAGAAAAACAATTATTTCGAGAAATATATAAAGAAATTTAATATGATCTTGATAGTCACTGTAATGGTCTTTGAACTCTCGTGGGGATATTGTGAATTATTCTTATCTTCCAAATTGGAAAAACATCTTTCCAAGTATTGAATAACATAAAAATACTAGGCAAACACATTAGCATTAATAAAGCATGATTGTTTAAGGTGTAGCATTTCTCTGTATTTATATACGAAGAGCTTTCCCTCCAACTGATGTGTATTAACGGGGCAGATGTATTAGAAGAATAGCATTTCCATGCAGCAAGGTTTCCTGTTACCTAGGCTGCTCTGTGCTCTCTTTCTTCTATTTGTACTCACACACAATGCATTGTATTCATATTCAGCTGCCTTAGCCACAGTCCCCAGTGTTCTTGTTTATCTGATGCAAGGTTAATGTGGTATCGAGAAAGTTTTTTAGAATTAGAATTCCTTGTTATTGAACAAGAATTATAACAACACCATCTAAGGCTTTGTGTTAGACGGATAAAAAGAGAAGCAAAACATTTTCAGAAACTAATATAAACTAGGGAAGAAGATTCTGATAATTACTTCCTCACATGACATTTCATATTGCCAAGATTACGAAAGAGGCCAGCATGCCAGAAAACTGTATCTTTAATTGGTCTTTATAACCATCTTCCCAACCTCTGAATGATATTAGCTAATAAAGGAGAGCAGGGTTTGCATTATTTAGGGCCCAAGTAATTAGCAAGTCAGTCTCCAGACAAAACCAATATGCTTTATTATTGGAAAAGTCTAACCTACTCCATTAACTATGTCTTTGCTCTGTTAGAAAATCAAGGTGGCTGTCAGAGATCTGCCACAATGTCTTCTCATCTGATTGTTGACGATGTATAACAAACTTGATTTTAATTTGAATCTAAATAATGGTCTCTACCAACTGGCTGAGAGCCATTAATGCCTTCATTTTCTTTGGGACAAAAGGAACTGGTTTATGTATCACAGACCACATCTAATTCTCCATTTCTCATTCAGTCAATAGCAGCTTCTGCTATCACGTGCTCAAACTGAAAAGTGCTGACCGTGAGGAAAAACAAATTAAAAGGAAATTAAATATTCTCTAACAGATGAACAGAGTCAATTAGTTATGAACTTTCGAGAGGATGAAATGTAATCTCAGTGGTTCAGAACTCTGTTGGTTTTGCTTCTCTGCATTGCGTGGATGCATGCACACACATGTATATATGAAAGACATGGATAACAACTCTCAGTCTTCCTCAGATGACCAGCATGCAGGAAGCAGGATGCTCTCACACTACTTCCCAATGGGACTGCTCTTAGCCTGAGAAATTTGCACAGAATCTAGGACTTTTAGGAACATAAATATCACGAGCTTTTATAAGTAATAAATCATACAGAAATGTATTACGAAGTAATTCTTTTCTATGCATATAATTTTACTGTTTACTAAAGACAAAAGTGAATTTGCATACTAATGAGATGGATGTGCTATTTAACTTTACATACAGAATTAAATCTTGGCTGAATATTTGATACTGCAGGACATTAGGATCTTCAGTGTTTCCAGTCGATTGATATTTTAGGTTTGTGATCATCAGTGTTGAGAACACCACTTCGCATAAATCTAACCTACGAAATGACAGACGCATGTTTAGAGCTATTTCACAAATCGTTAGAAATTTTATTCTAATCCCAAGCCAAAATGAATTGATATTTTTTAATTAAACTCAAGTCAT
Organism: Cricetomys ansorgei; assembly: GCA_026225945.1. Classification (NCBI taxonomy): domain Eukaryota; kingdom Metazoa; phylum Chordata; class Mammalia; order Rodentia; family Nesomyidae; genus Cricetomys; species Cricetomys ansorgei. The sequence goes on along the minus strand of JAMJFZ010000185.1, from coordinate 1,237,316 downwards.
CAACCCAAGTAGAGATTTTTAATCAAAGATCCTAGCAAAACACAGTCCAATGATGAGCATACTTATCGCTGGCACTTGAATGGTGAAAATAACATCTTTGTTTTTCATAAATAGCTTATGTTGCGATCAATGCACACCATGTATCTGTACAGTTGAAACACTGCACTCCACAAGACAAGAGAGTCACACGTGAGCAAAGTGCTGGAAGCATCCTGGAGTGGAGCTATGTGGCATGACCAGCCACACAGGCACCGTGCCTGTCGTGTTGAGAGCTAAGGCTGGAGGGAAGTCACATGGAGGAGCTAAGCGAGATCTGCCAGGAGCAAGTTGGGTTGGTTATATATTTGGTTAGGAAATAAATTTTGGCCATTGTGAGTTCTGAAATCTTTGTCTGCATTAACGTTTTAAGAAACAATGGAAAGACAACAGTTTTAGAAAAAAAAAAAAAAAAAAATATATATATATATATATATATATTATATATATATATCAGCAAATTTATTAAAGCCCCATTTTTAGGGGCAACCTAAAGAGATACATATCCTTTGAGTATCAGGGCAAGTGTTTAATGTGTTGGACACCAATTCATCCCAAGAACTGGCTTCCGGGGTGGGGACGCAGAGCAGTGGTGCTGTGCTTGTCTGGAATGCTTAAAGACCTGGATCAGTCCTCACCCGGTCAAAAGGAAAAGGTCGCATCTCATTGAATGTGAGACTCCTAGCTGAATCCTAACTAAGGCACTCTGGTATAAATCATGGACATTTCCCTTAACTCATATAAAGTTTAATACTTTTATTATGTAATTGTAACATTTTGGGTAGCCATCGTAAGAGCAATAATTTAAAACTGGAGAGACTGTTATTGTTAAAGACATCAAGATAATGTATCCAATGTGTTAATTCCAATCTCACGTACACAAAACCACCGTATAAAATATGTTTAATATGAACCAGAAAAGTGAACACAAATGATAAGATAAACAGAAGGACTGTATTAGACAGCATTGCATAGAAAGAAATAGCATGGTGTATTTTCCAGTTTTAAAACAAAAAGATGATAATTAACTTGAATGGGCAAGCCTTCTTTGAGCTATTTAGCAAAAGGAACAAAGGCCAGAGTCAATCTATTGGATAATGTTACAATAAAAACATGGATGCCATTGTTAACCATACCTCTACAACTTCCTTCACACACACACACACACACACACACACACACACACACACACACACACCATGTCCTAATTTCTTTAGTATTACTTACTTTCCCCTGCTTCATTTGGTGCACTGAAGGGTGTTCAGGATGCTGGATGAGAGTACAAGCTACTCTTTGTAGTAGCTTCCTGCTTTGAGTATACCACTTGAAGAGTTACTTTCCTTCCTTGTTATGACCCATAGAATAAAAGCTATTGTAGTAACTGTCATTGGAACTGTGGCAAGGACTTAATGAGAAGGTACCCCATGTGCAACGAGCTCACAGAGAAGAATTTAGAAGAATCATCTGCGAATCAGTGTCTTCTAATTCAGAGCAAAGGTTAAGGCAGTGGCTCACCGCCTTCCCAGTGCTGTGAACTGTTAATGCGTTCTTCGTGCTGTGGTGACCCCCAACCACAACTATTTTAGTTGCTACTTCGTAACTGTAATTCTGCTGTTGTTATGGATCCTCATGTAAATATCTGATACGTGGATGGTCTTAGGTGACCCTTGTGAAAGGGCCATTTGACCACCAAAGAGGCTGCGATCCACGCTGAGTTAAAGCATTATACAGTTCCCATTTCATGTACTCTGTACATTGTGTCATGTGATCTTTAGAGGAGGCTGAGACCAGGAAGAGAATGTAACTGAGGAAAACACCAAGGTCAGAAGCCGGGCTATGAATGCCAGAGAGAACCCAGGCCTCAGTCATTTGTGTTTTTACAACATAATAAATACAACAGTTTATATAAAGTAATATGTCAGTTAAACGAATATACAAAAATGGATAATTAAAAATCCTCAGTAATAAAATACCAGATTAATATCAAATGCACAGAAATAGTAATTCCAGGGATAAGGCATAGCTCCCTGTTTATATAATATAATATGTTAGTTAAACAAATATACAGAAATGGATAATTAAAAATCCTCAATAAAAACAAGTTAATATCAAATGCAAAGAAATGGTAATTCCAGGGATAAGGCATAGCTCAAGGGCAAAGTGCTTGTCTAGTATGTGCAAGACACTGGATTCAACTCGGTTCCTCATGGGAACACAAAATATATTAGCTATGTAGATGAATGCATGAGATTTAAAACTATTACCAAAATCTCTTTAAAGGATTATTGGCTAGTTTAACACAAGTCATAGACTTTTGAGGAGGTGTTTCGGGTTTATATTGTTTAGAGCTTTCTTCTGAAGGCCAGCCAGGTTACTTAACAGCAGTTTATTTTGGATGTCCCTATTATAATTCTTTAAGCATGATAAGGTATAATTTCATTCCAAGAGACTGAGGCAGGGGAATTGCAAGTCCAGTGACAGCCTGGGTTATAAAGGAAGAATTTCTCTCAAAACGTATAAACAAAAGAAAACACAAAAATTCCACAAAGGAGGGGCTGGGGTAGAGTTAATGTTTCTAGCATGATACAACAGTTGGTTCAAACGTTGGCATTGAAAACTAAAATAAAATAAAATAACCAAAATGAAAGAGTAAAGAACAAGAAAAACAAAAACAAAAACCAATTCTTGGTTAATTTTTCTGTTTTACTACTTTCTGATCACTCTGTGACTACCAGTGCCCTATGAATAATGTCATCATCCATGTGACAGACTGACTGACTATTTCAGGCAGCTATGAGTTCTAGATTACATTCCTTCCAGTGAGTTGGCTTTTTTTTTTTTTTTTAGTGTTGCCCGCCATAGCTCCCTTGCACAATATACCAGGATGACAGCATCACCCTAGGAACTCACTGCTCTTTAACAGCAGCTGTCAGGGCCCAACAGTCATGTTGTCCACGGCTCTTTTCCGGATAAAGAGGGCTTTGGGTGATTCAGGAGCTCAGACAGCATCTTCAGGTTGAGTATATTCGTGGCAGACTGAATCTAGTGATCTACTCCAGGGCAGTTCTTCACGTGCAGAGAGTTGAGGTTAAAACATTGACTTTTGAGATAGTCCTGCGCTACCTCAGCCTGGGAAGGACCCCTGTGTCAACTACCTGTCTTATACAGTGGCAGCCTGCAGTGAGGTGCTTTAGGGTCCACCAGGTGTTGGCAAGAATCTTGCTAAGGGAAATAGAAGTAGGCGAGAAGCATGTGACGGCTAATCCTGGTCGCCAATTTGACACACCGGGGAAGAGGGAACCTCAACTGAAGAATTCCGTCCAGAAAGAGGACCTGTGAGCACTTTCTTTTCAATTCCTAATGGATTTAGTAGGGTACAGCATGCTGTGGGTAGTATTCTCAGTAGGTGTTGGCGTTGGGCTGCATAAGAAAGGCAGCTGACCAATAGCCATGGAGACAAGTCTAAAAGTACCATTCTGCCATGGTTTCTGCTTCAGTTCCTGCCTCTGGGTTCCTGCCGTCAGCTTCTACCTGCCTCCACTCAGTGATGCACTATGACAAAGGAGTACAAGCCAAATAAACTCACTTGTTCCCAGAATGCTTTTGGCTACGATATTTTATCACTGCAGCAGAGAGTGAACTAAAACACCATGTTTCCTCCATTGCTTGCTCACAAAGGCAAGTTTTTCTTTTCACACAAATTCTACAAGATCTGCATGAAATATGAGATGTTTGGCTCGTGACAGAAGGACCAGCTGATGTTAGGTAGCATTTCTTGAGATAATGATGTCTCTGAATTTCGGCTTCATTTGGGGAAGGCAGGTGTTCAGTTATGGTTTATTTGGTGTCCCCTTCCACAGTGGCTTCTTTCTGTGCCCAGATCCCAGAAGCAATGCTTGTCAAAGCATAGGATGAATGTCAGGTGGAACTGAGCAGATGATTTCAGAACTCCAGCAGCCTTGTAAGGAGCACGGCTTTATTAAACAATGTTAGAGGAGCACTCTGTTCCAAGGATAGCATTTTCCTAGCTGCCCGAGGGGCCAAGGAACCTGGGTCTGAGAGCAGTTCATAGCTTTGGTTATTACAACCATGGTGAGGATTCCCCTATTGAATGGTATTTCAGAAGCCGGGTGAGCATATCAGTGGAGAGTATTCCTGCTCTGCCCATCATTTCGGTCTTTCATTTTGGCCTAACTCCAACTTTAGGCAGGCAATCACTCTCTGTTGCCTTTATATCCTTATTTAAGAAAGAAGGAACTCAGAAAGCAGAGGATTCTTTTTTAATGCTTACACTAGTTGGACTACCTTTCTGTTCTTTCAAAGACCCACTAAATTGTTTTTGCTTTCCTAAAATAGGGCACAATATAGTTTTCATCCAAATTCCCATAGTATATTTATATGTATTCCAGGAGCCTTGCATCCCTCCTTTTCTCATGCTAAGTGATCCTCCTAAGGTTAACTGCTGAGTGCTTGAGAGGGCAGAGAATAACCTGTTTCTTCCCTGTATGCCACACAGTGCTCTGCATCTGGGTAAGTGCTCAGTGAATATTCACTGGTTTGAACTCAAGTGAATTTGGTACAATTCTATCTCAGCATGCGAATATGTTTCTGATTTATAATGAGAATCACTGGGAAATATTCCAGCTAACCTTGCTGAATTTATCCATTCCATTAAACGAGAGGCAACCATGCAGTAACCAAGTACGTTCTTCTTCTTTTTTTTTTTTCTCTATAGAGTAAGAAAGTTTAAGTTTCCATTTAATGATAAGGATCAAAAACAAAAGAAGCTATCAGCAGTAATAGTTCCCATTACAGTGAATGAAAATATTCGGCTTTTAATAAGGACAGACCAGAATGCAATCCCAGAAAATATAATGACAAACAGGAATGATTTTGTCCTACATCTGACTGAAGACATAAAGAAAAGAAGGAAAGGCTGTTGGGTAGCCCTGTTGTCAAAAGTGAGAATAACTAACCAAGCTAGTCATAGGAAATACAACTAAATTTTCATTTTGAGCAAACAGCGTGAGTCAGATTTATAACATTTATAATTTAGGAAAGAAAACAGCCTTTTAACAGAGGCTGATTTCTCAGCTTCTCTTTAGATGATTGTCTTGAGTTCGGGAATAAGGAAAAAGGTGAGCCCTGGTGGATACCTCTCATTAGTCAAGTTTATATTATAGTATTTTACCTTTTGCGTTGTCATTCTAAAACAAATTGGAAAAGCGCCTACCAGGAACAAATTTTGGGAAAATAGGACATTTTTTTAAGCTCTTGTTGGGAAAGGCATCTAGAACGGGAGAGCCAGTGAGAACAGCAACCTGTAGTGCTCACCGTTTCTCCTCAGCACCACAGTGTTCTCCATGTTGATTTCCAGTACGTTCCTCCCGGTTGTATCATTTGTCATGTGCTTGGGCTTTGTAACTTGCCAGAGTGTGCAAAGAAATCAACAAGTGATGTTTTCACACGAGGGAGACTACCAACTTTCTGCAGTAATTAGGTTTTGCTGCCAACTGGCTGCAATCTTGAATCACCTGGGGAGAGATCCTCAATGGAACATGGTTTAGATCAGGTCGGCTGGTGGAGATGTCTGTCTGCAAGGTTTTCTTGATCTTCCTGGTTGCTATGAGAAGACCCAGACTGAAACTGGGTAGCACAGTCCCTACTTTTGTGACATGGCATAAGAGTAGAGAGAACTAGCTGAGCAGACTTATTCTCTTTACCCTTAGCTACGGAGTGACTAGGTACTAATCCCCAGTAATGGACTGAGAATACCTATTTGAACTAGATACATGATATACTAAATGGTTTTCTCGGTAGTGACTTCACGGCACACATTTTATAGGTGTTTCTCCTAAGGACACTTAACAAACCATTTCGATAATTGTAATAAGACAGTTAATAGCTACTGAGTGCCTATTGTTATTGAAATCTAATTCAGACGCAGTTGCTGAAAGAGGCAGTCAATATCCCAACCACACCTAGAAAGGGAATCATCCCACGTCACCATCAAACTTCCAGTAAGTGCAGAGCAAGCACTCTCATCCAAAACTTCTATGTTTCAAACAGTGCTGTTTTCTCTAGCCGAGCATTTCACCGTGAATACATCCCTTGCCCTGGCCTAGAAACCCATCACAGTGCTGAGACAATACAATGAAAATAGACACAGGGTTTTTGAAGTCATCAGACACGTAGGTTATGAACTAACTTCATCATGGTATAAAAAATTTTAAAGAACTTATTGAAATGACAAGTCAAAGAGCAGCCACAGCCTGCCAGCTGGGTGTGGCAGTTGTCACTAGTCACAGAGACTGGTCACTGTAGCCTGAGTCATGAAAACTATCGGGACTTTTGGCAATGGCGGCTGGGAAGTGGGGAAGTGGCGGCTGAGTGGGGACCTTTGATCTATCCGCTGTTACTTCGCCTCTCTACCATCACTTGGACTGATAGGAAGCGTCTTGCAATGAAGTCTTTATTTATGGAGAGAATGGCGGTTTGAGTGGACATGACCTAAGGGCTCATCGGGTTCCACGTCCTGCCATTCACTAAACACAGGACAGGGGAAGATTTACCTCACGTCTCGTTCAGCTGTGTAGTGTGCTACTGTGACCTGTAGAAAAACTAAGAAGAAAAACAACCTGGATACGGAACCTAGCCATGCACCAGACAGGGAAATGGAAACCGAGTGAGTGTGATTTCTACATGCAGGACACCACACAGAGAGCACACACTGCACGGGTTCGTAGCTCAGCCCTGCTATGTACCTCATGTCTGCTCAGATTATTCAGGCTCTCTGTGCCTCCAGGGTAAAATGGAGTATGTGTTAGCACTCAACTCGAAAGTGTGGAGTGACGACTATGGCACAACGAATGTGTAGAGATCGCTTGAAAAAGTACATTACCCACAGGAGATTCATGATAAACTGACTGGGAAGTGGCAGTGTTATTGCTAACGCTAACCTAGTCATTGATTTGATAATTTATATCTCTTAGCCATCTTACAATCTTACTGGGTTTTGTCCATTGAGTCATTAACCCATACGTAGAAAAATGAATGAGTCAGTGTTCATGAGCGTAGCGTTTTCAAACATTCACAACGATCCCATAAGAGTAACAGTGTGTCACGTCATCCATACGTGTATGCCGCTCATGTCCACGCAGTACGGATATAAAACGCTGACTCGTTACTTTTTAGCCGTATCGGAAACACGTACTCTTTACCTTTGTTATCTTAGCATATAGTACTTCAAATGCTTGTCCTTTTAAATTGTTCCTTTATGTATTTCTTCTCTTTTTGAGATCACAATATAATTACATCATCTCCTCCTTCCTTCCGTGCCTCCAAACCCTCCCATAACCTCTCTCTGCTGTGTCTTATGGAGTGAGCGAGTCCCACTATCTTGAAGCTGGATTTAAACACACGGTGACCTTTAATATTTTTCTGTTGTGTTATGCGGGTATCTTGGATAATTCTATAGGGAAGGCACTTGTTTTTTGGCAAATATTTATTAGAGTAAAAAGTGCTGAGATTACAACATTTTTATACCGTCACCGTGAGAGTATCACTTTAACGCAAGTATTTCCGGCGTAACGGCGTTTACCATGTACGGCGTTCTCTCAAGGAAGTCTCCTGTCTTCACACACTATGCCTCTCTTCGCCTGTCTTTTTCAGTTGGAGTCTACTCGTAATTAATCTCTGGGTTCACGTAATAGGCCTCTCCTGCTTGTTCTCTTAGCTAAGGAAACAAGTCCTCGAGAGTGTAACAGCACAGGCAGTGAACAAAGGCCCTACATTCCACTCTCGGTGTTAGACAGTGCTGATGTGATCCTCAGGGGCCAAGCTTCTTAGCAACGAAATGAGGGATTTACAGCCCTCCAGCTTCCTCAGCTACCATAGCTCTTGAAGGCTTTCAAGAGCTGACCTTCTTAGCAGAGGGCTGGATTCTTTTAATGCGCTCACTTTCAAAAGGTAGCATACCTGTTTCTCCAGTGTGATGTGGATGCTATTAAAAGGGAGTTTCCATGGATACAGACATCGGTGGGAACGAAACAGGATCGTCCTCTTTTCAGACTCATTGTTACAAATATTCCTAAAGCCTAGATCATGTCATCTCTTTATTCACCTTTTCCCTGGCTCGCTACTTGTTTATGAAGCGCCGCAGACAGTAATTAATGCCTTTCTACAAGGGTAGGACTTATGCCAGGTAACTGTGAGGAATGTTGTAACATGTACATGGAGAAATGGTCAGTTAATTACAAAGTGTCCACTGAGTGTGAGTTCTGTTTCTATGGCTGCTTCTTCCATGACGTTAAAGAATGCTTATTAATAAGAAGTGGCATCTACTTCATTTAAGTAACAGACTTTGTCACATTACAAACATCCTTTCAGTGACATGAATTTGAAACTGTGTCACAACAGCTATACACAGTCCCCTCTCCATGTCCCTCCTTGTAATGTGCATGAGGTAACCTTAAGTTTGCACTGTGACCTGTAATTATACATGTTTTCAATATAATGATTAGTATGTACAAACATTTCCTTAGCAAGATTTAATTTTTAATGTCAAATATATTTTAAAAAATCAATTCCTTGGATGAATCTATTATATGCTCACACAGGGCTTATCTTTCGGGCTCCTAGAGTACAAAGGACAATAGCTTTCTCTGGAGAACTTATGTGTCATATCACTAATTGCCACTGATGATATAGGACCTTGCCGGAGAATATGCCAAGACTTAACGAATGAATATTTCTGAGACATTTGTTAATAAGCAATAATAAAAGAATGCCCTTACCTGGAAGGAGGGGAGAGAGTCACCCAGATAAAGACAGAATTAGTAAGCAATCAAATGAGCTAGCTCTCACACGGCAGGCAGCAACCTTCACATTCTGCAAATCAGATCAGCACCATCAGTCTTAATAACCTTTTAGAAGAGAAGGCAAATTCAGCATTGTCTTAAGGTATGCTCATCGAATGATCAGAAATTCTACCAGCTCCAGTAAAGTGAAGGGGAACTGAATGTAGCTAATGAACTTCAGATGCCCTTGTATTGGCTTTTGGTCAAAGAGATGAAGGATAAGACAAATTTTCTCATACGGTCTTATGTGTTCAGCCTACTAGTAAACAGGATTCATTTACTTATGGTACATTGGAAATCAGTTTCTTAAATAAAAAAAAAAAATCAATTGATCTGCTAAAAATTTTATTCTCAAATAAATATGTGTCAAGTCACTTTATTTCACTTGATGTTTAAGGCAAATTAAATAATCCAAATATCACTATTTTTTCTGTTATTTTATAAAAATCCCATATAAAATTTTCTACATGAAACGTAGTTTGTTATAATGTTGCCTTAGCAATGTACATTTAACTTCAAAGAAGTGACCTAGATAGTTTATGACAGCTTCTTAATTTATGAATTGGCATCTGTCAGTCTAACGCAAGTCTCAGTCTTGGTGTTTTTCCCACTTATTTGATCTACCTTGCTGCTTTGCTGATGAGAGATGAGATCTTCAACCCGGCTCAGAGAAGACCTCCTGTTATTCTGATATCTCGAAGTTTACTTTCACTTCTGAAATTGAAGACAAGAGTATGGTGGATTTCCAGTACATTTGGACAATGAGCACTACCTCTCAGGAAAAAAAATATACCCAAATACCTAGATGCAAGCTTTAAATAGTTTCTAGCTACAGTATAACAAACCAACAGACACTTAGAAGCTGAAACCAGAATGAATTTATCTCCAGGACCTACACTTTATTTATTAACATTAACAAACAAGATTCTAAACGCCTTTAAAGGAAATAAGTTTAGCACGTTTCATTCACTGTTGATATTTCCACTTTCTGAAAAATAAAATGAGAACATATATTCATTTATGGCTTAAAATATCCACACCCGTTTCAGCCCAAAACTTTAAACGAAGGAAAGGCATAAATAGAAACTTCCACAGAAATTCACGAAGATTTCTGGTACCATAAATAGATTTTAGGGAGAATGAACAATTTGTTAGATTTATTGCTTCCATCCAGTCACATAAAGGAAGTTATAAGGCGTTCTATAAAGGAAGATAAAAGTGAAGGCTAGTGTGGACACTGTTATTGTTGTAAACTAGCCAAAGGAGGGATGTGACCCCGGAATAAACAATCGACAGTGTTACTTTATCTTCTCTGGCACCTCCATATGTCTGGCCTCCAAGTCCTCTCCGGCTGTTTCCCATTGTTTTACTTTCACCCTTATGAAAGCCGTCCTCTTGCTTAGTAAGCAGAACTAGGCTCTTTGATGTTTACAGAGTCAATGGCTGAGAGACGGTAAGGTCAATGTCTATCCCATTCTGGAAAAGCTGAGGTTACAGCAGGTGAAATTATCATCCTGTTTTGTTTTTATGGCTCTAATAGAATTCAAGGGAGTCCCTGACCTCTGCTGCCAGTCATGTCTTCCTCTCGCAGCAACGCTCGACCTTTGACACTCAATTAAAACAGGAAATAAGGCAAAGGATGTGTCAATATGTGTGTTCAGGCAGTGCAGGCCTTTGAAATAAATTCTAAGAGGCTTTCAAGGGAGTTCTAACTCTTATTCATCAGGCATACAAGAAAATACAAATAAAAAGCATCAACAAAAAGCATAGAAAGAAACAAAGCAAGTGGTACTTTCTAAGACTTTTCCAATCCTAAGGCTGTGTATTGAAGTATCTTAGTCAGAAGTTCACGCTCTGACTACTGAGATGGGGGGCTCTGGATGCCTGGCTGCACGGGACAGGGTAGATGCTTTAGGCAAAGATTGCTATTGAATAGTTAGATCTTTATTTTTTGTGAATGTGTTTATGGATGAGAGAAGCAATTTTGGCTTTTCTCTCTCTCATATGGATCCCAAGCAGTTCTCCCGTTGTGCAGCCATTTCCTCTAGACTGGAGTAATCCCACCCAGAGAAGAGGGGCGATTCGAGAGGCTCTCAAGAAATTTGCAAGACTTCACATTATAATTTTTTAAATGAATGAATGAATGAACGAAAACCTAGCTACTAGGGTGAAGATTAACAACTCAGCTATCACTTATACCTGCAGGGAGAGGGAAAATCAGTCTTTGTGTATTTATTTGACTACGGTTCAGTTTTTGTTTTTTTTGTTTTTTTCTTGTTTGATGTGGTGATGTGGTTTTGTTTGCTTGATTGGGAGGGGGTGTTGTATTGAATTTTTGTTTCTTTTTTGAGAAAGAACTTAAAGCTGGGGGGGGTGGTTAGGGAATGGGAGAGGATTTGGAATGACTTGCTTGTGGGAGGGGAAGATTATGATCAAAATATATTTGAATTCTAACCTTCTTTAAATGATACAAGCAGTAAAAAAAAAAAAAAAAAAGGCTGGCTGGAGAGGGAAGTATCCCCAGGGTGGGGCTGTTTGTCACCTTTGCAGAGGATGCATGTGGGTGTGGCCTCTCTGAGCAGTCCCACTGCTGGTGGGAGTTCTAGTGATCCTGCCACCTGAGTCACCCATGGGCTGGGTGCTCTTATAAAAAGCCCTTCTCCCCTGCTCCTGCGGATAAACCCAATAAACTCACCGATTCACCAAGCTGGACTTGGGTGAAATATCTTCTTTGTCTGTCACGGGTGCCTTATCTGGAGTGAGCAAGTGGTTCCTTCTCTCCAGAGTAACATGACTGTTCAGTATGAGAATATAAGAGTTAGTAATAGACCTGAGGCATGTTCATATCAGACACAAGATGTGTGTAGAAGTCCGATAGATGCTACAAAATGATGGTCTGAGAGCAATTGTTCTTCCCAGTGCTTAAGATACTCACTCATATTTTGTCCAGAAAATGATAAAAAATATATATGTGACAAGATATATAAATCTGTGGCAGAAATTGTGAGCTCGAGCTTGTTAGGTCTAGAAGCAAATCACCATTTCATTTCTTGCTAGAAATGCACACATGAATAAATTAAGTGAACATTTGCTTAACATGTCTAGTGAGTTAGGGTTGTATTTGTCCTCAGATATTTATTATTTAATTATCTGGTGAACAGCAGAGAACAAGCATAACCGAACTATATCTTTCATTCTTGGTAGTTCATTCCATATCTTTCTTTTTCTTTTTTCATTTTTTAAAAATCAAGACAAGGTTTCTCTGTTGTAGCCCTAGTTGTTCTGGAACTCACTCTGTAGACCATGCTGGACTTGAACTCACAGAGATCTACCTGCTTCTGCCTCCCAAGTGCTGGGATTAAAGGTGTGTTTCACCACTAGTCCACCCACCCTTCCTCCACCCCCCCTCTCTTTCTTTTTCTATATCTTTATTGACAAAACTAATCTGACTCAGTGCAAGAACTAATTGAAGACTACAAAGCAACACTGCCTCAAAAACAAAAATACAACAAAAAGACGTGAACATTTAAAACTGCTTGATTTTGTTTAAAATATTAATTTAGACTGATATTCTTTTACATAGCCTCTTAGTTAAAAGGGAATATATTTGTACCATTTCTCATCTGCACACTCACTGGAGAGTTAATTTCTGTATACCCATATAATTGATGTGAAATGGTGTATTTTGTATGCTGACTGAGCTAGTCTCATAGTCTTGTTAAAAACAAAACAAAACAAAGCAAGATAGAGCAAAATGTTGCCTAGTTCCTGTCTTACCTGCAATGAATGTGGAACCGCACTATGCATCTTCATTCCATATTGATGAATTCTTTGTGTTCTGAGGACAGCTTTAGTAAAGTTTAAACTCATTCACTTTCTTGTTCTTTCAACAATATATTTCTTCCTCCCACTGATTCCATTATATGCTTGTGTATTCTCCATTGTTGGCTTGTTTGATGTTTCTATTATTCGTGGTTGAATTAATTGATGTTTCAACAAAACTACTAGTATTAGTTGTATTTTGAAGTTTTCATTCTGCTTTAATATTTCCAATAATTTATTAATTGCTTCTAAATTTTAGAGCATCGTGTTTACGGCATATGTGTCATATCAACTCTTTATGATGTTAGGTCTTGAATTTTTTTTTTGCTTGTGTGACTATTCTACTGTTGGTAGAGACAGTATATTAAGGATTTTTATTATTTTGAGATTCTGCCCATTTGGCCTCCTCTCTCTCATACTTTCTGCTCCGTGACAGATCCTTTTTGCAGCTTGGCGAGTAAATATTCATAGCTGTCATGTCACCACGGCAAGGGGTAAGCTCCAATCTACAAACATCCTTCTTATGCTTGTTTAGAAGTTCCGTGTCTGCATTTTACCTTGTCATTTCCATTCCCTTCTCTCTCATGTGTCTATCCTGACTCTTGCCTTCTAATTTTTCTGAATGACTTTGTTTACATACACCTACTAAACATCAGAGGAGAATATGTTACTTTGGAGGAAATCTGAAGAGTTTGTCGTTTTAAAAATCCATTTTTTTCAAAACATGGCTTATATCAAGATTCATTTATTATTTGTGTATATGTGTGCATGCACAGGTTTATATGGTTTATGACCATGCATGTGCGACTGTCTAATTTGAAAGTATCAACCATGGGAAATCAGAATCAAAAGCATAAAACTGAATCATTTTATAATATAAAATATCAGCAATAGCTCTGCTGTAGAAGATCAATAATTTCTGTCACTCTGGTAGATTTGCTTTTAACAAGAAAAAAGATACAACTTGGTAGCTTGGAATGTATGTGTACATGTGTCTCTATTAAAGAGAATACCTTTAAAAGAATGAAAGAAATGCTTATTTTCAAATAAAATATAATATTAGAAAAAGTAGCTGTAAATGATCTTACTTTTCAATAAGATCCTCACTTCACCCATCAAGAACTATAAGCACAGAAAGTGGATTATAAAAGATAAAAGAGCAACAAAGGATGCTGTACACAGCCCCTCCCCCCACACCCATACAGCTCATCCTGGGGGTGTAAGACACATCTCGGTAGACTATCACAGAACTGGAGCAGCTCTCACCAGAGAAATGTATTTACAAACCCTTCTTATGACACTTTTATAATCTGAATCAACCTGTTCAAATCCTCCTTTAACTAAATCAGTTGTGTTCTGATCAATTTGCCTTTCATTCTTTGGAATGAACACACTCATTGGTGTAAAGAGATTGGGTGGTTATCAACAGGTACTGAACACACAGGGAAAAACTGAAAATTTTATTTTCATTTAAATTTAGAGATTCATCCTAGAGAACTGAAATCAGTTTATTCTCTAAGGTTTAATGTCAATCTCATTCTTGGCAGAATAAGAAATAATTTAGGCAAGTCAGAGTAGACAGGGTTTTCCTCAGAAAATTTAGTCATACAGATATGAGTTATGGGAAATTCATGTGTATTTCCAGGGTTGGTGTAGTAATAGAACATTAGAGTAAGGAAATTATACCGTTGGCACTCCGTACTCTCTCAGTTTACAAATTGGAAGATAAAGTAAAGACGTCTGCAGATGCCCTAGAAGGAGAGAGTAATGAAGCCTCACCTGAAGCTTAGTTCTTAGGCTGTTTCTGGAAAACTGTCAACTTGCTTATCTCTCAGTTACTTCAGAGGACTCAAAATCTGTATCTTTCCATCGTTTCTGAAATGCAAGACTTAGAATATTGGAGCTGACAATGAGCTTTAAAAGAACATCTGATCCCATTATAACATTGCATTATTCTCATTTCATAGTAAGAAAATATATTAGCCTGGTGGTGATGATGGCTCATGAATTTAATCCCACCCCTCAGGAGGCAGAAGTAGGTGGATCACTATGAGTTAAAGGTCATACAGAGTGAGTTCCGGGACAACCAGAGTTACAAGTGGGAAACCCTGTCTCAAAAAACCAAAAGAAAACAAAGAAAGAAAATGTATTAAGTGTTGTTTTAAAAGGAGATGTATATCTGGATGTGGTGGCTCACATTTGTTTGTTTATAGAAACAAAACTAACAGGAACATTTCATTTCCCTTCAATATTCTTATTCCTATGTTATCTGTAATCTTTTAACAAAAGTAATCGCAGTAACATTTATATAGCACTGTTTGTCAAAAGTCAGTATTATGGATGCAAAAATATTAATTTGCCCCTTCAGTGTATCATTTACATAAATATCGAATTTCTCTTGCATTTGGGCTTTGAGCTTTAACAAAATAAAACAAAAAAAACAAAGCACATAAGTAAATGGAAGGAGACAGGTACCTATCTAAAAAACTAAAAAAATAAAAACATTAACCACTGTAAAGTAAGTTGTCGTATACTTACGTAGTTTATGAATATTCAACCACATGCAATTAGAAATAAGAATGTAAAGAATCTAATTACTAAATTGAGATATACTAAACTAGTCTTTTGGAGTTTAAGACTTCTCAACTATATTGTCAACTTCGTACCCTGGTACCCACAAGCCCTTTTGATAGGACAGTGCAGGAGATGTTAATTCTAGTCTTCTTGGTCCTGCATGTGTTTGGTGACCTGAGAATCTTAATGAGTGGAACATGCTATGTTTAAAATTGCTTCCCATTTTAATACTATATATTTCTAAACAGAATTCAATGACTTCACTCTTAGGCAAATCCTTATATAATATACTCTGAGAATCGCAAGATTTTATTAAGATTAATTTTTAGTGCAAATACCTATTATTTTTAAATGTATGAGTATAAATCTTTTTTTTTTCTCAAGACAGGGTTTCTCTGTTGTAACTAGCTTTCCTAGAACTCCTTCTGTAGACCAGGCTGGGTTCAAACTCTCAGCGATCCACCTGCCTCTGCCTCCCGAGTGCTGGGATTAAAGGCATATGCCATCACCACCCAGCGAAAGTACAAATCTTAATAAGATATAAATTCATTTATCTCTCAGTAAATTAAAGTAGAACTGTTTACTTTTATAACTAAACTTTCATATGATTTACAATTTCTTACAAGAGACAAAATTCCATTAGTAAGTAGAAGACATCAATTATATTATCCGCCTGAGAAACTAGATACTCTGCCTCCATTTTTAACCAAGGGTCAAGAAGAATAGGTGAAAAAAAGTAGCAGCCAGCGTCTACTGGAGGTAATGTGACTCCAGTGACAGTGTCACTATCCGAAATCCTCTTATGAGTTCTGGCTTATTGTATTTCCTACCACTTGTCATAGAGTAAATGTTCTCCTCCATAAATGCTTCTCTGTTCTCTGGTGTTTAGTTTATCTAGTATTAGGCTATCCATCAGACTGAGAAGTACTGTCAGTAACTAGGCACAAGAACTCTTCTTTTTCTTTATTTCAGGTACAGGAGCAATTGAAGCCAAGGTGAGAGTCTGCCTTGGGAGCACAGAAAATCGGGAGTCAAGCAGGGTCTTTTTCACGGACGTTTTACAGGACCCTGGTATCATGCAAAGCTCTTTGTTCTAAGGGCTGGCATTCGAGAAGAATCCCATAAAGGACTCAGCATGCTTAGCTGAGGTCAGGAATGCTAAGAGGAGACTTTAATAGATTGGGTGTCAAATGTCATGGTGGGTGTCTTCCCAAGCACTTAAGGGAAGAAGCAGTTTCCAAGCAAGAAGAACCGATTTTGAAATTCCAGTAGTTTCCTCTTCGACTCAGCATCCCAAATACTCAAAATTAAATCAGGATAAAGATAAATGCAATGTTTTAAGCTGTCCCTGAGCTATCTAGCTATAGGAATCAGATAAGAGGTGCGCAGAACTGTGGGGAGATGCCATGGGATTGTGATAACTCAGATGCTCCATTTGTCAAATGGCTTTCTATCCCTGCTGAGCTGAGACAGTACCTGAGCCTGAGATCAAGATCCTGAGCATAGGCAAGAAACAACCATGTTGCTCTGTGGGAGAACAAAGACAAATGTGTTCGGAAAGAGCAGGAGGAAAGCCTAAGAGTGCTTAATCTCACAGACTTCCCAATGAGTTTTATTTTAGAGACAAAGCTAACAAATCTTCTGCATCCCCTAATCTTCTCACTCCTGTGCACAACAGCAACATTGCAGATAGAAATGCGTCCCTTTGTCCTGTCAGTGCGTCCTTTATGACTCTTTAGTCACTCTTCTTGCATTTGATTTTGTTCCTTTTTTTTTTTTTAAGGTAGAATAAGTTAAGACTAGTGTATAAAATAATGAGGATTCAAATAGAGTTCATGAGAAGTACTAAGTCTTTATTTTTTGTTCATCAAGGCCTGGATTTTCCCAATTTGGGGGAACTGAACAGACTAGAAATATAAAGTCTTTCTATCTGAATTTCCTACCTAGCTTGTAAGCATCCTGACTCCCTCTCCCTCTTTATCTCTCTCTCTTTCTCATTTGCTCACTCCCCCTCCCTTCTCCCCTTCTCTCTAACATTTTTTTTGTTTGAAAAATTCGAATCTCTTTTAACAATTAATATATTGACTTTTTAATGTAGTACAGACAGGCTTTTGAGCAAAAATAATCCTTGATTCCCAAAATGACAATGTACACACTTGATTACCAAGTCATGAGTCAAACATAACATTTTTGTTTGAACAATGGACTTTCAAATAATGATCAACTACAAAAAATTCATTTAAAATTAAACATTTTTTATAAATATTTAGTATGATGGTTAGAAATACTGTGAACTAGGTGATACTTGAGAATGCAAGCCAGTAAAAAAGGGTTCAGAACTCTTACCAGAATAACTAATAATAGAAACGTGGTTAAAAAAAATCTAGGAATTTGTTTATGAGCGTTAGTGTCATGCTCAGGGTGGATTGCACAGATAACTGGCCTGCTCAGGGTGGATTGCACAGATAACTGGCCTGCTAATGATCAGATTCTTGAAAAGCATCTAGTAAACTTTTCTTGGTCTGTTCTTGATGTCATTATGGGTAACATGCCATCTGAAGTAAACAGCTCCCTCCTTCAAAAATGATCCTTTGAAAATTCCTTCTCAGGGATAGTGGCTGCTAAGGTGTAGGTCAGACCTCTCCTGCACAGTAAAGACCTTTGCAACACTAAAAATACTGTATGAGTCGGGCGGTGGTAGCACACACCTTTAATCCCAGCACCTGAAAGGTAGAGGCAGGTGTATTTCTGAGTTCAAGGCCAGCCTCCTGGTGCACAGAGTGAGTTCCAGGACAGCCAGTGAGTGGTACAACAGAGAAACCCTGTTTCAAAAAACAAAACAAAATGAACAACAACAACAAAAAACAAAACAAAAAAACTTATTCTATGTGAAAATATTTTATAGTGTTTGAGAAATCTGCAGTTTAGAGAGAAGAGAAACCATTTGTTTAATTATTGCTAGCCACTATAGTCAACTGTATTCAATGCCCCAATAAATTTAGAAATAGTAGGGATCAATGCATGTAAACCAAATAAGCCTTCAAAGTACAGAAATGAGGTAGTAGAATGTGTGAGTGTGTATGTGTGTGTGCGAGCGCATGTGTTTAGAAGGGTACCCCCCCATATTTGCCATTAAGTTCAGAGTCAATATCAAGTGACATGGGGTGGGATATACAGAAAAAAAAATTTGCTAAACGAGTACCATAGTCAGAAGAGTGGCTCTTAACACAGTGATTCATTTCTGCAAACCATGTATCTAACATCTCAGGAACACACATTTAGGCAGTGGGTAAAACGATGCAGGGAAACTGTTGCTTCGTGAACAATTCCTGGAGACACCAGGGATGATGCCACCTAAAAGTTCAGAAACTGTAGTCAGATAAATATACTCACATTTAAACTCTTCATGTCGTGTGTTTGCAACAGTGACAAGAGCAAATATGCAAGCAAACACATCTATCTTATAGATAATTATAATTTTTTTAATGTTTTGATTGTTCAAACAGCTTAGGTTTTGAAAAAAACAGAATTACAGGCAATATTGAATATGAAATCCCACAAATCTGTAAAGTACATCCTAGAGCACTTCCAACATGATGACATACACCGATATGATAAAGCTTGGTACTCGCCAGTTGTCAAGAGACACACTGTGTCATGAATGGCAACAACGTCACTTAGTACGTACATAACTTTGCTGCTTATCCACTGGGATCGAACAGAGCATCTTGCCAATGCTAAGTCTGCACTTTATCATTTATCTGCATCTCCAGCCCTAGATACATAATTTTGGGTGGAATTATCTTTTCCTTAGGTGAAATATATATGCACAATACTTTGACAATCAGTATTAACTTCCTCTTACAATATTTCATTTCATCCTTAAACTCACTGGAGATGTGTGTGTGTATTGAGCAAGAATGCTAAAAGTCACTAGGAATCACCAGATCGCTGGGGATGCTGAATACTGGAGCCTGAGTCTCTGTCCTGAGGTTCTAACGCCTCGCCCTGGCCAGTCCGTGCTCTGTGAGTTGTCTGACAGAAGGATGACTCGGTGGTATTGGGAAAGAATGAACCTTGGCGTGTTCGAACATCAGTTATGTCTGTCCAGTGAATGTTTACTTTCAAATGGCATGCTGTGTGGGTAGGCACTACTAATAACTTTTAATCTTGAGCTCATTTTAGTTTAGGATCAGAGAACCATTCAAACATTGACATATTTATATTGACATTCAAATGTCAAGTACAACTCCAGAGTCATTGGCTATTTTATGGATTCTAATAAATGTATCATGTGGTAACCACTCTCTTGTATTTCTACCTCTTTCTCAATGACTTTCTCCCTCTTGCTCCTTCTCCAGAAACCTCTAGACACAACCTTTTCTCTTGTGCCAACACTTATAACACCTTCCACTCTGACAAGCATGTCACTGTTCAGAAAAAAATATTTTATCTTCCAAATATACATGCAATAATAATAATAATTAAAGAAAGAAAGATTATAAATTGATGAGGGGGAAGAGAGGAGAGAGCTGTCTGAATGAAGGATGGTCATGATATAAATACAGTCTCATGAGTGAAACTCTTAACAAATAATTTTTTTTTAAAAAGGCTTCTGAAGAAAAGTATCTTTCTTGTTAAATATCTCTATAATTTCATTTTCAAAACTAAATAAAAGTTTCTGTGTTTGTAGACAAGGGTTTGCAGGTAAATTTCAATGGAAGTGATTTGGCAATTTTCAAAAGGAAATGACCAAGTTCATGACAGGTGATATGGAATTCTATGTGAAATCCATCAAGAAGAAAGTTATAGAACCATAACTTAGAAGAACTAAATTGTTTAAAACAAAAAATTACGGGCACAATGAAAATAATATGCCTTTGAAGAAATATTTTTTCTTTTAAAGCTATTCTACATATTGTCTTGAACTGTGACTCCTTTCATACCTCAAAAGTTATAACTACAAAAATTATTTCCAAGGAATAAACTTTAAAGATATTCATGATCTACACTTCAAACATTTTTAGAAGTTTCTGAGAGAACAATAATGTTCTTGAAACTTAAAGCTAAATCTTAGGAAAAATGGATCTGCATAAATTTGTCAACCTTGCCTAAGGTTTTCTATAATTTTGTCCAAATTAAAAAAATAACATGTAATTTTCTTATAATTGTACATACAAGTTTAATACTTAAATAATAAGAATACTGAAAAAGTATTTTAACATGTTGAAAATTTTCATGAATCCTGGAAAGCAAATATTAAGCTAAGTTTTGGCTGCCAGATAATTTGAAAAATATAATAATTAAAATATACAATAAATCTGATCTGAATAGATGTGTTTTTTAAATATAAAACATTGAAGTAAATATATTGGGTTATATACAGCTTGAAGACCTCTTGTTCTTCGCTGAAAGAAAGACATACTGCACAGTACACAGAGATTAAGTTCAGCAATAATTATTTAAAAACATGAAACATAAATCAGAGATTCCTCATTTATAATATTCTTTTCATGTTCTCCTAAGAATAAAAAAAATATGTAATAATCTTCATTGAATTAATGCTAATAACACCAAAATATTGGATCCAAAGAAATATTTAAATATCATGTAAAATTGATTAAATAGGATAGTATATGATCACTAAAAGTAATAAGAGCAATATATTTTTGTATGTAGCAACTTAAAATTTATACAGTTCATTGGGGGAAGAGTTTCACTGAAATGTGCTAATAGCTTAATTTAAAAGGAAAATTTTGTATATACACAAATAAATTTATATTTTTGTAGCATCTCAAAAAGACTTGATAAATGTTTCTCTCCAAGGAGGGTATGGATAGCTGCTAACTAAGGAGAAAAAGATTATTTGCTGTTATGTACCTTTAAATTTCATTATTCTTCTCCAGTGCCTCTGTTCCCCATCCAAAAGTGAAAGCTTTAGGAGGAATTAGTAGCTGTGCCGACAAAGGTTGACACTCATTATTGGGTCTCAATGTTAACTCTATTGCCTATTAAGAATTAGAATGTTTTTGTATTTGAGAATTTTGACCACCCAATCCAGGTGTATATATATATATATATATATATATATATATATACACACACACACACACATATCAAGCACTAACACTTCTATATAATATATAACCTGAATGAGAAATTGCTTTGATGATGTATTAAGCTATACATCATCAGGGTTACCTGCCACTCTGATGATGCATTAGTGCAATAAATCTCAAGGTGTGATACATTGAAAAAGTATTACTCAAAAGAGAATGGTTTTCAAGTTAAAAACTGATCCAACATAAGAACCAAAGAGAAAACCATAGAGAAACAATTTATCTATTGCCAAGAAATGAGATGCAAGCAACTATGTCTTCTCTGTTCACTTTCATTTTAGACATTAGAACTGTCACAAAGTCAGAGTAAATCAAAGTAGTGTGCTCCTTCCACTAGTACCTAAAATTCACCCTGTCCATTGCTGTTTAAAGCATGCTCATGCTACCATCCAAGGAGAAACTAAGGCAGATGGCCACTGGACTTTTAAAGATGTTTCAGGGATGCTTACATGCCTGGACACTCGGGGCATTCCAGAGCATATCATATTTCTGAAAGTTAACAAACAGAACATTGCAAAAGACGTGCAGAACTCGAGTCCAGACCATGGCCGAAAAGATATGTACATCGTATGTACATGTAATATGTACATTCAAGTACGTATTACAGGTCAAGTTCAATAGCTAGTTAAGGAATATGTCATGGATGAGAAAATTATTTCAATGAGTAAGTTTCATAGTTTGGTCTGGACATCTTCATTTGTTAATTATATGACCTTTTAGGTTTTAGAAATCAATGTTCAAATATAAAAAATTAACTTACAAGCAATACCAAAGATCTTGGCATACAGATTGAAAATGCTGTTGACTTTTATAAGACAGTGAGGAAAGTGCCCAAACAAATTTGTTTCACTGTTTCTGGGGGTTCTTTGAAAGTATTCAGCACGTGACATTTTAGCAGTCATCATTTTCCAACTACTTTGTAAGTATGTATTTCACATTGCTTGGAATGTGCCCAGTACCATGCTCATCTCTGAGGGCATAAACATGAACAAAACAGATGCTGACTTTCCTCCTATGGCCATATTTTGTTTCTGTTAATGCATATCTAGCAACTTTCTCTTCCTTCAGTTTTACGTGTCTCATTACTAACTCTTTCAAACTTCATCCTTTGGGATGAAGGTTTTCCCTCTTCTGAATTCCAGTGGGTTTCGTAACTATGAGAAGTCAGCATTTGAAAATGAAATTAATATGCCGCATATAGATCAACTGACTCAGGCTCGAGGATCCGTGACTCCCAGACTGTGTGAGTGTAGGACTTGATCAGGGGACTCTGACCTTTCAAATATATTTCAGCTTCACACTTACATATAACATTCATGTGGCACACCATTTTTTTCTGTTTTGCACATTTTCTGTGTATTCTGTGTCATATCTATCTTATTCTAAACCAATGAGAGACAGTTGAGGGAAATTTTGATTATCTATGTTCTCTCTTCATTCAATCTCAGAATCTAAAATATTCCCTGAAATAAAGTGACTCTACAAGTGTTATTTTTTAAATAAATATCTGTCTGCCTTTGCCTCTCTTTCTCTGTGTCTGTCTACCTATCTATCATTAATCTATCTGTCACGAATCTGTCTTCCTATCTATATCTATCAGTATCTATCTATCATCTATCTATCATATATATATATATATATATATATATATATCATTCATCTATCTGTGTTTATTCATGTGTGTGGTATATGATTGTGGATGGCTTGCATACAGCTATGTGCGTATATGGTGGCCAGAGGTTGATTGTGAGTGTCTTCCCTGTTTCTTTCTGTCTTATTTTATTAAGACAGCATCTCTCACTGAATTTGAAGCTCTCTAATGTGGCCAGGCTGACTTCCCAGCATGCCCCGGCGAGCCTTCTGTCTTTACCATCCCATTGCTGTAGTTACAACATGATGATTTGCTGTGTTGTCTGGCTTTCATTTGGGTACCAGGGATCCAAGCTCAGCTCTTCGTGCTTTCTCAGCAAGCACTTTGCCCACTGAGCCACCTCGTTGGCTTATAAATATCTTTCAACACCCCATCAGTGGGTAGAATTCCATCTGGATACAGAGTTATGGCAAAAACACTTGGAGGAAAACCAGTGAGTTCCAGGAAACACCTACGAGAGCACCTGTTAAGTTGCCCAGATTTGTTCAGATTGATAATATTTGATGAATGCAGATCTAGAGAGAAACATTACAGAAAATTCCTCTAGGAAAATAAACTCTGAAAACCTGAATGACAAATCTGTGTGTAATATTTGCAATAGGAATGAAGGAAGCCAGGTATTCAGAGATTTCAGAGGCCTGGTTGGGAAGGCTTGATGGCAGTGACGGCTGTTTCAGGATTGGTGAGGAGTTTCTACTGTCAGCTGTAGCTCATGAAACTGAAGATACTGCCACAAATTCCTGCAGGATTATTGTAAAGATAAAAACTTAGTACAAATATTAATTACTTCTTCACATAGGAATCACTTTCTCCTCCTCCTCCCCTTTCAGATTTCATTTGAAAATCCAATTATACCAAAATGAAGTTTTAATTATAGTATTGATTTTACTTCTTTGCAAGGAGTGGGACTAATTCAATTAGTTCTAATTATGTGTATAGAGTGGTTGGACTAATCTTTCAGGATGTTGGCCCACTAATTTTGTACCACTTTCCCCCATATCCTGGTCTTAGAGGGAATTAAGTCTCCAGACTTCCAAAACCATGCATGCATTTAATAAAGAAAAACAAGAAAGAGGATAAAATGTTCTGTTGAAGAATTCAGCCATCTGACAGTGATTTTTCTGATACAAAATTTTATAAATCGGATTTGGATAGCCATTGCAGTTAGCTTTGCCAGCAGGGTTTAGAGGATTTGTACAAGAAGCAGGAGAAAGATTAATAATACATACACACAGAAAGAAAGTGGTAAGTGGTAACAACTATTTCTTTTTTTTTTTCCAATTTAGAAGAAAATCAAGGTAAGATCAAATGAAGATGTCTTAATAATTAATATAAAAATGAGTACTTTTGTAGAAACAAGAGAGGGTATGCTACTATCAAAGCAGTGCACTGGTAATTAAAAAGGCAGGAAAGACTTTTCTTCAAGGCTCTTGAAACAAAGGTGAGGCGTAAGACTCAGTCTTCATCAGAATTTTCCACAGCAAACGGAAGGCTAGGGGACTTCAGTTCATCTCTGTTTTATAATTGGCATTGTCCAAGGGCTACCTGAACCTCCTTTGCTGTCTTACTTCCAAGCTTTACAATTTGAAGTAAGATGTCACTGGCTTTGGACTCTTCTCCATCCATAAAGACTATGAGATAAAGAGATACTTCGCCCTCCCAGAAGACTGAATTTCAAAGAGATGATTTCTGGGATCTCAAGAACACTTGGTGCAAAACCATAAAAGGCTTTATTAAAGGATTTTTAAATCCACAACACAGAGTAAGAATACACAGGTTTAAGTTCTCTAAAGAGGACGCTGAGACAAGGTTTCTCTGCTGTAACTCCAGTTGTCCTGGAATTCATTCTGTAGACCAGATGGGCCTCGAACTCGGCGATCCACCTGCCTCTGCCTCCCAAGTGCTGGGATTAAAGGCCTTCACCAACACTACCTGGCTTAAAGTGACTTATTCTAAATGAAGGAAGATGATGAGCTAACACTTCAGTCACGTTTATCTTTAAAGGGAAAATGCCTGGTCTACCATGGCCTTTACAGCAATATGAAAAGGAGTCTGTATTAGAAGTGGGTCAGTATAAAGTGCTATCTCTGCTACCAACCTGCTCTGAGATGTCAAAAAGTCAAAACTATTTTCTTTAATCAGGAATGATTCTAGCTGTTCATCTATTAAATCTAGGTTGTAGGCTGATCCTCCGGGTCTCTTACAGTTATTACATTCTTCCAGTCTACATTTGTGGTGTCTACAGAGATACATGTAATTGCAACTTAAGCAATATTTTCATCCCAAAATATTTATCCTCATGTCTTGGATGAAATGTTAGGTAATCAACTATTTCAATTCAATCAAAGTAAAATAATACTTAGATTCTTTCTTTCCTCCTCTTTTCCTACACACAAAAGACAATATCAGGTGTGTTCACCAACAGTTCACTTGAATTGTGCAAACCTGTTGAATAAAAGTCCCTAAGGCTGTCTCCCTAATCTCTTTGGCTTTTCTTGATCGTCAAAATATCTGCCTCCTTTCTTGTTTCCTGGACAAGTGAGTTAGGGAAATAATGTACCACTGTAGTCTTTCAACAAGTCTAAAACAGTCACACAAACCAGTACAGCAGCCAGTCCTCAGCTGCTCAACTTGAGATGTCCCTCACAGATACATCATATCTTCTTCCATTTTTCCGTTTCTCTATCTTGTGGTTTGTACTCATTTTTTTTCCTTATGATCTCACACTGACTATGGTTTGTCCCTAGCACAGTTTTTCCACGATTATTATCAGTGCTTCTGTGCTTATGTCTGAGACTGGGCTTTCTTGCTGTCATTTCTCAAAGTGCTGCTGAACACACTGTCTGAGAAGCAGGAATTCACAAATTACTTCTGTGTCTGAAGATGGAAAAAATGTTCAGTCAATTCTTGAATTAATTAAGAGATAACATTGATAAAGGAATGCGTTAGTGCCACAAATAATTATCACTTGAAATTACACAGTCAAAAAGGCCAATTAAGGAACCAAATATAGCTAATGAGAAAATTTAATTGATAATGTTTCAAACTGATAGTCTGGTCCTGCATTTTCTAGAGCAACATAACAATGGCAACAACAGCAACAGCAAGAACAAGGAGAGCAAATGTGAGACGCTTCCTTTTAGAGCAAGCTCCTCCGGGTCCGGGGTGAATATTTTTGCTACATACATCCACTGATATTTTTTATTCAAGTACACATATATTTAGTTTGATAATTAGTTTCCTAGGTAAATATTACTTCTTCAACGTTGTAAAAAATCCTTTAAGTTCAAACTAGAAAGGGTTTCTAGGTGTTTTTAATTAGATTACTTTTTTCTCTCATATAATACATCCCTACCCCATCCTCCCCTCTGTCCACTCCTCTCAGACATCTCCATTTCCCCACTCCCCCAGACCCACTCCTCTTACCTTAGAAATGAGCAAAACTCCCACAGTTACTACTTGAACAGGGCTTATCAAGATGGAACAAGGCCAGGCTCAAACCCCTACATCAAGAATGGACAAGGCAACCCAGCAGGAAGAACAGGGTCCCGAGGATGGGCAAAGAGAGTCAGAGACTCACAACCCCTCTGTCTCCAACTTTTAAGAGTTCTACAAGAACACCAAGCCAGACAACAATAAGATATATTTAGGGGACCCTGCAGGCTCCCTGTCTGCCGGTTCAGTCTCTATGAGCCCCTGAGAGTCCTGGTCGGTTAACTCCGTGGGGTTTGATTTATGCCTTGCTTTAAAATGAATTCAAATTAACTCCAACTTCTTGACTTTCAGAGATCTTTCTTCTTTGCAACTGTGTAGCATACTGTAAGCTCTCAACATTCTGACTGATCTTCCCGAGGAGACCACTCGAACACTGTGGTGAAAACAGACGTGCAGTCTTTGGAAATTAATTACTACACAGGCAATGCAGCTAGGAATCCTTACTGATAACAGTACCAAGAACCAAGACAGAGAACAGAATAGCTTGTTTCCATCTTGATGATGTTTTCTCTGTAACTTTGAGCTTGCTTTTCAAGGCTTTGTGCCACATGGATAAGAGAAAAACTGGAGTTTACCCAGTATAAGGGCAGGAATAGAAGATGCAGGCTCGGATGTCAGGAAAGAGTCTGACACAGCCTTTTCATGGAAGAGAAAGTCCGAAAAGAGAAAATAATAAAGGAAAAAAAATTACGCACCTCAAATATTTGTGTTCAGAATTCACACAGTATGGACTTTATAAGGGTTTGCAGCAAGAGTTTATTCTTACTGTTTATAAGCACCCTGCTTTCTTACTGATGCAAGGCTATCTGATATGGCCAGTGGAGGGGTTGTTAAATCAGGCCAGTTGGAGAAGCCACAGCAAGACAAAAGCTGTGGCAATTTTTACTGAGAGCAATCATACATTTTATATGTTTATCAGAAACAGAATATAACGTTGATTACCAGGATCAATACAGTGATAGTTGCCAGGATACAATAATGTTTGCAAGCTACCCAGGGTGTACAAGATTCATGTCTGAGAACATTTGTCCTGTCAAGCTCTCATCTTTCCTTGACTACTAAGGGAACATACAGAGAAACTCAGAGTGGCCCCCCCGAGGGAGTGTTTCAGTTTCTCAGGAACTGAAAGACACAGAGCACCCCAGGAGTCATGGTCTCTAATCTGAAAAACCTGTGACACATGCCAATCAAGGCAGCTGGGTCAGGGCAACTCCACTGTTCCCTGCAATTGTTTAAAGTCAAGGTTTTTTAAATGAAATAAAGCAAACTCTTGGGAAAGAGGGAGTTAGGGCAAGCTGACCTGGTGGCTCTCTGTGGCACCACAATGAGAGCCAAAGATTCAGGGCCATAAAGTAAGTGCCGATTTGGACAGTGGGGGTTTTGGCTGAGAAAATGATTTATAGTGTGTTCCATATTGGTATGTGTGGGGAGACAGAGGTAGGTAGGTAGGTAGATAGATAGATAGACAGACAGACAGACAGACAGACAGACAGATAGATAGATAGACAGACAGATAGATAAATAGGAGAGAAAAGGCAGAAGGGGAGAGGGAAGGTAGGAGATAGAGGGAGAGAGCATCTTAAAGAGAATAAAGGAGAGTTCATTTTGACCAAAATATAGGTGAGCATGGCCTAGGGACAGTGATCCAAGTTGCTCCAAATAACACGTTCTAATGTAGAAGGTGTAAAATGAGCTTGATTGCCATATAACAAAAGGAAGTTCTAAGGGAGTGTGTATTCCAAACACATGGGAACGGTTGCATGTGAGTAGGTTACCACAAGGTCTGGAGAACTTCCATATAAGTCTCAGCTGTTATCTGATGACATTCTTAGCTTGGGGTTTATTGAAAGCTGCTCTGTGTGTCACTATATTACACTTTTACATGATTATTGAAGAGGTATTAGGTTAAACAAAGATTTGGATTGTGAATAACTATTAAGGAACATCTTAAGCTCAAAATACTTTTGGATCTGGTTCTGTAATATTCCAGCTCACCACAAGCACTAAGTTCTAATCTGTCAATCAGCCTTAGGGAATGTTTAACAGGTGTGGCTTTTTGGTCTGTGAACTTCAGTTCACAACTGGGTCAAAAGTTGACTTGGACTGAGACGCAATGTACACATGATCGGTCATGAAATTCTAATATTTTAGGATACCTAGATCTGGCATTATTTGTTAGATTTTAGACATTCTACAAATTCAGATATTAAAATTATCAGATTTAGAAAATTTAAACACATCCTGGGCTCAATGGGCACATGCCTACAACCACCGAACATGGGAGGCGGTGGAAAGAGTTGGGCCACAGTTCAAAGATGTCTTGTGCTACACAGCAAGTTTTAAAGAGCCACAGCTACAAAGCAAGGCCATGTCTCAAAATAGCAAAATAAAATAAAATTTAAAATGAAATTTAATTTTTAAGAGAAATGAAAATGCAAACAAAAGTTGGGTAGAAGGATGACAAAATATTCAAGTGGATTTGAAAGATATCAACGTCTATGCAAAAATATGGAAAACATTAAAAATAAAATTGCAAGCAGCATGCTATTAAGGAACAGTCAGAATTCTACAAACAAAGCAATAACCCAGAAGACAGAACTCAAGAGATGTTGAGAATAGTGCACCAAAGAGGAAAATATGTAAACTGTGAACTTCCTAGGAAAATAAAACAAAAAAAAACAGCTCTCAGTTGCTTAAAAAAAAAGAAAGAAACCCACAGGACTATCGGAATATCTTTAATGTCCTGTGAGCACACAGCTATCAACCAAGAATGCCATGGAAAGCAACATTGTCTTCCAAACTTATTTCCTACATAAACAAAACTTGAGAGTTTGAATTTTTCCTCATTAGAGAGAATGAATTTAAAGTGATTAGATAAGTCAACTATAAGCAAAAATGCAAAGAGAGTTCTGGAGTCCAAATTGAATGACAAATAATAAGAAGAAATTACATGTAAGACCAAGCAACAACTCTATCAATCAAGATTAAAATTCTGATTGCTTTTTTAAAAATGTATTAAATTATCAAGTGAATGCAATTGATTGAATGAAAATGGTTGATTTGGAGTGATTTGAAGCCTTTATGTAACACAAAATGGGGGCAATATAGTCATTAATCTTTCATTAGTTGGACTAAGGGATCATGAGGCAATTTCGAAGGTAACAACTAAGCAGACAGAAAGTGTATGCAACTTTTCAAATGTAAAGGTAAGGAAAAATATGGATAATAATAGAAAACAGTGTAAAAAATAAATTTAGCATATGCCTTTCCCCTGGCTCACCAGCACATTCCTATTCTCAGGAGTGTTTTTCTCCTTCTTAATTAATGGTGTCTATTTCCATTACTGAGGGTGAAAAATACAAAATTTGGTGGTGCAGTTAAATTCCAATCCATCAGTTAAAGTGTGTAAGATAAAACCACAACTACTAAAGAGACTACACAGATAGAACTCTAAAAATTCATGCTTACGATTTGTTTTTCTCTGAAGCTATCCATAACTACAAAGATGTTTTAGTCCACCAGGAAGATGAACCAATTCGAATTGTGTATGAAAACTGATAGTACAGAACCAAAAATATGGGTGGAGAAATGGCAGCTTTTCAAAAACAAAAAAAACCAATCAACAAATGAAAAAAATGTATCACCCCATAAACCAGGGTGTTTAACACCTGCCTATTAATTGAAAGGTAAAGAAGACAAACAAAATAAACTTGCATTTGATCATTGAGGTTAACAGGCTTGGCCCACCCACAGGCATGGAGCATTGCATGGGTGTATGTATGGACTTTCATTTGAAGAGCATTCAAAAATGCTTGTGAGCCTTGTCCACAGAAGAGATCACAGAGTCACTCTCAATAGATTTGAGTAACCTAGAGTAAATGGAGAATTCAGTGTCTGGCCCACATAGAACATGTAGCAAGGAAGAAAATATAATGGTGGTTTTCCTAATTCATATATGACATGAATGACATCAAAATCTGTAGAATTCTAATAAATAAGGAAGATGAACATCAGTAAATTTGAAGGTATATCAAGAAACAAGATAAACTATAATGTTTAATTTAAGATATTAGGAAAAAGACCAGTGATGATAAAATTTTAATGGACCAGAGGGCTAACCTAAGGAAAACAGAAAAATTACAGAAAATGGATTGTCAGGGTAGGATTGAAAGAACTTATATCCAGGACTTATTTCTTAGAATAACATTTTTAAGTGTCTTCTTCAGAAGTAAAGATGATTTGGTAGTAAGTTTTAATCAGGTACCATTTGGCTTTCATGCAATCTATATTAAGTACAAAAGAAAATGAATTTTTAAAAACATACAAGTTTTTAAATTGCATGAAAATTCAATAACTCAACATTTAAGAAACCAAAGTATCTCTGAAACAATTTGGAATACGATGTGTAGTGTTTTGCATGCTGGAATATGGGACATAACATTGTGAATCCTGTTACATGTGTGAACGGTCAGGTTGTTTCCTACCGTTGTAATTTAAAATATGAAATTAGCCACTAGAAGTTGGAAACAAAAAGAATTTGCCTTCCAGCAAGGGAAATTCTTTTAATCAAATTTTTGAATAAACCATTTATTAGTTCTACCTTTTATTAACACATTCAGTAAGCCACTTAACAAAAGAAATTCTTAGTCTTAAAGGGTTCTGTGATTTTATTTAATCTCTTTATGCTGAAGGATCAAAATATGAACTGTAGATCTGGAGACATGGAATTGGAAACATACCTAAATCCGAGGAAAAGAATCCTGTAGTGCACTGGTTACCTGAGCAGTTCCCTCAAAATGTTATGGTGAGCATAGAAATACTTTGGCTATTATTTTTCTCTTTTATTAATGTCATATCAAGCTGGAAGTGAATTTCTATCATTTCAGTTTGGCTTCAGTTTATGAGTCTTAATATAGCACTCTCTGATAGTATAATTACATTCTAAAACTAAAAAGCCAGCCAAAACATGGAAGATAATGTCATAACATACGTAAACTTACACGTGTGTGAGAGTCAATACACCAAGGTATGCCAGCTGTTCTCTCAGTCACTAATTCAG
Organism: Cricetomys ansorgei; assembly: GCA_026225945.1. NCBI lineage: Eukaryota > Metazoa > Chordata > Mammalia > Rodentia > Nesomyidae > Cricetomys > Cricetomys ansorgei. The sequence continues at coordinate 1,205,702 of JAMJFZ010000185.1, read as the reverse complement.
CAGTTATTTTAGTAGGAGTTTACCACTTGCATCAGAGTTTCAAAGCAGTGCAGAGACATGACCAAGAATTTTCTGTGACATCGTCTGGACTCACACTCGATTTAAGAAAAAGAAAGCTCAATTACCTCCATTGTGCATTGACAAAGAATGAGAAACAAGTTTGCAGCCAAGAAACTAGGACGCTAAGTACAAAATGGTCTATTTTACTTATGAATATCAGACTACACTCCATTTATCATTCTGTGTAGTGTCTCAAAGTATTACTGTAGCTCAGGTTAGCTTTGAACTCACAATCCTTTCACCTCAGACTCCTGAGAATCTGGAATGAGGAGATGGACCCACTAAAGCAGACTTCTTGATACCTTATCAAATAGTATTTTTATTCATTTATGAACTTCATTCATAATTATTTCATTAGTCATTTTCCTTTTTAAAGTGATCCATAATACTAGAACCCATATTAAAATTTCAGGTTCAAGCATGTGCTAATGTTTCTCTTGACATTTATCATCATGACAAAACATTTTCCCAAGCCTATATAGCATAAATAAATGCTAATTAGCTCTACAATGTAATATACATCACTATCATTACCACATATATGCATTGTAAAATGTGTGTCATACTGTGACACAGTTCCAAGCACAACTTCATAATAAGATGCTATTTATTTACTTATTACACATCTGGACTATTAAATTATTTTATTTAAAACTGTGGAAAAAAGATCTCAAGAAAGTAATAAACACTAGTAAAAGGATTACATGGTCCTTAAAAGTTGCATAACGCACAGTCATAAGAGATTTTGTTGAAGTGTTGGTCATTGTTGCCTCTTTGCCCCTCCCAAGCAAAATCCCTTCAACCTGCACAAGTCAGATAGCATCTTTGTTAATATCCATCTTCCTTCATATTCTATAATTTTCTCAGTGTGCACATAGTTGATTCTTAGCACATATATATGTCTCTTTGGGTAGTTTTGACAGTTGCAAAGAAGGAACAGAGTTTGCAAGCTTTGACTATCATGTAGACCCCCCTCCCTCCCTGCCCAGAGACTTAATTGATTGCTTTCTACTTTTCCGAGAATTATGCAGTAATTCTCAGAATCACTTTATAAGTCATTTCTTACTGAGATTGAAGGATTAATCCATCTATTAAGGAAAAATTACCCCAGATATCTCTGCCATTGGACACATTAATAACTATGGACCATCTCATCTGGGAGTGTCCTGAGGAAATCCTTCATTCATTCTGTAATGATGCTGTCCTGTTGCCATATTGCACAAAATGGAATCTCTTCCCTTCAGTTTTTCTCACGTCTCTACTTACTGCTGCTGCATCCCAATTGGTAAGTTCAAAAAAATGCACAACTCCTTGGCCTTCTATATGAATGAATGAGTAGGTTTTCTAATTCTATTTTAAGATATACCTGGTCGTATCTGTCCCTGTGTTTGTGGCAAGATCGGGAGGCTGCATGGTCACATTGCATCCACAGTCAAGGAAGAGGAAGTAGGTCCCAGCTACAAAGGCTCAAGATCTGCCCCAGTTAAGTACTTCCTCCAGAGAGATGACATACCTTAAAGGTTCCATGTTTTCCCAAAAAAGCACTGCCAGCTCCCATATAAGAAGTAAACTTTTATTGCAATAAACCACTAAATTTAGTGATTGTGTTAGAGCATTCACCCTATCTTGATTTATACGCCTACACCAAATTATAATCTTGTGAAATCACAATGCGATATTATAATATCCTCCAAGGCTTTGGCATTCTTTCAGTTTCGGAATATAATTATTCCATCACAGAGCGCTGCCTTAGAACCTGTAAACCGAGGCCAAGCTCACGTAACAGAAATTAAATGCCATTCTTCGAAAATGAGGCCGAAATTTACATAGAAAAGGAAGCCCTAGAAATGGAGATCATAGAAGAAGTTACCAGACTTTAGAAAAAGGAAACTTGTTAAAACAGTTCTTTTTAACTGCTTCTCTTTTTATGAAATTATAATAAGAATCTGTTTTATGTCTGAACCTGCCTTGTGGAGTTTTATGCTGCCATGCGCCACTTCGTTCTTTGTCTTTTCCAATTCCATCAGCTGTTTAAGAGCTGGAAGTATACTTGCTTTGCCATTTCTGGGGACTAATTGGCACTCCTGTTAATTGCATGAGGTGTAATATCAGGGTAATGGCAGTCATCTTGTTTTGGGTCATAAGGCTACTGGTTCTTTGAGCTCTTTAACAAGTCCTTTCATCACCAGATAATATTCTTTAAGTGGCATTTTAAATTTTACTTTCAGGTATTAATTGGTGCCCCCTTGAGTCTAAGAACTGGAAATGTCAAGAGTGAGGGCCGTTATCTAGTTGATAGTTAACACACACTCTCTTTCCTTTTCACTGCAGGAATAGTCTCATTATCTGATTGCTTCACCCTTGTTAAGACGGCCAATGCAATGCCTGTCCATTAAGCAATTTTTGCAGGTTGACCATAATGCAGAAAATGTGCCCTGGAGACAGAGTCCTATTAAAGTTTGAGGAGAAAATGGAATTCTTAGGGCATGACAGTCAATTGTAAATTTTCAGTGAATCCAAGATGTGTATTTATTTGAAGTCACATTTACAAACTTTGGGATTTTTACCTGTCGCTCATGTTTGAGTTTCATATTTTCTAAAATATTTTAAGATAAATATATATCATTACTGAAGTACCATATAAGTAATTTTTTCACACAGGAGAAATTTTTCACATGGATTTAAATATCCTGATATTCTACTTGGAAATATTTTTTTTTCAAAGAATTTCTACAATTATCACAAATAAGTCTGTTTGATTCTTCTATAAGCATACAAATATACAAGAATAAGTGTGTTTATATTCAATGGGTTTCTCTTAATTTATAATCTTAATTTTTGTTAGATCTTTATTAGTGTTTATTAAGAAAGGTTTTCAGAAAAGTATTTTCAAGTGAAATTTACTGCATTCTAAAGTAGGAACTGTGTTAGCATAGAAAGCATAGGCTTGCATTCTACTAACTTTTTAAACTGAGTGTAGCCAGGCAAGAGAATCAAGCATTTAATTCTCTCAACTCAAAACTAATTCAAGCAGAAATGATTTGTGTGTTCTGCCCAAAACTAGACTAATAATTATTCCATAAGAAACTTTCTCGGTCCCTTTAGCTTTCAAAGATATCACTAGAATTGTAAATAATGCAAGGGATAGAAGACAATCAACGGAATCCACAGTTCTTAAAATACCAAATAGAGTGGACGCTCAGAGAGAGAAGGCCTTGGAGGCCAAGAGAGGACACAAGGGTAGCATTATGCAGAAGGTGTGACTTCCCCTTGAGACCTTCTCTGAAGACACAGCTCTTGTGCTCAGAGAGGTCAGGACTGAAGAGCAGTTCTGCTCTACATCCCTGAGGTCACATTTTCAACATACAGATTTCAATGAATCATGAGTCCTATTTTCTTTGCCCTTATAATTTATGATTTTCTATAAGAAGGGTTTTATATATATGTATGTATATGTGTATGTATGTTTGTATATATGTGTATATATATATATGTGTGTGTATTAAATAATCACTCCTTTTAGACTCTATTCAAACCAATTTTATAATTTTAAAATATTCATTTTGTTTATTTTTTATCTTACCATAGTATTTTACCTTGTAGTTCTTTTTGAAACAGTTTAAAAATATTCTCCCGTGTAACAGTATTAACTAACTGAACTTTTGATTCTTAAAAATACATACTTTATATGTCAATTCAACATATATAGTTTACTTTTATTTCTATAATTATTTAGATTTAGAAATATATCTATTCTATTTCAACCTATTCTGGATTTTTTTTTATTTTATTTATTCCGTTTTTAAGTGCGCTTTACCTCACTGTGCCATTTTGTAGGATAGACTGCTTTATTTTCTATTAGTCCGTTTCACTGATTGCTTCGTTTTAACTTTTAATCATAACTTATTGTTACTACTTTCCTTACAGTTTAAAAGGTATTATTTCATGATCTAATCATAATATTATACCCTGACTAATTTACTTCATGGGCAGGTGGCATTCAATGTAGCATTGTTTGACAATTTTTTGTTATTGAGAATTAAGGAACCCCATTCTGTCTGGAATTCATCAAGAAGGAGCTCAGTTTTGAAGACCAGCTCAGAATAATTTAGAATGTTTTCTAAAATGAGATGTTTTACCTGAAATAATGGCTCTTCCACAGCACATTGCATGGCTAGGGCTGCTCAGGTAAGAGACCAAATGCTGAGTGACCTTACTCTTGAGTTGCAGTTGCCTTAGCCAAACACAGTATTCAGAACTCACTTTCCGAGGAACTCTGAGAAATGACTTAATTTAGTCTAAGCAGATTCTAGAGTTCTAATTTCTGGTTTCCCATTCTGGCGTGGTTTGTTTCATATTTTTTACTTAAATTTTAAATTTTACTTAAATGTACTTAAATTTTTACTTAATTTTATTTAAATCTAATGAGTCTCCATTTCCATGTAGGTTAAGTAGGAATTACAAATGAAAGTGTTTTACATGAAATTGGATGTTTGTATAAGTTCCACAGGAAAATATTGGAGCCAAAGGGGAGAAAAAAGGGGAAGGAAGGATAAATAGCATCAATGTTGTTTGATTAATCCTCAAAGAATCACATTAATTTATATTTGCATAAATTATACATTGTACATATATTTATATGTGTGTATTTATATTCTTTTAAAGAAAGTCAGGCTATTTGTGCTAACAATGCACCCCATAAGAACCACAGATTAACAAAAGTCCAGTACCAGGCAAAGGAAAACTTTCAACCGTTTGGTCAAGGTAGTTCAACTGATTCTCAAAACAATACAGATATTGATGCAGCCCTTGGTTGCCTCCCAAAAGTTGAGGGTGAGCCCCTCAGTTGTTGAAGACACCACACACTGAGGACACATGACTCCAAAAATTCAAGCTGGATTTGAGCTAAAAGCCTCTTTCCTGCAGTCTAGCTTTCATGGACCCAGGAAATAAAATGCAGACTTCCAAGGGAGTGACCCAATTAAACAGTCCCACCCAACTGCAACATCCATGAACCACAAGGAGCATGGCAGGATATACAAGTATATGCAACAAGTAGAACTCACTGCTTGATAGCAACCAACAGTTGTCTAATTAGAGTTGAGGTCCTCAGTGGAAGAGAAACTATAGCTACTAACAGAAACCTTCCTGAGGCTCGTGAGGTCATAAATCTTAGAAAAGAATTTACTACCACCACTTTGTTAGACCAGCAAAATACCTTACTACATACTAAATCTTATTCTTATACTCACTGGTAAGTGTAGTTACCACTTCTCATCAAAAAAGCCCCCTGCCTCTCTCTTTGTTGTTGTTTCTTTGTTTGTTTGGTTGTTGGTTTTTTGAAACAGGGTTTCTCTGTTGTAACTCTGGCTGTTGGAACTCACTCTGTAGGCCAGGCTGGCCTCAAACTCAGAGAGATCTGCCTGCCACTGCCTCCCAGGTGCTGGGATCAAAGGTGTGCGCACCACTGTAGTAGTATGCTGCTGGGTGGCTCAGCAAACAGAACAAGGAAGCACTTTCATTGGTGCAAACACTGTCAGACTTCAGCAGAGTGAACTGCGGTCATGGCAAGCACCATACTGGACAGTGGAATTGTGAGTGTGCCAACTCAGGATTTTTATTGGTACAGAACTCCTCAGGTGTCCTACTGAGAGCACGTGCAGATCATTAGCAATCAAACATCCCCCACACTAATCTAAGACCTGAAAATAATACAAAATGTGAATACCCAGGGAGCCCTTCACCCAAGATTGCATAAAACAATTATTTTAAATGAAACTAAAGATAAATTTCTATAACAATTTACCTTTTCTGTATAAGCCAATCCAAAAAAAAACTGCTTTATCTCTACAATACAATTTAACACTATACCAGCAAAATGATTTACAAGAGGAACGGTCACAAGGGTTGCTAATGCACAGGACCAAATGCCACTAAACATCTGCCAAGGTTTTCACAATGTCTTTGGACAGCAGTAAAGCATTATCTATGTCAAGTTATCTGGAAATGGATTACTCATGTTCTTCTGGGCTCCTCCAAAGGGATTGGGTCCCTTTTATAGTTCTGCCCTCTGCAGCACACATATAGCTTGTCCTCCAGGCTTTGAATGGCTTCACTCCACTGCTGTTGCTGTTCTTGGTGATCATCCCATTGTACAGGTATCTTCAGAACTCTGAGGTCTTCTGCTACACTTTCACCAATAGCCTCTCCTGGGCTCTCTTCTTGGTGCCAAGCCTCAACTTCTTTACATAACCCCTTCATCTGGGCCTTCAACTGCTACTGAGGCTGTACTTTTACCAGTAGCCTCTCATAGTGCCAAGACTCAGATGCTCTCCATGACCATTACATCCCCTACATAAAACAAATACCTGCAGACAATCAAAATGCCAAGACCTAGACAGCTCCTCACCCAACAGTATGCATAAATCGTCATAAACATAACTAAAACTAAGCTTCTACATGTCTCTTTTCTGTATAAGCCAATCAAAAAAAGCTTTATCTCTACAACACAGTTTAACACTATAACAGCAAAACTATTTACAAGAGGAACAATCACAAGGGTTACTAATGCACAGGACCACCATACCACTTGGATTCAAAGAACCCTTTCTTCACAGCAAATTGGGACCATCACAAAAAGCTCGACTGAACATAAGGCAGACATCAACAGATCATGGGAAGCACAGGCCCGGCAAATTCATTTGCATCACAGCTCCTGCAATATGTCCTAGTGGACATCACAGACTAGGTGGTGGGAAGACTGTAATCAAGAGAAGACTAGGAAGTCTGCTATGACACAGTCTTTCCTAGAAATGGCTCATAAACAAGACCAGAGCAATGGCAATGGCATGTTAACATGGAAAGAGAAAATTTCACTGGGTTCCAACCCTAGACAAAGTATACTAAGGTTTACCTGGGATACTCTGAAGCTCTCGTGAAGTATAAACTCACAGTATTGATGATAGTTTACAGAAAATGGCTAAGGCAGCATCCTTCATGCAGGAAATATCTTCTTATTACTAAAATAGAAAAGAGGAATATTTGAAAAAGTATAATAAACATAATAGAAAATATCCTTGAGCAATAAGATTATCAGTTATAAATATTCTATCCAATTATAAGGAAATGAGTAACCAGTAAAAAGAAGGTTGTTGCATAGGATAGAGAATCAATCTATGGTTCAACCTCTGGAACATTTAGGAAATAGTCAACCCATCCGTGACTTTTGTCCCTGTATAACATGGAAAAGCTGTGGCTAACTTCAAAGCCTGACAGGTAGAATCATCACTGGAAATTAACCCTGGAAAGGGTTCCTAATAAGCAAGAAGACTGCATCCTAATATGAGGAGTGTCTGTTCTTAGATTTCCAAGGCAGATGTTTTCGTCTTTCTATGAAAGAATCCTGATCAATTTTGTTCCCTACACATTAAGCTATATTCTGATGTGTGTCAGTTAAAATTGATGGGCAGATATCCCCCAGTAGGCTCTAGGAGTTCAGAGAAGGAATTGCTAATTTGTTCACTCCTGTGAATAAAAGCCAATTATGTAATTTCTCCAAGATCCAATTTTGTTTAGAGACTATTAACATATCCACCATTATTGAAAGGGGGAAAATAATTAAGTAATTAAAACATACCTCATATTAGTAATAGAAGCACTGACACTTGGTCCTCATTACTCTGTATCTCAGTATGTATATGGAGGAAGATCTAATATACAGGTAATTTTTGGCTCACATTCATCTTTCATGATATCATTGACGAGCACAACATTTTCAATCTTCAGGCTAGCATTCAAAAACATCTATAATGTAACAAAAATCTAACTCAGTTTTGAATTAATCTATCAGACACTCATGAAGATTGATTTGAAATGATTCTCCTATTGCCATGTTTGTAAGACAAACAGAAACCTTACATGCTTTTTCTGGTCATTTAACTTAAGAGCCATCACTGTAGATCCACCTGCCTGGCCATTCTTAGCACTTTGGGTTTGAAGCTGAATTATACTAATGATTACGTATGACAGTGTTAGAGTCTTGCTCAGTTCAGGTGTGGCAACTGTGAATTAAATTTCCTCCATCCTTTTCTCATACTGTTACAGCCAAAATAATTAGTGGAGGGAAGGAGAGCATAGTAACAGCCGTGACAAACCCTGATGATTTTTGTTCTCATATTCAAGGGGAAAATATTTTAGCTATTCTGTCTGAACAGGAAAATGTATGTATGCGTGTATATATATATATATATATATATACACGCATACATACATACATGGAATTGTGATCTGACCACCCACTTGATTTTATTAACAAAGGAGTTTTGAGAGATTATAAATAGAAAAAAATGGCAACAGAAAAAAATTAAGTTTTAATAAAATTACTTTAATCAAGTCCAATATTATGTAGGAAAAATCATTTACTTACAGGATCGAATGTAGATTTTTATGTTTTTTCCTTCCTTCCTTTCTTCTTTCTCTTCTTTCTTTCTTTCTTTCTTTCTTTCTTTCTTTCTTTCTTTCTTTCTTTCTTTCTTTCTTTCTTTCTTTCCTTCTTTCTTTCTTCCTTCCTTCCTTCCTTCCTCCTTCCTTATTTCTTTCCTTCCTTCCTTCCTTCCTTTCTTTCTTTCTCTCTTTCTTTCTTCTGCTCAGGCCACATAGGACACTTTTTTTTCTAATGAACATGAAGATTATAAAATCATCTTTACCTATTGTCAAGAAAATATGAAATCTTAGTGTATATGCCTTTCTCACAGGAAGTTTAAATATTTCAGTACTTAAGTTATATACAAGCTAACAGGGAAGCGAGGCAGGCTGATCACACCTGTAGTTTTAGCTCTCAGGAGGAGAGCCTTGAGTACCAGGAGTTCCAGAACAGACTAAGCATCAAAGGGAGAGTCTGTCTCAAGGAAAGAATAATTAAGTAGGTAAGCAAATGAACAGGAACTGAATTCATGATGCAGTCTATGCACCAAAAAGGAGCTGTAACGGGAATGGCAACAGTGTTCAGGGCAGGAACTTGAGCCATAAAGTAACGAAATTTAAAGTTAAATATCCAAACACTGAAACGTAAGACACTGGAACAGCAAATCAGCTCTCAGGAAGTTATATTTTTTGTAACTGGCATTTCAAGGTAAACAATGTGACTTACTGTGTTTCTGTAGCATAGCACTCAACAGTTTCAATGATGACATCCAATCAATTACTAGGAAAAAATGGTTTTAAATTAACTTTTAAATGTGGTTTTAGTTTTACATTTGACATTGGGTACCAGAAGCCATTTTGAGAATTATTTATATCTACCATACTGTTTTTAACAAAATGCTACCTTTACAAAAAAAATAAAAATCCATAGTACTGCTAGCCAATCAAGACAAATACTCTGCAGCTACCTCTGTGCTCCACCCCCCTGGCAGTGATATAGCTCCAACCAACTCATTCACTGATCATCTGTTTCCAAAGGAGTTCTGAATTACTTCCATCCCCCATTTACTTATAAATGTTTCATTACTGATAGTTTTTCATTTGAACAATTCCCCCATCCCATTCAAGAGCCTGACATTTCGCCACTGATGTCCACGTGCTTCTGTATTATTCATTCAGTACTTACCTGGCTTTGGGAGAGCTGTATCACCCTGGCTGGGAGGTGTTGATACGCAATCCACTTCCTTCTTCCATGTCTTAGACTGTATTCGGGCACATTTTCAGCTTTTTATTTGACAAAAACTGAAATTTAAAAAAAAAAAAAACAAATATAGAAAACTTAGTACTTGTGAGGAAAAGAGTTATTGTCTGTTGATGGCTGTGCAAACAGAGTTGCAGTGGGGATACTGTGATCTACAAAAGATGTAACTGAGTTGTAAATAAGAAATTCCTTCTTCATAGACTTTAGGCTATCCCTGGATTCACTCTCATGGAACCAGAGAATGACAATGTGCTCAGTACTTTGAACCCACTCTGTGATCACAGTGATAGATTTTAGTATTTCTTCACATCTTTAGGAACTTCCTTTGTCAAATATTTAAAAATATACTTAACACTAAACATGCATATAGGAAGCATGCACATATATAAACAACTATTATATACAGAGAGAGAGAGTTAATTCATGGTCAAGTACATCTATAGGAATGTTATGTAACAGCCGTTTGGTCCATGTGCTGTCAGCACTTGTGTTCCAAACTTTGGGAAACCATAAATTAGATTGGACTTCCTTTAAAATTCTTGGCAAAAAAAGCAAAGGAACGATGCAAAAGGCTCAGATAGTTAGATTTTGAGCTGCAGTCAAGATTTGTGAGTATCTGTTTTGTCAGGCAGTCTACTTTGGATGATGATGGAGCAGGAGAGAAACACAGAGGAAATTGTTGATTCCATTCTCAGTTATTATTTGTTGAATCTGTGAACGTTTACGTAAAATCCCTAAGGTGATATAATGAAGTTTTAAAGTACAAACATTGGTAGTTTGTCATGACTCCAGTCACTAATTAATAATCATACAAACTGTTATCAATCTTCATAAATTTACGTAAAATTACTTTTCTTAACTGGAAAATAAGCTTAATGGATCTACCCAGTAAAGTTGCCCTGAGAACCGAAGGAAAAAGTCAACCGTAGAAGACCTACAGGCTCCTGGTACAGTGAGCTCCAGCTGTCTGTCCCATATTTTGTGATGGGGTAGGTATATAGCTTCTAGGTTAGTTCAATCTTCAATCACTGGTTCTATGGACAACATCTGTCTGGATATGGGTTTTATATTTTTTAAAAAAATCAAGAAAAATTAATATATCAAACCTAGAAATGTACGCATCATCATACAATACTTATAAGCACATGTACATTTCGAAACACACACCCCTTTCTAGCTTGTTCTGATTTTATTTTATAACACATCTACTTAGATACAATCATAACCGTTATGAATGAGGCCTCTCTTCAAGTGTGCTTGTCATCAGGACCGTGCTCCAGAATCCTCCTGGTCCCTTGTGCTTGTAATCTGTAGAAAGAATGAAGACCAGACACACACGTACAAAGTGTGGTGCAGAAGACAAACGGAGAAAAAAGTGGAGTGAAGCACTCACAAGTGATAACGAATGGACAGTGAGCCAAGAGCACAAGAGTAAGAGTGGGCAATGTCCAACGAGATAATCAAAAGAAATTACATTTTAGGAAGGCTTAAAATATTTCTAAAAACTCCAGAGAGAGCTTCCTTTTACGGGTGTTCTACTCAGGTGACTGACAGGCCCGTCTGGGTTGAGTCTTACTGAAAGGGAAAATAGCACACCTTTGCCCTTGGCCCAAATGCTTCTAATTAGACCAGTGGTTCTCACCATTCCTAATACTGCGACCCCTTAATACAGTTCCTCATGATGTGATGACTCCCAACCATAAAATTATTTTTGTTGCTACTTCATAACTGTTATTTTGCTACTGTTATGAATTGTAATGTAAATATCTGACATGCAGATGGTCTTAGGAGACCCCTGTGAAGGGTCATTCAACCACCAAAGGGGTAGACCCACAGGTTGAGAACCGCTGGACTAGCTAGTAAGACATTAAAAACATTCCAGACAGTTCAGACTGCCTCATCTCTATCCAGAACAAGATATATAATTTAGATCTTGGCAGTGTCAGCTCCTTGTTTTACAAGCTGCAGATTATGAGCTAGAAGTCCATCCTCAGTGACCTTCAATCTTGCTAGTACTCAACTAGCTACCTAAGGTATTTACAGGGCTTTACTGTCTAGTCACTCTGAGCATTCAACGGATCCCACATTGATATTTAACAATCCATGATGCTGCATGGCCACTTTCTTAATGTTCCATTTAAAATTTCACAATTAACCGAATTGAATTCATCTCAAAATAACCCTTCTATGAAGGAAGTTCAGAGCCACTGCTGTGTCCCTACAGCCTAGGAAGAAAAGGGAAAGGGAAAAATTGGGAGAAACATCTGAAAAAATACCCTTCAAGCCCCTCAAAGAAGATGACATGTTAATGAACATAACAAGTGAGAAATGAAATCGCAACACTGAGCTCACATCTGCACACTGAGCTGTCTTTGAAAACCTGCATGTAAGCTTTGGTAGCACAACGATGCTCAGCCCTTGTGTTCGACCCTAAGATCCTGGCTTAGGATAGCTGCATTGTTTCTTCTGTTTTAATAATGACTTATTCTTGTTCTTGAGCTAGCATTTAGGGGAAATAACAGTTTGACGTTATTTGTAATTTCTCAACAGGCATTGCACCTTCCTGAGATTTACATAATTTCTGGTCCTTCTTATATTATTATTAACAATTATCATTATTATCTTGTCCCGTCTGCTGCCCCATACTTTCACATGCTCATAAATCACCATCTCTGTCATGCATGAATTGATTATACAGACTTTTTTCCACTTAATAACTATCACTGACTACAGAAACCCTTAGGATCTTTGGTTATAAATGATTTGGGTTGTACAATGTACTTTCAGTGTGTGTGTGTGTATGTGTGTACGTGCTTGTGTGGTCTGTCCACCTGTCTGTCTGCCTGTCTGTGTGTTCACTAGTGAGTGAGCACAGGATCTCTCACGTGGTGAGCAAGAGCCTGCCACCTCTCTTACACCCTTTCCTTTGTCTCCACACTTCATCCCTTCTGTCATATGCAATCCCTGAGTCCCATCCCCAGCTCTATAGCAATCTACCTTTTGTGGCCTCTCCACACTAGGGAACTAAGCAGATCCTAGTGGAACATCCTGCTTTCCTCCCTCCTGTGGACCCCCTCAGCCCCTCCTCCTCACCTCTCCCCATTCCTAAATGTCGACTCCGACTCCAGATACATAGGGATTCGATTTTACCCCAAATCCCCAGTGGCCACACCCAGCAGGTTCCTAGGAGAATTTCCTACGAGGCAGCACACAGCCACCACCTTCCCCTAAGAATGAGAGAGGGCACAGAATCCAGGGAACAATACACTCAGCCATCAAAGACAAGACCGGATATCAGCATCTCGAATTACAATCTTCCCAAACGCAGATGCCTAGATGCCAATAAAAAACACAACCAATAACAGCCAGGACAATATGTGTGTACTGGAGCCTAGCAACCCTAACGCATCAGGACCTGAGCATCACAAGAATCTCAAGATAGCTGAAGCACAAAACAAAAACAAACAAACAAAAACTTAAAATAGCTGTAATGAACATGGTAGAGGTCCTTAAAGAGGAAATGAATAATTCCCTTACAGAAATCTATGAAAACACAAACAGTGGAAGGAAATGAATAAAACAGTTTAAGCTGTGAGAGTAGAAATAGAATCAATAAAGAAAAAAAAAAAACAGAAAAACCTCAAATTGAGAAAAATCTGGAAAGGAGGAATTTAGGATCTCTAGAAGGAGCCTCGGAAGTCCAAGCGGGTTGACACAGCTGTCTTGCTCTTAGAAGCTGCAAGGAGACTCTGTTTCCTCGTTCGCAGTTTATAGCCGCTACCTGCCTTGCTGGGTCCATTTTAAAGCTGCCCACCTAGGACATTCAAATCTTCCAGCTTCCTTTCTGAAATCTAATTCTGACATGACACCTCCTCCATGGATCCTGATCCTCTTGCCCTTGTCTGTTTCCTTTGTTTCCATGGAGACCAACCAGATACCATCTCCCTAGACTTCTTGATGTCCTTAACTTAACCCTAACAAAAAGAAAAGGGAAAAAATCCTTTTCTCAGGAAAAGACTATTCATGGGTTAGCCACTAGGGTGAGGACACGGCTGGCCCGTTAGTCTCTCCTGTGAGCACACGGGCATCTATGCTCTTAACTTTTGCAGTATTTTGCACGTTTTTTTAAAATATGGCTTATCTTCAAATCTTCCACTGTTAAAGTGTTCCAAAGGTCACAAAGCAGCATGTTGGGTGCAGAGCCTGAGTCTGAGTGCTTCTGTCTGGGTGGCCCAGTGTCTCAGCTCCACACCAAGCTGAATGAAGGCAGTTGGTGAGCTATATTATTTTCCTGTTTGGGGAAACAATTTTCTGTTGTTTTCAGTTTTTTTTTCTTATTTCTCTGCTATTTAACATGGCTGTCACTATGCCCACGTGTAAACCATTGAGTATCAACTACCAACAACTCACGAAGAGTTGATTCACGTGTACAAAAAAAGATATTTTCCTGAAATATATTTATAAAATTTAATTCTAGTCTCCTTGTATGCATGTGTAAAATGTTAGTTTAGGAGACTTTTATGCCAGTGGATATGTTTCGGTTTGTACATTTTTGCCATTTCTACATATCTAGAGAGTTCCCTTATGAGGGTTTATTCTAAATTTTACCCATTTGGCTATGATTTTATTCACATGAAAAATTAGACGCTCATCTCTGTAGGATGCCACGTCTTACACTAAGTAGAAGTGCTTCTTGGTTTTAAGCAGACGAACCACTATAGCAAAAACCATAGCTTATAACAGTTTACACACACACACACGCACACTCTAAAACATCTGTCACTGTAGTTCAACTAGATCCACGCTGTGACCTGTCTGCAGTATAGTTCACTATAGTTCATACCAGGATCATTCATATGTGAGTTAGGGGATACTTGGTCTCTCCATTTTCTTTCTTGCAGATCCCAAATCACACTTCTACACTAGAAAGAGTCATCCAGATGTCTGCTTCACTTAAAATAAGTGTAAAAATTCTTCTGTGGTCTTCATGGCTGCATCACCTTCCTGTTCCTCATGTGCCTGGTGTTATAAGTATGTCCTAGTGGTTACATGTTGGTTTCTGTACACAAAGGGCTCTTGCCCACACAAATGATATGTACCATTGTCTGGCTTTCTGTTTATACCTCTCTTGTTCAGAATCTTGGATTAAATAACATTTTGCTACAGGGTATCTTTCTGACATTCACCCAAATTTAGAGCCTTTCAATTCTTGTGTGTGGTTTTCTTGTATGTTGCCAGATTCTTCCACAAAGTGTTATGTCATAATTCTAAGAATGTTTTTATTTCATCTCCAGCACAAACCACGGTTCCTTGAATAATAGACAATAACTCAGCATCTGGAAAGAACTTAATTAAGGAACGGAAAGAAAGGAGGTTGATCTTACTACTCTCCCCATCAGTTTTTGACTTCCGTGCCAAATCTACAAATTCTGCAGATGCAAAGCAATGTTGGAGACTGACACAGGGAAGATACAAAACCAAAGAGACTGTCCCACAAAGCAGAAAGCAAGTCATTTCCAAATGCTTCTCTCACTAGTTATAAAAGTGCAACTGGAGAAAACTCCTATGCAAATGCAGTCATGCAAGCCCCATTTAGCTCGGGAAAATGTGTAGAAATTGATTGAGTGAGCAGCTGGTGATATTGTAGTAAGGCTCTCTGCAAGTTAATTGGGAAGCATTGTGAAAAATCCTGACATAGTACATGTAGCTCTACTGACTTCCATTGTGCCCGAGACACTCATCACACACAGTTGCTCTCCACGATTATAAAATAATCAATGCTGTGGCATCTCTGATGATGTTCATCAATGGCCCCGCTAAGAAAACTGGGGAGGGAGTGATGAGCTTCACTAGAACTTCTATAATTGGAAAGAAAATCCCCTAAACTGGTAGGTTTGTACTCCTGTCGTGAAATACTTTTATTCATCTACAAAGACAAATTCCTTCCTTCAAGATCTTATTTTATTTTACTATTACATAAAAATTAAGAAGTAGAATTAACATGATGCTTTCCCTGGGGGCTTTATTTACATATCTGTGTCAATCAAGTAGTTTCCTGAAACAAAAGTCCGGAAATTATTCTTTAAAATAAAAGATGACTATTTGTTATTCACAACGCTCAGCCTTTCAGACTTGACAGTGCTGTTGTTCTGCCATGGTGTCCTTGCTGAGCTGGCAGTTTGGATGGTGTTCTAAGGCGGTCTCACTTGGAGGAACACGGCCTTCACATTGGCCTCACGTCTTAGTCACTGTTCCAGATAATGACCTCTGTTCTAGTATGCAAAGATCAGTAGAGGTCTTCTGCTTAAAGAATTTAGAGACTAAAAGATGGATATAGATACATAATCAAACAGCACTGTTGGGTCCTCTAAATAGCTCAAGTAGACACTGAGAGAAACATGTGACCATACAAAGCAGTTTATTTCCACAGAGCATATTCTGGCATGCCAGGGTCATCAAAAGAATTAAAAAATAAAAACCATGACGACCCCCAAATGCAGCCACATGGGCCTTTTAAATGAAACAGGCAGTGACTAGGGTACCTCTCTGATTGGTCAGGGCCTGAACACGGGATTGACTGGGAAGAGAGGGGTTTCTGGGAAAGAAAGGATTTCAAGAGAAGCAGAGAGCTGAGGTCAGGGCCGCCCACCACTAGGAGGTGCTGGTCCTCGCAGTACATTTAATAGCCATGGGTAGGGAAAGAGAAATCGATGGTGTAGAGAAGAGATAGAGACTGGAGGGGAAGAAGGAGAGAGAGGTTAAAATGTTTTCTAAAATATGGAAAATGTTTCTCCAGGGTTCTAATCCAGGGAGCATGATTCAAAGGAAGCAAGTTAGATGACTGGAAACATGGGCTAGGAGACAGGCTATGCTTTACTGAGCCTAGTGAGCGTTTGGAAGGAATGGAGCATCATGAGATCAGGTTAAACAGATACAGGTCACAGGGTTAGGGGACTTAATATGATTAGATCTTTACCTTAGACATTAAAATGATAACTATTACAAATTGTCACCAATACCATTTTTACTATGGGTTATAGTCTCCTAAACCATCTCTGCATCTATGACACAAGCATGTGATGATCCCTATTCGAGATGTTAAGTAAAGCTAGAGATGTTATAAAATTTGAGCATAAACGAGTGAAATAGGATTTTTCTTCCATATGGGTCAGTTAAATTTATAAGCACTAAACTATTGCTGCCTCTCACTGAAAAAAAAGCTACAAAATGGTTGAAGCAGAGAAAAAAAAATATGGCCAGATTTTTGTAAATGCCATATGTAAAATATGGCATTTTACAATAACATTTATTTGTAGATCTTTAAAGTCTATAAGAACTGAAGGAGTAATTCTTTGGTAGGCTATGAAAACAGTCTTAGAAACTACAAATATTTGAATTTAGTCATTAACAGTGGGCTCAGAACAAGGGAATGGATTAAGTTCTAAATAGAGGATGTAATAAACGGGCAACATATATGATTCAGGATACAAGCTAACATAGTACCCAGATTTCTTCGTCCACTGATTGAACAACATGGCAAAGGTGCTCCATGGCACAGTCAGTAACAGCCTCCCCACAAATCCATCAGAGATTACATCCTGCTCTACGGCTCATCTACCACTTTCTTCATGGTAAAGGAAGGAGCATCTTTCTCTCTCTCTCTGAAAGCATTATAGAGAATAAATAGATGTAATGTTCTCAACAGCGTGCCTGCCATAAGCTTCACACTAAACAAACAGGACAGTGGAATATGAATTTGGCAACAGTTGTTAGTAAGTTTTGGACTCCATCGATATATGAATATTTTTATTTTCAGAAGGAATATCATGAAAAAAGTATTTTGCCATCATTAGCATGTAGGTCATTGTCAAAAGTTCCTCATGGTAGAGACAACATAGGAAAACAAGAGAAAGGTAGTATTCGTGTGAAAGGGAGAGAAATATACCAGAAAAATGATACTTGGAAAATAAAAATGCCTAAATAGGAAAGCTCTGAAGTTAGACAACCTGAGACACCAACCACCTAAGTAAGATAGAGGTATTTAACAGGCATCCCCAACCTACCGTTCCCAAAGGGCACTTCGTGATTGTTCCAGCCTTTGCCCAATCTTAGAGGCCCCGCTATTCACCTGGGTCTTGATTGTTTTTTTTTCTTTCCTCAATGTCCTCTCCCCTCAATTTTACAGTAATCAAATCTCTCAATATTTAAGAAATAAATCATGTCGTGCCCATTTTCCTCGCCCTCACCACTAATCCCTGGTCAACACAACACATCAGTCCTCCGTCCTTTCACTCACTCACTGAAGACAATAATAAAGGTGAAAGCTCCATGTGAGATGAACCCCTGACTTCGCTGTTTGCTGCGCTTCATAGCATGTAACAGGGTGCTGAACTAACAACAAGCATGCAGGAAGTGTTTACTGAACTTAAATTAGCCAATTTATCACATCATGACGGTGAGGTGTACAATGACTTTGGGTGGTATCGCATTTTGCAGATTCACTATAATGCTAAATGTTTCTATGGGAACAAAACAAGACTTTAACAGACTCAGCATGCCTGTTAAGCATCTTAATTAATCGCTGCATTTGTTTTAACATCCTATCTAGGACATCTTCAGTTCCTCAACACAGTAATGTTTATAATTACTTATTTCTTTCCCTTAAAGAATATTTTTTCCAGTATTTTGAATTATACATATTTACCTTTGATTTTGAGTTCCTGAAAATAGACATAAATATGGGTCAAATTACCTATGTTGACAAATTCTGAAATCTCTTTACTGAACTTTTCTGTTACATACTCAAATTTAGCAACTGTGCCTTTTCTTGTAAGGTAGCATAAGACACTTACAGAAGAGATCAGTTATGAGCAAATATGTTGGATTTTGAAGTTCAAGAGGAGTCTTACACTCAATGCTGAAATACACAAATTAAGACAATTATGTGACAGGGTTCCAGTAACGCTATGCTCAGAGTAAACTGTGATTCTATCATAGGTGTGGCATGCTCAAAGGATATGTAACAAAGAGGAAGCAAACGATTTTGTTTAATGAACAAGATTCCAATTAGAGGGGAAAAACTGTTACACTATTACCAGGATGAGATATCTACATACCATACCTCTTTTTAAAAGCCTTTTTGTTTGCTTGTTTGTTTTAAAGCAAAGGTCATAGGTGAGAACAATGGGACTTAAGGGAAGACTAAGCGTAAGGTGATCTACATAGTAGGTCTGGACATGGCTTCCTCCATGAGCTGAGTGCCGAGTAATGTGTTTTACAGAAGGACTAGTGCTTCCCATGAGTGAGAGAATTCTTGCTCTATGAGATTGGACAGGTCATCAATAGTAGGCTGTTGTAAGGCAAGCCTGCCATGCCCATTGGTCTCCCTTCCACAAGGCTTAGCTATAAGCACACTCCCCTCACTTCCACTGTGGCTGTTGTTACAATGTCAGCTGCCATATTATATTGCAACAAAAGAATTTTACATATAAAAAGAATTTTATATATATAAAGAGAGAGAGAGAGAGAGAGAGAGAGAGAGAGAGAGAGAGAGAGAACACGCAATGGGCTGGGCCAGGTAACCCAGTCTTGAATGTATCAGAAAGGAACAGAGAGTAAATTGACATATGAAGGTAATTTTGAAACTAAGTTGATGGAGAACAAGCTATTTGCAGGAATGAGAAGAGTGTGTGTTCAATCTAGAGACCTTTTTATAGTTACAAGAACTTCTAATGTCATCCACTTTCAGACACGCTATAAACTATTATGGAAATCATCAACCTACAGGTTGGATAGCATGAAGTCTGTGGAAAGAAGAGCACAATGCAGTGGTCTGTCAGGCAATACTGGAGAACAGATGTATCTATCTGGGGGACAGCCTGGATGAACGATCTTTGAGAAGTGTCTCTGAGGTCCTTGCTCTCATTATAAGGTTGGAAAATCCACAGAATAAAGTAGGGCTTGTTAAAATGATTGTGCAAATACTGAGAAACATTCCAAACAGAGAGGAATATCCTGGGATATATAAAATAGTTTTTATATCTTGTATTTTATATTTTTATATATCTTGGTGGTGGTGGCGCACCCCTTTAATCCCAGCACTTGGGAGACAGGCAGGTGGATCTCTGTGAGTTTGAAGCCAGCCTGGTCTACAGAGTGAGTTCCAACAGCCAGAGTTCCAACAGAGAAACCCTGTCTTGGAAAAACCAATCTAGTATTTCTACTTTCATAAAAAAATATTCTAGCAATGACTCAATCAACTGTTATCATCAAATTTAATAGATTCTTTTTCATTTTTGTGTGTAATTTAGTCAAGTATTATTTACATAATACTTACTAAATGCAAGAGTTAATATAGATACCTGTGATGCGTACTGATCTGGTTCCCTAGCCCCACAAAGTTCAATCTTAAAAGAACTTACCATACAAATATGAGGACTTGAATTTGAAACTCCAGAACCCACATAAAAGCCAAATGCAATAGCTCTAGCACCTGTAATTTCAGTGCTCCTATGGGGAGATGGGAAGCAGACTCAGGAGAATCCACAGAAGCTCATCACCAACTAAACTCACATATGAATCAAATAAACAATAGAGGTTACCTCTCTCATGCAAAGTAAAAGTTAAACACTGGCACCTGAGCTTCCCTCTGACTTCCAGACATGGACTATGACTTGTGCATGCAGCTACCTATGGATACAAACACATCTATACACACACACATACACACACACATATAATCACAAGTCTGTACTTTACATATAGACACAATTATAACACTTGACTTATTACTAACTTTTATATTTTTACATATTAGCATTAATGTAAACAATGCAATAGAATGGGCTTTTTAAAGTTCTTTTATACATTTATTTTCCATTCATTGATTAAATAAATGATGAAATTTATTGGTCAAAATATACATACATTTTTATGTATTTGAATATAAACTATCAAGACTTGTTAGCAATAGCCTATAAAAAGAAAGAATTACAAAGATGAGTTTGAAGTTACATTCACTCCTTTAAGTTTCTCAAATGCCAAACACTCCAGTGTGTTTTCTTCCGAGTTTGGTTGTTAAGCTGCGTGTTATTGATAAACAGAGCTGCAATCTGTCCTGCAGATCTGTCATTAGCATGTTAGGACAGCACATGTTACTACTTCAAAAGAAATAAGGGGAAGGCAGATCTCACCTACTGCTGCTCCAAGTCACCTCAAAGAAAGTACAAATTGCTAACAAAAGTATTTGTGTGGGCAACTAACCATCCCTGCTTTTTCAAGTCCCTGGAAAATATCTGAAACCCACCCACCAATATCCAAGATAATTATCTGTGTTTACCCAGTCTTCAGGAACCTCTGAAAAACATGGAGTAGAACCTCATTTTCTTCTCCTGTCTCATTGTTCATCTCTGCTTCTTTCTTTACAGTAGTTTAATTTGTTATATATTTAGGCTGAAATGAAAGAAACTCTTATTTTCTGATCGCCAACCTATAAATGATTCTCTATACTTTTTAAAATTCTAGAAAACATTGTGAATGGCTTCGCTTGAGACAGTTTGGTTAAGGTAACTGAATGCCATAGTGGACAACTTCCCCGACCTTAATGAAATAGTGATATCAAATTTTCCATCAAAAAGAATATCATGTCTAGATAAAAGGAAAGCTTACTTAGTAATCGATAAATGACCACCATAAATATTTGTTTATAACCACGAATATTCTATAAACAGTATCCATTCTCAAAGCTTTCCTACTTGGTTCTGATGATTCAGTTAATCTTACCAGGAGTTGGACATGTCGTAGTAAGATTGTATCCACATTTGTGAATTCATATTTCCTATGTAAAATACGACAGTGACCAAATCTATCTCACTCAGGATAATCTTAGATTTCCATAGGATTCACCTCAGGCAAATAAAACCCGTGTGTGCACCCATCAATTCCGTCCCAAGACAACCACCTCTTGGCAGTGATAGAGGGGGTGGATGAATTATCACCAAAGCAAGCTCTTTGTACATTTTCTGTACCACATCCGTGAAGCAGCCAGGCTTCCATTTAAGACACAACTAAATTATCCATCTAACTATTTCAATTCTTTAAGTTGATATTAATCAAAATTTATTGATAAGGCTAATTGTCCTTCACATGGACCGTGGGTACTTAACTCAGTTGATCTTAGTTACTAAGAATCATTTAAAATTGAAATTGTGTATGAAGAAGAGTCATCTGCATAATCTATATGCTGCACTTTCTCAGCAAAACAGCCATAGACCCCTCCTCCTGTGCAATCCACTTTTCATACTTTCTAATGGGCAGTATCAATCTTAAAATAATTGAATTACCTATGATTATCACATTAAGTATTTAACGAACATGTCTCTATGAAAAGCCCTACGTCTGTTCTCTGCTAACTTTAGAAGTAAGTACTAAAACATAGGAATCAGAAGTATAGATTTCCAATACACAAGTCCGGTTCCAAAGGTTACAAGTTCAAATCCAACACATACTTGTAATGATGTATTAACATTATACTTTGAATGTCACTGACCGGTTTTTAACAATTTGAAGCTTAAAGAAAAATGTTATAGAAATGTTCTTTTCATCACTAAAACTCTCTGGAGGGGGTTTGTGTCACTATTTAAACATATAATCAACTGATCTAACATAGTAAGCCTAATGTAGGAAAAGCTTTTACTAAATTCTTCTATAGAGATCAAATTAGAGGGGAGAACAAGAAGAAAACAAATAAAAATCAAGCCCCCACTGTACTTTTACAAAAAGAAAGTTATTTTTGCTTAACTTTTTTTTCAACATGCAGCTTAAATGGTCTACCTGTCTGCGTGTTATCACAATAACGAAACACGCAAGATGAGGAGCATCGTGAGGAGAGGAGGCCGTTTAACTAGCAGTCCTTGAAGTCGAGAAGTTTGAAATTGGACAGGTACAAGAGGTGAGGCTCTATGCTGCATCCTGGGATTGCAGACAGCGGGCAGCAAAGGTCACATGCGGAAGAGAGGCTGACAGAGAGCAAGCCAAACTCTCTTGCGGCCTGCGCTCATTGTGAGAGGTCCAGTCCCACTAGACGGGCAGAAGTCCTTTCTGAGGGCGGTATCTGATCACTTCTCAGTAGGCGCCGCCTCTAGATCCAGTTATGCTGGAAACAAAGCTTCTTGCACATGTACCTTTTAGGAACAAATCATCTTCAAATCACAGCAGATCGTGTTTACCTTTCACGACGCATTTCTATTTTGTCTTAGTTATGGTTCCCTGGGCTGTGATAAAACGTCATGACCAAAAGCAACCTGGGGAAGACAGGGTTTATTCTGCCATGTAACTCTCCATCACACTCCATCACTGAGGGAAGTCAGGGCAGGAGCTCAAAGTCAGCCTCTGGTGGCCGGAACTGATGGGGAGGTAAGGGGTGAACACTGCTCACTGCCTTGCTTGTTCATGGCTTGCTCAGCCTGTTTTTTTTAAAAATATTTCCCAGGACCACCTGCCCAGAGGCTGGACCACCCACAGTGAGCTAAGCCACTCCACATCTATCTCAATTGTTAATCAAGAAAACGGGCTACAGGCTTGCCTACAGGCCAATCTGGTAGGGACATTTTCTCAATTGAGGTCCTCTCTTCCCAAGTCTATCTAGCTTCTGTCATGTTGACATAAAATTAGCCAACATCTCATATTATATAATATATATTTTATATATAATATATATTAACTAATATATGTAATATTATATATTAGTAGCTTCTGATATTACACAGCTAAATTATTTCTATACTTAAGGTAACTAAAGAGAGCAATGTAGCATACAGTGCAATTTCTTTACAAACAAAACAGTTTCAAAAATACCTCCCCTCAGTCACTTTCGGAAGAATGAATCAAATCAGAATATTGGTTACTATAGAGTTTATTATGACATCAGATTGATAACTAGGTATCCATTCTAAAAATATGATACATTTCAATTTGGAGCTACAGAAAACAACTTAGTTGAGAACAATAAAACCATCATATCATATGAGAAGTTTTAAATGACCCTCCGAACTGTAAATTGTATGCCACTTTAACTAATTGAATTTTATTTAGTGGACTATAACTCTAATGCTGCTGAGAAGCCTTCTTAATTAAAGATTATTGAACACTGGCAAATATGGCAAAATACTAATTCTAAGTGTTCCCTAGTTCACTTCATGTAATTCAGTCACTCTGTTTACTGCCTGTAGTAGTATTCCATGAAGCTCAATGACTCCAGAACCCTGTCAACTCTACTGAAGTGTACTTAGCATCATTTCCCGATATGGGAGGAATTTCGCCTTAAAAACTTTTAATACTCTTCTGAACATGTGACTGTCTCATCTCATACTACGACCTTACATTGTTAATTCATGCATTAAAATATATTTGAATAGCTGCTATGCATCAATCAGTTTGCTGGAGGCCTAGGGTACAGACTTAAATGTCTAGTTTGTGATGAAGAGAACGAAACAGAGGGGTAGATATGCAGGTGTGTTTATGCATACAGTGTGACTGAACCTAGAGGGAGAAGTGGCTAGCCTTGGGATTTGAAGGATGGGGAAGTAAAAGCAGATCGTTTCCCTCCAGATCTGGAGCACAGACAAAGAGTCAGCAGAGTCAGCAGAGTCAGCAGAATTGGCAATGGAGAAGCTATATGTTGGGAATTAATGATATAATACCTGTATCTGCCCTCTTATTCTCTTTGCCAATGGGTGACATGAACTTGGAATATTTTCTTGTGTCAAATACTCTTAGTAGTTTCTAATGGCTGCTCTCCATCGCCCCATTCTCCGGTGCCTGTGGATCTTCAGGGTTACATTATCATGCACTAGGCAAGGGACTCAGGAAGTGTCTGGTCTTGGTGACTGTCCTGATTCTACACTATCGGACCTTGCTTTAGGCTCTGACCATCACTCTTCATTAAGGTGCCATGTTACAGTTGTCCCTTGGGATTTTTTTCTGAGCTGGTTATTCTTTTGGTCATGATGCTCCGTGCTCTTGGGGAGGCAATTTAACTGCTGGAGAGATTTTTGTTTTCACAGATATGTATTTACAAAATTGACAGTAGGAAAGCATCCCCACAGTGTAAAAAAGAGTTTTATCTCCATGTTCTTTAATTATGCCACTTATATAATATCCTTTTCTTTTGGGTTCTAAAGGAAAATTAGAACAAACTGGAAAATGCCTTTTATTCAAATATTGTCATCCCAAAGTTTGTTGACCAAGAAAAAAAAAACTTTACAGCATTATCAACTTGTTCATCTTCCACTGTGATAGCTCATTTTGATCCTCAATAGCATTTGCTTAAAATGATGAAAACTCATGTTACAGGGCGGAAAGATCTGTTCCTAAGACTGGAAATGTTACCTGCTGTGTATATATAACATATATATCACAAAGTGGTGCGGTGTAACTTTTAATATGCTGATAGTAGTGCATATTGGGAAGCACTGGCTGACCTTTGTACTGTCCATAAAATAAACTTGTTAATGAAGATGGTGATTTTTGTTTTCTTTTAAAGGTCATGTTCTACTTAATACTGTTTTTTGAGAGAAAAAATTTGGCCACTCTGATTTCTCAGTTACTTTTATGCTTCAGCAACATTTCTACTCCTTTTTTTTAAGATCTCTTGTTAATGAAGATGGTGATTTTTGTTTTCTTTTAAAGGTCATGTTCTACTTAATACTGTTTTTTGAGAGAAAAAATTTGGCCACTCTGATTTCTCAGTTACTTTTATGCTTCAGCAACATTTCTACTCCTTTTTTTTTAAGATCTCCAGTAGTTGGATCCCAGCATGTAGAAGCAGAGGCAGGAAGATTGCTACAGTTCTAGGCCTAGCAAAGTACACTGTGTGATCCTGTCTCAAAAAGCAAAACAAAACAAACAAAATAAACCTTAACAACAACAAGCAATGAATATCGTATGAAATCTTTCCTTTGTTGGTGCATCGTATAATGGTTATATGGCTTCTTTATTAATATAGTCACATTTATTTTAGACCCACCTTTTACAATTTATGTGCAAAGTAGAATTCCAAGTCAGTTTTTAAGTATTCCTTGATTATGTCAATTATGGTTGATTATGTCATTATGTTATTAAGGTTGCATGCACGTAGTTTGAAGCTTTAAGCTTGGGCATAGGCCAGTTCTTTATTTTGGGTCTCCATGAAATACTCATTAAATATGAGCTTATTATATAACATAAGAGTATTAATGTAAAATTAATTTGTGACTATGGAAGAGGCCGAGTGGTAGAGTACCTGCCCAACATATGAAACTCCCTAAATTCAATCTCCAGCATTACCAAAAAATAACAATTTTCACCATCATCCTTTCATGAATATAACACTCAGTGTTTCATAGAACCAGCTAATATCTGGCTGAATTGTTTCTATATTCTTTCTACATTAGCACAAGTAGCACTTTAGAAACTAAGATTTCAATTCCCTCAGCTCCCCGGCATATTGCATTTTAACTTTTGCTATTAATTTTAATGAAAATGATTGAAAGTAATATTCACTAAATGTTTTTGGAAATTTTCCAATCTATGTTAATACTTAATTGAAATGAGCCTGAGGCCGTTAACATATATTAGCCTTACACTGATGACTGTTTGGTTTTGCATAGGACTAAGAAAAATTGTAAATAACAGCAATGCCTTTGGGCAAGGAGGCTGGAAATTACAAAGCTAAGGTTAATGGAAATGACCTTTATGCACAAGTGTTACTGTCACGGGTAAAATAATGAGCTATTGCCTACTTATGAAAAATAAACAAGAAATAGAGTGTGTTGCCATATCCCACTCCCATTTTGCAGTACCTTGACCTTTGAATTATTTATGTTTTAGTATGCCTTTCTTTTATACTAAGTTTTGATATAACTCACTAGCATTCTGTCTTTACTTCATTTTCCGAGTTTTGAGTTTCATTCATATGTATATGTAATTACTCCATAGAATACTCTACTGAAAATTTCAACAGATAATTGTTGCAACTCATAAGATATTGAGGCTGTTAGACCATTAATAAAATAAATAAAAATTTTTAAAAATGTCTGCTAGGTTAGAAACAAAATATTATAATAGATATTTTATTTTTATAAGGCTAGGATTATTTTATTGGAATCAAAGATGTAGGTCTTAAACAGTAAAATACTACATTGATACAAAAACCTATGGTTTCTGATCAAAATAATCTCTTAATAAAATTTGGTAAATATATTAAACATTGAAAGAATTTGGAAATCAGTTAAAGTCCATTTTAAAAGTCTCAAAGGTCAAGTGATCTCAGTCAGAGATAAGCTTTCTTCTTGACTTTTTCAATTTTTAATTTCTATGAGAAAGCATGTCTTAATCAGCCCTTGTAAGTTTAACAAACTATCTAAAAGAGTATTATAAAAATTAATCACAAAAATTCTATAAGACTTTTTTCAGTTACTTGCCAAAAAGAGTATTCTACCAAGAGACTAAAGTCACTAAAATTTACTATTATTGTTATAAAAATGTATTGGTTTAACAATCTTAATGAGAGTATTATGGAGTCCCTCTGAAAGACGGTAAGCAGACAGTTAGTTAGAATGTTTTGGGTTCACTCAAGGAATCAGAAATCTTGTTAACAAATATTTTGTGTCGAGAACAACAGCGGTTGCAGCAGAATATGTAACTGTGTACAAGGCCCTTGAGAAAGAATTTAGGAAGTCAGGTAACATTTAAATGAAGCATATGCCTGTGTACTCTCTTCTCTAAAATTCGCTCCGATGCCGTGAACAGACCTGTACAAAGGGTGACTAGAGACGTCACTTTCACCAGTCAGCTCTCTTGAAGACTAACAGTGGGCTAGGTATTTGTAGACACCTCTTCTCCATTCCCCACCCTCCCGCATCCGCTCATTCCAAATCTTTTGCTCAGTCTCCTCCAGTATTCTGGTGTTTCTGTCCTTACATCATCAGGCTCTCCTATAGCTTCATGACACTCTCTCTTGTACCTCTGACTTTTCATGGCCTGATCTTTGCTGTGGACACCTGGAAGCTTCTCGAGGCCTGTTCTTATTCTTTACCATTCTATCCACAACCCACACATCCTTCCATAAAACTTCAGTTATCATCTCCTCTCAGGAGGTCTGCACCTTTGTATTTCCAGCTCTGGGTCCTGTACCAAACCTTCCCACCCCCCTCTATTCCATAATCATGTATGTGTATATATATATACACACACACACACACACACACACATACACACACGTACATACATATGTATACACATATATTTGTGTATATAAATATATATATATAAAACACATATATATGTGTCTATAAATATATATATAAGACCTTGGTAAGAAAAGGAACCAAATTTTAAGCAAAATATAGTTAAACATAACTGATTTAAATCTATAAAGTTACTCATCTATGTATTAATGTATGATGTAACCAGCCTTTAGGTTTTTGTAAACTGCAAAATTGTTGATGATCAAATGCATCCCTTCCCAAATAAGAAGCACAGAGTCTTTAATAAACACTTATTAATCATGCTCAGGATTTGGTACTTAGACACATAGTGTGAATTACAAGATAATAACTAAGGACCTCATATTACTAAGGGAAAATGCAAATATCTCTTAGAGTCATATCAGAAATAGCAGCAGTGGCAGCAAAGGCACCCTTGAAGAGAATGTACACTCATGGCTGTCCCGTGTTTGCTTATTTCTTAACAATTAGGAAAAGTACTCACAACAACAGCAAACCTATATTAGGTTACCTTTCCTACAAATTTACAAAATAAAGGCTCTTTAATCAATCATAATCCATTAACCTATACCTGAATCATTGCGGCCTCCTGAATTACATGCTCCAAACCAATGAGGTAGCAAAAACATACCAATGGATCGTGAAGA
The DNA here is from genome assembly GCA_026225945.1 of Cricetomys ansorgei. Taxonomy (NCBI): domain Eukaryota; kingdom Metazoa; phylum Chordata; class Mammalia; order Rodentia; family Nesomyidae; genus Cricetomys; species Cricetomys ansorgei. The sequence continues at coordinate 1,177,050 of JAMJFZ010000185.1, read as the reverse complement.
TAAATAGCATGAAACTCCTAAGACCTTTTGCGAAGTCATACTGCAATCTATCTTGGCTCAGCATCAATGAAAATGGTATTTTTTTTATCTCAAAACAAATATAATGTTAATTATGTAAACATACTACATATAAATTGTATTTCTACTGTGTCTGTGAATTTTAAATCTAGTTTTAAAGACCGAAAAAATGACTTTTGTTTATACATGAAGCTACGGTCATCACAGTTCCTGACTAAATCAAATTATACTAAATATAAGGTCAGGCCTTGACAGAGCTGAAGTTAGGAACCCTTAAGATAAAATAAAAAAAAAATCATTCACTCAAAACAAATACATAAGTTTTGACCATGAAAAGTTAAATAAATAAAATCAGAATGGATTTAAAAAAAAAAAAAAACACTCCTGTCAAGCTGTACTGTCATGCTTACTGTCACACTTTCTTGGTTCAAGCAGGAAGAACCAGGACATAGTCACAATCTGAACAAAGCAATGCCAAAGTCCAGTGTCCAGTTATCCGGGATTCCCTCAAGATCTTCTGTGCTCCTCCACAGGGCTTGCGTCACTTCTCCAGCTCCACATTCTGCAACACACACAACTTGTCTTAAAGGTTCTGTCTGGCTCCACACCACCAATTCTGCATCTTTGGTTTTCATCTCATAGTCTGGCACCTTCAAAATTCTGAGGTCCTCTGCTGCAACCAGGCTGCACTTTCACCAATAGCCTCTCATAAGCTCTCTTCCTGGTGGCAAGCCTAAACTTTTCCAGGGTTGAATTCTACTTAATCTTGGACCGCCAACTACCACTGAGGCTGAACCTTCACCAACGGCCTTTCTTGGTCTCTCACAGTAACAAGTCTCAGCTGCTTTCCATTAGCCCTTCATGCCTTCAAAACCAGCACCACCTGGGTGACTCCTACATGACCAAGTTCTGATGCCAGCTCAAGGTATAACCTTGATCACTTCTGGAACACAGATTCTGTGTGCTGACCCCGAGGAAAACTTCCTAGAAGACTTCATCTCAATGATGCTAGTCTCTGCCTAATCACAGCTGATTCCTCAACCCCAGCTGTCCCAACTAAGCCAAACTTTTACCTTAGTGGTTCTGGTCTCTTGTTTATCACTGCCAATGCTTCAGCTCCAGCCAACCAGACATCACAGTAGTCATTTCTTCCTTCTGAGACTTCACAAGCCAGGCCTGCATCTTCTGCACTGATCTCAACATACTTGTTTTCCAAGCTTCTAAAGAACAATTCACTGAGCTTTCAACATTGAATGGCTTTTTTAGCACAAGGTTCCAAAATCCTTCTACAGTCCCCGCTAAAACAACATGCTCATATTTGTCACAGTGATGACCCTATGGCTATGATGAAACACCATGACCAAAGGAATTTAAAGATGAAAGGGTTTATTTGGCTTACACTTCAACAGCATTGTTCATCTTTGAAGGAAGTCAGGACAGTAACTCAAACAGAGCAGGAACCTAGAGGCAGGAGTTGATGCAGAGGCCACGGAGATGTGCTGCTTTCTGGCTTTCTTCCATAGCTCAGTGTGCTTTCTTATAAAGCCCAGGACCACAATCCCAGGGATGACTCCCACCCACAATGGGCTGGACCCTCCCCCATCAATCACTAATTAAGAAAATGCCTTACAACTAGAGCTTATGAAGAATTTTCTCAGTTGAGGTTCCCTCCTTTCAAATGACTCTAGCATGAGTCAGTTGACATAAAGCTAGCCAGGACACTGATCTCGCAGAGGACCTGAGTTTGGCTCCCAGCACCCATGCTATGTATCTCATAACCACTTCTAGTTCCAGAAGAATTGACTGGTCTTCTGGTCTCCATAGGTACCTGCACTTCCATGAGCATACAAAGAGCATACACACTTAAAAAATGAAATAAAAAGAACTTACTTTGTTTTTAAAAGAATATAATAATTTCTATTACCGTATTCAAATCATTTCAAATAGCTACTATAAAACACTTAAATTTATAATACTTGATTTGATCACATAAAATAAAGTGAATTAAACTTGATATGGTGACATATACCCAGAATCTCAGCACATAGGAGGCAAGCAGAAGGCAAGTTTGCGGCCAGCCTAGACTACATAGTAATGCCTTGCCTCAAGATTAATTGGTTAATTAATTAATAGGTAAATAGGATGATAAAGCAACTATGACTATTTAAGTGATATGTTTATAGATCACTTGAGAAATTTCCAACAATTACTAATCCAGTGGTAACAGGTATAACACTTTCAAAATGCAAAATCACCCAGTGATATAAAATTAAAACCAAACTTGGCATCAGTTTCCTTCAGCCTCATATATGCTCAGAGTCTAGATGTGTCATTGTGTCCAGCCTCTGGCGACATTGCTTATGCACAGGTATGTAAATACGTTGCAGATGTGTTGACTTCCTTACTTTGTACCAGAATCTCTGGAGCTACTATGATCTTCCCTGCTTTGCATGTGAGAAAGGTTAAAAGGGATTAAGTGACTTACCCAACTACACAAAGCAAGCAAAGCTGTCAGAACTGGAATGAGAAGCTGTCTAAGATTAGATAGCAAGGTTTATCACCTGAGATCTAAAGGTTGCCATTGATGTCCAGAGATCAGTTATCTCACTCAAAGTAGACACTATCCTGTATCAACAATCCTTTCTTTAGCAACAGTGTCAGAGAGAGAGGGGATCATACCAGAAGATAAGAATAAAGGAGAAGATAAGAAAGCTTGGGACCAGGAGGTCTTGTACCAGCTATATCTCACTCCAAGCAAACTTATTAAGAAGTACAATACCTTATATACTATCTCCGGGGAGAAATGAGATGGAGTAAGCAGCATCTATCATACAACAGGACACAGCCAGCAGGAGGTTAATCAAGCAATGTTGCACAGAAGGAACACAGTGTGTCTCAAGAGCATTGCAAACTGAGCATACAGTAGCCTTGGGACTGATAACTCTAGTCTCTTAGGACAGGCAGCGGAGGAGGGGGCAAATTCCCATAATGAAACAGTAACTCCTTCAAGGTCCCAGCGTCAGCTCCAGACTGGCCTTGCCAAGGCTGCTCCTGAGCAAGGACAAAGGACTATGTTTCTTTTGTCCTTTCATCGGGGCCTCTGAGAAAGCCTTGATTTGCTCAAACTCCTAACGGGACATTGTTTATGAAAGCTGTCAACAAAAAGTAATCAAAAATAATCACTCTAAAACACATTTAAATTGTACACAAAAAATTTCATGTTATTGATACGTTACAAACAGATTAATGACACCATGTCACCAAATCAAATATGATATATTGCAGAAAACTAAAATCTTGCATTTCTTTATTTACAGTGGTGTTTGTAAACTCTCCTCATATACACTGGCCTTTTATTCTCAATGCAATGAAAAACACGCCAGACTCCACACTCTGATTTTAACTTAAATCGTAACAGGTCAAGAACACATGGAGTATATTCACTATACCTCCATCTGAGACTTTCATATCAAGGTGGGACTATCCTTTAAAACGTGTTGCAATAAGATATAATGATCACATTTCAAGCTCCGATGTTCATGTTTGTCTTTTCAAATCAGATTTTCTAGAGTTCCAAGAAAACAATACAGGTGCTATTAATCTAGCCTGCTTTTGTTGTGACATGTCTTTATATCTTTTATGTCTATGAATAGAAATAGATTATCTGTTCAGTTTCCACACACATGCTGTTTCAGTGAAACATAAATGTCAATCACTTTTATTTCAAACCTCAGCATACCTTTAACGCACCATCTCCTGGCTGTGCTTCAGATTTGCTATAAATACTGACGACTCAAGAAAAATAAAGGGCATATGAGTATTTGATATATATTCCAGCCTCCATGACCCATCCCCAAACCCCACAAAGAGAAAAGGCATGGAACTTCCAAGCATCTGTTTGAAAAAGAATTCGTGAAACATCTGAAATTATGTACACAGCTACACTTGGGAAAAAAAAAATAATGTAGCCTCCTAATTTGAAAACAGGCTCAGCTCTCTGCTCTTCACTAGATTCAGCTGTTTGTTATTTTTCTACCAAGACAAGGCACTTCCATTTTACCTGTTAACTTTCTTTCCACATGGAAGGAAAGGGAACAACAATTGGGGACCCTGCAATAACTCTGCAAGCTTACCAAGATCACGCCATTTCTCGTGAAGAGAGCAAAACGTGCCTGCTTTTTCAAGCTGCATCAGGTTTTTGTGTGTTTGTTTGTGGGTTTTTTTTTTTAATATTCAAGATCTCCCCCCATTTTTCTCTATGTGCTAAATCAGAAGACCGACCATGGGCCAGGATCCAGGATCCACCTGCCCTTGTACTAGGATCAGCTTCTACTCTGTATTGTACCATTTCCACTTGGTAAGAAAACAGAAAACAAATAACAAACCACTAAGTAAAACAAGTTTCTCCTGAGTCTGTGTCGTCAAGGTTTCTTTTCGTTGTTGGTTGTTGTCCCATCAATGAGAAAAGTCTTGAAAATGTTGATTAAAATTACAGCATCCAGGATCCACTTTCCTACTCCTAAGTCTTGCCTTTCATCTAAACTAACGAAGCATTTCTTGGCTATGTGCCCAATCGTCCCAGCGATCACTCCTCTCCTGCCATTTCTGGTTTTTCTGCCTTAGTTCCTTCACAGAATCTTGGCACACTTGACAACCCCCATTTCCTGTCATAGTCCCTTGGTATCCATAAAATAGCATGTGCCCTGCTTTTGCTGGTTCACAGCTACTCTTATTCTTCTGGCCCAAGCATATCTAAGGTACGTCCAGATACCTAGGATTTCCATGCGCTCTACTTCATCTCTGTTTCTCAAAGGTTCTTCTGCTTTTTATATGCTGATATAGAGACTTGCCTATTATGATGTTAATTACTTTTGATTATCAACTGGGTTGGATTTAGATAAACCAAGGAGATTAATAAGGCATACTTTTAGTTGTGCCCTATGTGGGTTTGCAGAGATTATTCCATAGGGGCAACTGGAGGAGGTGCAGAGGCCCAGATGGCACCCTGAGGAGGAAGTCTACCAGCAACAAACCCTTCACAACTACCTCTAATTCTGTTTCCGGGAGTTTCAGTTCCCTCTTCTGACTTCCAGAAGCACAAAAAATGCATGTGATATACAGACATACTTGCAGATAAAACACTCAGTCATAGGGTAAAATAGATAAATCTAATTTTAAAAAGTTAAATAAAATTCAGAAGAATATATTGCTTCCTATTTTTAAACTATATTCCTAAATTGTGTTTTAGATATTTTGGAAGGACAAAATCTAAGATTGCACCTAAAGGGCTGATTGGGTAGCAGCAGGGCAGGCATATGGCCGTGAGTCACTGCTTCAGCCTTTCTGGTGGCCCTGTTAAATCCCTCTCCTGCCATTTCATTATCTTGATGCTTCATTTTAGAGACAACGTCAAGTGAAGAGTTTGATGCTCAACCCTAAATGGAAACAGATTACTTCTCTCTTCATTCCCCAAAGGTGTGTGGAATGCAAAGTGATGAGTTTTCCTAAAGATGTATCTAATTGTTTGGCAATAATTTCTGGTCCTTCAAAAATAGGACTAATTATCATTATGAAGGCAGGGAAGCTTGGGTGGTAATTTGTAATTTTTAGCAGCTTTTTACTTTGCAGCATTTTAGATTTGTTGCAGCAGGAGGTAAAGTACAAAAATCATGTTTATTTGAATAGAAATCTTTAAAATGCTGTATTGTGGAAAGAGTTCAGAAGAAAATAAATGTATCGGTTATTATTATATAAACTTCCCGTGCATCTTACATAATGATAATTTAAGACTGTCTAATTCTCTCTTAAATGTTCTTGTGCATTAAATGAATACTCACTTCAGATACTTTAGTACTATACTGGTCAGTAGAGTGGCCAACTCGATAAATGTGGTTTTCGAGTATTTGACATACAACTAGTCTGAACTGGGAGCTACTAAAGTGTGAAAAATACTGGTTTAATAATTATTCAGGATAAGTGAAATATAGCATTAATAGTTTTGTTTTAACTACATTTTACAACTATAAACCTTGGGTATGTTTCATTAAATATAATACATTAATGGAACTACATTTTTATAATCTCACTGTGGCTTCAAGAATATTCACACATACCCATGTAATTGTTTCGTATTTTTACTCAACAGTGTATTATAGCAAGGACAGGATGAAGTGGGATTATTTATCCCTCTGTGTAACATATGCTATTTTTATATTAATAAAGCCAGTGATATCACCCAGCTTAGGTATGCACTGAACTTCTCATCCACAAAGAATATGGGTTCTATGTTACACCAATTTCCTATAAGCCACTCAATCCTCTCTTGCAGTTAAACCTATATGATAAGATTTTATATATTAATTTTACTTACAAAAGAGTGTTTTTCAAATGTTACCAAAAAACATAAAATTACATATTAAAATGAAACCAAATAGGAGCCGAACAAGATAGAGCAAGAAAAATATCATTCTGGAATAAAACGATTACTGCTACCAATTAGTCAGTTTGGCAGCTCAAATGAGAAATGTCTCATGTGCGTACATATTTCATTTGGTCCTTCTTTTGACACTGGTTGGGGAGGTTGAGGAACCATTAGGAAATAGAGACTTGCTAAACAAAGGCCGTCGCTAGCAGGTTTGGGGAGTCATAGAATTGCCTCCTTCCACTTGCATCCGCTTCCCGTGTTGGGGTAAGCTGTGATCTCTCTGCTTCTTGCGTCTACTCCTCTTTCCTGCTACTATGCTACCACGTCTTACGGACTCCAATCCTCGGACCCTCTTCCTTAGCTTGCTTCTGATCATGGGATTTCTATCACAGCCACAAAAAATAATTAATACAGTCATTTAACACACACTCATTCACAGTGGGGGGAAAAAAGATGCAATTGCAGACTTTCCCTTCTGGTAGAGTAAGGCACAAATTTGCAATCACTCATGCCCATGGTCATGAGATTCCTGTGCCAAACCAGTACATTAAGATGTTTACCATACTTCATTGGTCAATGTAAGTAAAAAGTAGGGAACTAGATTCCACCTTTATAGTGGTAATGTGCTGTTACAAAAACCAGACACACAAGGATGGATGAAGAGCTGCATTATTTTAATCTTGTAGATGTTACCTTTTCTGTTTACATTTTATTTTTGTATCCAGTCCCTTTAAAATGCTAGGTAATCATTCCTCTACTGAGTTCCAACCCCAGTCCAGCTCTTGTTGTTTCCAACACTGAGACTGCCCCACCGTGCTTAACTTGCATATTGTTTTGAAAAGATTTTTTTTTAAATCAAATATATGCTCTATGGATCTTCGGGAATCACAGGGTCATATATTTTACCTTCTACTTTCTAGCCTCTCAGTCTCTTCAGTTGTTCTTTATTCTGGTTTTTCCATGTAAGTATTTCTCCAGTTCAGGGGCTGTCCTTTATCTCTTATAATTTAATGCTTCTTTGATGATTATGTAATCTCTGTCTGCTGTCTCTCTTCAGGCTCTGCACTCAAAGAAAATTAATTTAGAATCAGATTATTCTGGAACAATTGTTTGTCGCGACCCTCTTTTTATTGGTCTGTTTCTTCCCGGGCATTCTTATACACAGCTTTGTCTTCTTTTTCTGTAAGTATCTGCTACCTGTGTAACACTAAAACTGTGTTTGATCATAACTTCTACTTCTGCTTCCTGAAGATCAGAGTCAATTTCTCAAAAATTTTTAATATGTTTCTTTTCTTTTCCTTTTATATATCTCAAGTGAATGGCCAGGACGTGTTTGTATCTATCAAGCATAAGAGGACTACAAAATTAACTTGAAAATCCCAAAGGCTATGTTATTAAATCTATGTGCTTCATAACACCTTCGGAGAAAGGATTAAAGCACTTTTATGCTTTTAATAAGGCACATCAGTAATACTAATAACTCTCAGGCTTGAAAATATCTGACTGTGAAGTTGATTATGTACCCAAGCAGAAAGCTATAATAAAAAACCTTTCTGAATCCACTCTCTCTCACAATGTTTTTTTTTAAATTATTGGTGCACATATTGAATTTCTTCAAAAAATGCAAAATAATTGAACCTACCCACTCCCTTTAACTAGAAAGAAATTTTCATATTTTTTGCTAAACCAATATCATTCTCTTTAAAATTATTCTTGTAAATTATTCTTTTGAAATTCAGATTTCTGCCATAAAAAGAAAATATTTAATGCATCATGGCTAGATACCAAGCCTCTGTCTCCTGGGTCCATTCTCCCTACCACACATCTGAATGCATATTTACTATAATATTGATCTCTCTTGCTTCATGGGTTCAAAAACAAGTCTGATGTTTGGTTAGATTTCAGATGACCAGCCTGAAGTTTCCACCGGGCTTAATCGGTTGTCTCCTCATATACTGGAGTTCTTAAGAGTCAGAGCATGGACTCTGGCAAGCCTAACTGACTCATCATGGCCAGGGCCCCTCCACAGGCCAATTAAACAAATTAGTTGTTACATTTCCTAGTTTCTGTTATAAAATAATTGAGCCAAGAATCCTGTCTTGAAGTTTCCTCAGCCAAGTAAATTAATAGATCACATTAGCTTTCAGCCTCACTTAGGTCATGGAAAGAATGCAGCTAGAGCCTATATATATATATATATATATATATATATATATATATATATATATATATATCCTATATACAGTGATACTCTTTATCCCCTGTGATACCTCAGAAGGCATGCTTTTACTGACCACATTTCACTTGGTTTTCTTTTCATCTGAACTGTTCCCCAAAAGTCCCATTTGAGTCTGCTCACAGTATCCTAAAGCTCTCATTGCCCACGTGTCCACATCCTTCAGAAACCCCCCAACAAAAGCCTAAGAACAACACAGTCGTGTTTATCAAAGACATAATCCCACTTTCTATACAAGATACATTTCTCCTGGTTACAACAAGAATGTAGAATATTTAAGCATTTGATACAGCAGCATGGCTGCTCTGGGAAAGCATCACATTGAAGGGCCTGTGTAATAGCTAGGAAAGGATCACATCCAAAGGCTTGTTTGAAGGGATCTCATTCTGAGGCCTGTGTGATTGTGATCAGGATAGAAAGCAGAAAGAGTGTTAGCCAGACCAATTCCAACCTCTGTTTGTGCTAATGCTAGGTGAAGGGGATTTCTTTGCTTAAGGCAACACAGCACACACCTTTAATCCCCACAGTGTTCTAACAGGAAACAGTCAGTTCAGAAGTAGGTCAGGGCTTTCAGTTCATGGTTACAAAACGAGCACATGCCTTTTATCCCAGCTCCGAGACTGAATCACAGTGAGGACACACTCAATTCTCAGGATATGAAAGCAGGCCCTGAATTCAGAGAGACACAGAGACAGATTGAGGCCATCTGAGGCAGAGACATAGAGGCAGTTCAGCAGAAGAAGTCAGATTCAAATGGAAAAAGAGAGTCAGTTTGAAGCAGAGCAGAGCAGTTAAGTCAGAGAAGTTGCAGGAGTCAGCCAGAGTTAGTCAGAAGAGTTCAGTCAGAAACAGTCAGCTGACTCAGAAGGTCAGTTTGAACCAGCAACTTGGAGAACAGCTTGAGTCAGAACAGCAATCGTGTTGAATCAGCCAAACAAAAGAATCAATTGAGTTCAGTACAGCTCTGGGTTCAGAAGGAGCCAGTCAGGGTGAGTCAGTCTTGGAGCCTGAGGCTGAAGCCTTCCAGGTCCAGGCTTGTAACCTGAAGATTAGACTGTTCAGAGATTAAAACCGTCTAACAAATAGGGATCAAATTAGCCAAAGAATAAGCTGCCTTTGGCCCTGAATCAAGATTACACAAGAATGTATTTGACTTTAATCAACTTAAGGAAGAAAGGGTTTATCCTGGGTATGGTTTGAGATCCATCATGGTAGGCAAAGCGCAGCAGCAGGAGCTAGATAGCTGGTCACATCGCATTTACAGTTCAGAAACAGAGACCAATGACTCTGAGTGGTCTATTTGCTTTCTCTTTTTCATTTAGTCCAGGCCCTCAGCTTTATGGTATGGTGCTACCCACACATAGGATGAGTCTTCCCTCTTCAGTTAAACATTTTTGTTACCCCCAGAGCTGTGTTTTTATGGTGACTCAATTCCCAGCAAATTTATAACCAAGATTTATCAACATAATAGTCAATAATTTTTTTGTGTGCTAAAAGACAAGGAACATGAAGTAACTATCCTTTAGATATAACTTTCTTACTTTAACATTGTCCTTTAAAGATGGCAAGGTAGCAAGCCAAGGAGGCACACATCTCTAATCCCAGCGCTCAGAAGGCAGAGTAAGGCAAGTCTGAGTCCAAGGCAAGCTTGGTCTACACAGCAAGTTCCATGGTCACCAGAGCCACAGCGAGATCCCGTCACAAAATAAACAAAAATAAAGTATACAAGGCACATTCAAGTATAATATCTAAGTTGTCTAATAACTGTTTCTGATATTTTGGGGATATAATGTTATGAAATGTTGTTTAAAAATATATATTAAAGAAATTAGTATTAAATTAAATTAATTAGTATATTAAAGAAAAAAGTATTTTTAAAAGTTTGAACTCTTAAAAACCAGAGAGGATTTTGTCTCCTGATCTCTAAGATCTATTAAATGCCTGAGCACAAACTGAACTTAATTTTCTTCCTGAGCTCCAACATACCTGTATACTTTGCTATGAGGATTAGGAATATACAGGCTGCTCCACGGTTCATCCTGTAAACTAAAGTAAGTTTACCCTTATCTATGTTTACTATAGAAAAGATCAAATCGAAGGCTGATTTCTGTGGTTGTTCAAAGTTGTATACCATTGTATACCAAAGATTTACCCTTATCTATGTTTACTATAGAAAAGATCAAATCGAAGGCTGATTTCTGTGGTTGTTCAAAGTTGTATACCATTGTATACCAAAGATGTATCACCATCTGAAGATTTGGAACTAGGATCCATAAATAAGAGAGAATATGTGGAGTTTGTCTCTCTGAGTCTGGGTTACCACACTCTGTGTGATCTGTATAATAACTTCATGTTCTACTCATTTACTTCAAATTACATGATTTTGTTTTTCTTTTCAGCTGAATAGAATTTCATCATGTAGTTAGTTTTAAATCATGTAGTTAGTTTTAAATTGGCCTGTGCATGAACTGAATGCATCGTCCTTGGAGGTCATATATTGACACATTGATTTCATTCTTACAGTATTATCAGGGAGTGAGGCCTTGGAGAAGCAACTAGTCATTGTAGGTGGAACCTTCATGAGTGGGAGGAGTTGGCTCAGAAGGGATGGAAGAAAGAGCACTCTCCCTTTCTTCCATGGGAGGATAAGAGGAAAATTATACATAATATTGAATTATGTTATTAGCTGCTTTCTCTAATGAACCAGTCTTTCTTATTCAACTCTTTGATTATGCTGAGGTCCTCTGCAAGAGCAGAAAGTGCTCTTATAACTACTGAGACATTTCTCCACCCACCATTACTTCAATAAATATAAATATAGGATCACGATAGTATCCTACTGGAAGGTGAAAGTGCTCTTGGATCTTTAATCACAGAAGAAAGTGAACTTTAACATAAAGAAGTTTGTTATATTTAGAGAATTATAAATACCAGAATGGTACTTAAAAGGCTGCATAAATAGTTTTAATACATAATGTTTTGTCATATAGCACTTTCAAGAACCTTTATACACATATTTAAAACAACATAGTGCAGATGATACTTTTTAGCATAATATTTATAGAATGTACCAAAAGATTGTTCTTAAATCTCAGTATACAAACATTTAAATTTTTGTAACCAAGAGGCTTGGTTAAGCTTTATTAATACTTAATCCTTGAGTATTTATATCTTATTTATTTACCACTCCTAAAAATTGTCAAGAATCTATTTCATGGCAGCATTATATTCTATGACAAGTTTTGAGTTGAAAGTGAGATGTACGTGTGTGTATAACCAGAGTACAATGTTTATAGTTCTCCTGTGAGTTAAGCTTTTGTCACAAATGTCTGTAGTACTAAGCTGAAAACTTTTAAGTTCCAGTCAGCAATAACAGTTGCAGAATAGTGTATAAGATGACTCTGTGAGTTCAGTGTGTGTCGCACAGTTGGGAGGTCTGAGACTGCATCGGCAGGACCTGTATGAAGCCAGACACAGTAGGGCAGCATGAAACTGTCATCCCAGTACTACTTCAGTGAGGCAGCATGGGGAGAAGGAAGGATGCTTCTGGGCCAACCCACCCTTGGTACCCAGCAGGAAACTGTAGTAGTTTGTAGCTGCTGTGGTGACTCATCAAAGAAGACAAGGAGGCATGAATGGAAAACCCTGCGAGACCTCAGCAGAGGGAACCACCATCCTGGCCAGTGCCGTACTCACAGTGGAACCTGAGCATCTGAGTTCAGGTGTTTTTATTCATTCAGAACTCCTCAGGTGCGGATCATTAGCAATCGAATATCCCCACAGAAATCCAACACTTGCAGACAATACAAAATAACAAGGCCTATGCTGCTGTTTTCCAACAGTGCAAAAAACAATTATTTTATTCACAACTAAAAGTAAACTTCTACAACAATTCCCCTTTTCTGTAAAAAAAAAAAAAAAAAGTGCTTTACCATGATAACACAATTTAACACTACACCAGCAAAAGTATTTACAAGAGGAACAATCATGAGGGTTCCTAATGCACAGGACTAAATGAAACCAAACATCTATCAAGCCTTTCTCAATGTCTTTGGACAGCAGAAAAACATTATCAACATCCAATTATCTGGAATTCACGCACAATTTTCTGGGCTCCTCCACAGGGCTTGGATCACTTCTCTGCTCTCCTGTCTGCAGCACACACAGCTTGTCTCCCAGCCTCCCACTGGCTACGGGCACTCTTGGTGGTCATTGCATGTTACTGGCTTCTCAAAAACTGCCGGGGTCCCTTGCTGCAAGTGGGATGCACTTTCACCAATAGCCACTCCTGGCTCTTTCCATAGTGCCAAGCCTCAATTTTTTTCCCGTTCATAGCTGCTATGCTAAAATACACTTTATGTTTTGTATTTTACTCAGTATGAAACTGGAATTGGAAAGAAAGCAATATAAAATAAGATCTTACACCAGTGATCCAACAAGCCATCCTTGCCACCCTTAAATATTTTTGTGACAGATTTGCTAACTCGTGCTATTACCATAATGTAAGTTAAAAATTTTAATTAACATATATGCTAAAAATATTAGCACCCTGATCTTGATTCCAACACTAAAAGAACATTTGATACTTTCTCCTGAAAGAGATTTTATTGAGAATTTGACATAGAATATTTGTTGATTAATTATAGGTTATAGGTTGATCTTTCTACCATAAGCACACTTTTTGTTTCTTTGTTTTGTTTTGTGTTTGGAGACCAGGTCTCACTATACCAGCAATGGATGGTCTAGAACTTACTGTATATACTAGGCTGGCCTTGAATTCAGAAATAGACCTGCTTCCAAATGAAATTTGGACTTGTTATTTTCATGGTAAAATGGCATTCTCACTGATTGAGCACTTACTTAGAAGCAGGCATTCGTTTTTAATGTCTCAGTAAATATTTCACAACATTTTGAGGTAGATCTTGTCTTCATTTCACTAATGAGAAAAATAAGTCTCAGAGAAATTAACTAAATTAAACCTAAAGCTAGTGACATTCCTGTAGGACAAATAATCCTTTCATCTTAATTTTCAACTCTACTCCCTTGCATAAGTGTTTTATTACCCTGTGAAAACATACAGCAAATAGGGGTAGTAGTAATTTTCATGTGCCTGCACCTTAACAGAAAATTCTTGGCCACAGAGAAAGACTTCAATATTCACAACAGAATGTCAATCACCTGCAGGCAGTATAGAAAGTGTTCTAAATTGTTTTTAAACAAATAATATTACTAGTTTTCCTTAGCACTTTTGTAATACATATTTGAAAGTAGCATTTAAGCTTTTTGGAAAACTCTGTATATAGAGTACATTTTATTTTTTTCTTTACATCTCTACTCATTTGTCCTAGACCCAGTGTTTAAACACTTGTGATCACATGATGTAAAGGGGGTCTCAGAAACAATACTCCAAAGCTGAGTGTACCTGTGCTGGGCAATGTGATGGACCTGAGAAGCAAGATCTCTTTTCTACCCTCTGCAGGTCTTTTACAACTTGTCTTCCTCCCACATGCAAAACCATAAATCACTTTTCTCCAGACAAGTTGGAGAATCATTCCTCATAGACAGCTATAAAGTGTATAAATACTACTTTAAATATCCACTGCTTTCCTGTTTGAGTTAGTCATAAAGAAAATTTCTGGTCTAATTTGGTAGTTATAAGACCACCCTTTTGAAAAGAGTCATGATCTGTGCCCGGAGGAAGGAATGCCACACAGAGAGGTCAAGAGACTGAACAGATGGGTCTTGCTAGGTTTCTCTCTCAGTCTCTATCATCCAGTCACTTTTCCAGGGCTATGCATTCATTCACTGGAGGTTCCAATAGATTCCCCTGGGTCTCTGGGGCATGTAAAACTTAACTATGCTTTATTGATTGACCTGGCCTGTTTATCCAAGTGTTGCCAATGATCCCTATGGTGGGTGAGGTAGCATATCCTTTTGCTTCCACAAGTTTGACCAGACACTTTTTCTTCACTGCTTAGTAGACAAGATGCAATGAAAATGATCACAGAGCAGGATGTTGCTGGTGGTGCAGGTGTGTGATCCTAGCACTCAGGAAGCCAAAGGAGAAGGGTAGAGTTTCAGGCTACATAGGGCTACAGAGAATTACCCTGTTTCAAATTAGATAGATAGATAGATAGATAGATAGATGATAAGATAGATAGACTGGTAAATAAGCAAATAACAGAGCAATATTCTGCATAAAATAAATAAAAAATAATTTTTAAGGGGAAAAGCTTAGAGCATGTATTGTTAGTCTATTTTTTCTGATACCATGTACTGAAATGTAATTAACTTAGAATTTCTGAGTAATAATATGAAAATAATTTGTAATTTCTTGAAAGTTGCTTTAAAAAAATCAGGCAAAATAACCATGGACTAATTGAATAAACATTAATGTTCATCTAAAATGTAGTTAAAATTTAAAAAAAAGTTCAGACTGAGATTTTTAAAGATCTCATGAAAATAATCCAAAAGATTACAAAAGAAAAGCCAAGTATTAAAATACGTAACATATATGCACATGTGTTAGAAATATGTAACTTATATGCACGTATGTTAGAAATATGTAACATTTTTGCACGTATAATGTTAGAGGAACTTCTAAAGCTTCAAAATGCGTCGAATAATAGTCACGGAAGTTATAGATTTTAATGCACCAGTTTTATTTATCAACTCAAATGATCACCTGTGAGAAGAGACTCAAAAAAAATATCTATGGAGGCCAACACACCAGAATATATTAAATGTATGTGGATTGTGGTGACGGGCAGATATAAATATCTTCTTTATAAAAAGGTAGTAATTCACGGGATCTCCAAGTAATACCGATTTACAAAACATACTTAAAACGTTGGATAACAGCTGGGGATCAGGGGGCCGAAGAAGGAACAGTCTCTACCAACTCAAACACACTGTCCATCCCTCGAGGAATCAAAAGCAGAGGGTGGAAGGACAACTGGTCCTCACAACGCTGAACATGTGAGGAGCTCAGGAGGCGCTGCCAGGCACCCGGCTCCCGCGGTTTTGAATTCGCCCTGGAGTCGCTAGGTCTCTCTCATGACAAGGGTCCTCAAGCAGTGGTTCTGTAAAAGTGGGAACCAAGACGCTCTGGCTCCTCTCCACCCAGCAGGCCAACGGAAGTGGCGCCCGGAAGTGCTCGTGGGTGGGGCCGGAGTCCGAATTGCACAGGTTCTAAGCAACAGCACGCTGAGAGGGGCGGGGCGCCGAGCGCAGAGGGCGGGGCGCAAGGCGCAGGGGGCGGGGCGCACGCAGGCCCCGCCCCTCCCGCCGCGCCCTCTGGCTACTGCCTGGGCCCGGGGACGTCCGGGTCGTGGGCGCGCAGGCCGGCGGCGGTTTCTCCGAGCGTCGGTCCGTCGCCGTCTCCCGGCGGGCGCGCGGCCTGCTGCTCCAGGTGCAGCTGCAGCAGGGCGCGGCGGTACATGACCTCCAGCTTCTCCAGCCGGGCCCGCAGCGCCCCGGGGCTGCCCGGTTCGTCCCGGCGGCCTCCGCCAACCCTCGGCCCGCGCTCGGGTGCAGGCTCGTCCGCGGCGTCGGGTTCGCCGCCGCTGTCGCCGGGCAGCCGCAGGGCCTGGCGGAAGAGGCTGCGGTTCTCGCGCTTCAGCCGGCGGTTCTCCAGCCGCAGCCGGGCGTTCTCCTCGCGAAGCCGCGCGTTCTGCCGGTCCCGCTCGTCGCGCGCGCGCAGGGCCTCCAGGTGGCTGGCCGCCAGGTCGGCGAAGCGCTCCTCCAGCTGCCGCCGGGCGCCGCCCGCGCGGCCTCGCCAGCCCACGCCGCCGCCGCCGCCCTCACGGGCCCGGCCCGGGCGGCCCGGTTCTCCGCGATCCCCGCCGCCGCCGTCTCCGCCGCAGCTTCCGCGCCGGGTGGCGCCAGCACGCATGCGCCACATCGGTGCGGCCCGGTCGCGCCGCCGGCTGCCAGGGGCCCGGGGGCCGCGCGCGGGGCGCGGGCGGAGGCAGGAAGGCGGTGGCGGCTCTGGCGGGCGACCAGGGGAGGCCGGGAGTTGGCCCGAGACGAGGCGTGTCCCTGGCCGGCGCGCACACGACGCCCCCGGGGAGCGGAGTGCAGTTCGGGGCCCGGTGCCGCCGCCGCCGTCCCGGGAGAGCCGAGGCCTGGGCGCTGCCCCGCCGCGGGAACACGGTGCTGAGTCGCGGCTCCCGTGCGGTCTAGAGACTAATAAAGTGATTCGGAGAAGGCAGTGGAGCAGTCGGTGCACGGTCACATTTAACCTGCTAACCACGCCCAAGTGTCAGCATCTGCAGCCCCGGGCGCCTGCCTGAGGCCTCTGTCCACAGGTAGCCTTGCAAACGCTGGAGGCCAACCCTGCGGGTCGGTAACAAGGGGTCATTTGCTCAGCACAGCCCTCAGAATTTATCAAACTCAAGAATTATCTCAAGACAGTGACCATTCAGTAGGACCCTGGCTATCTGGAGACAGCTGGATACGTTCCCTTGGGCGAGGCTCATTACTTGTTTTTCTAACAAGGATCTCAGTCTACAAAGGCCCTCAAGTGTAAATTTAGGATCAGGTACTGAGGTCAGAATTTTTGGAAAGTGGTAATGTTTGGGTTCCGTAAGATCCCCGAAACGGCTGGAGCAAGGAGAAGATCAGGAAACACACAGAACTATGGTTCAAATAAGTAGCTAGGAAAACAAACTCAGTTATTGTAAGTTTTCCAGCTAAATGCTAAAATTCAAATTTACTTCACCTCTAAACAGCCATTTCATGAAATAAGTAACAAAGATGTTTCAGAAATGCTACAAATTCAGGAGGTTTAGTTTTACGAAAAACTGTCACTCTTAATTTACATTAAAGGCAGAGAGAAAGCATTGTAGACGGGAACTGACTTCCCTGTAGGCTACTGAGCCGAGAGTCCATAGAGAAGGCTGGTGTGGGAAGAGGGATGGTTCGCTCTTGGCTTTGGACCGGACAGCTAAGAAGTCTGTGGAGTAACTGCATACTTCATAATAAAGTGTAATGAAAATGTCACACAAGCAGCCACCTGCTTATTATTAAGTAGGTTTTAACCTCTGCTGTTGTTAGCTTTCCTGTTAGCTTTTCCTTTAGTCCGCACGTTTGTACAACAATTTTTCGATTTCCAAGGTTAAAGATGTGTCATTTTCCTCGTGCAGCATCTCGTAGTTAAATGCTGTATTGTTCTGTAATATTTTGCTAAGGAACTCTGGCTCTGGTTGAATGGAAAGGCAGGCCTCGGTGTCCTCTTTAGATCCCACTCAACTCCTAAATACTTCTGTCATGATAATGAAGTAATGCTAAATAGCGTTGCCCTGTCAAGCAGATACAGCTGATTACAGAGGATCCCACTCTTGATAGCAGCAAATAATTAGACATGTTTTTCACAAGACAGCAGAGTGTTAGTGTTGCCACTGTAAGTCATGCAGATAGCATAGGTATTCTTGTTAAAAGGGAGGGTAGAGAATGAAAGTAAATCAGTACAACAAAAAGATAAGTAAAACAGTCATGAGACTGTCTTTGAAAAGTATTTATTGTTTAGCGTGTGGGTATTTTTCATGTCTGTGTACTGTTAGCATGCCTGGTCCCCTTTTAGGCCAGTGGACAAAGACAGTGTCAGATAGCCCGGGACTGGAGTAACAGTTGTTTGTGAGCAGCTGCTTGGGTGCTGGGAATCGAACCTGGATCCTGTAGAAGAGTGACCAGTCCTCATCACTGCTGAGCCATCTTGCAAACCCTGAAGGTTGTCTTATGGATGAACATTCACTTATGGCTAGTGGAGAGTTCATCAACATCCTCCAACAGGAATAAAGCAATGTTAATTAAGTTCTAAATTCAGAAAGGGCTAGGGACAGCTCTGACAGAAATGATCACTGCCAAAATTATTAGTGTACGCTTAGATTCATTTAGAGTAATATGTCAATGGCTGTAGAACCTGGCGATGAATATTGCATTTATTTATAGAAATCATAGCTGGTGCATGATGCTTCCCCACAGAAAAACATTATTGCAATAATAATTATAATAAGTATTTCATTTATATGAGAATAGAATTAAAAATCACAGAAAATGATCTGGAACTTATTAAAGTTAAAAAGTATGCTGCTGCAATGGAGCTAAGAAGAAAATGTGTAAAATACAAGAACTAATAGAAGACAAACAAAACAAGACTGCTTCCTTTCAGGAACAGCTGTTTCCAAAGAGCATTTTTGCCATCTTGTTTCACGAAAAAAGTCTCTGAGAACACAAACCACACTTTTCTTGACAGCGCAAGTCTTGTACTCTTCAGCTGCTCTTAATAAGAAAGAGCAAGATAAGGCAGTAGCACACAGAGGGTCGGCTTGCACACTGGGGAAGAGGGCAAAGAGGGAAGATTCATCTAGAAAAAACTTCGGTAATAAATGGAGCCATTGTGAAAAGTTACAGGGCACCCCAATGGACTGCAGCCTTCTGTTTAAGAACTACCGAAGGTTATTTCTACAAGACTCCTAAGTGAGGTTTGAATTAAATTTTTAAAAAATGCAGTAAATCACTTATAGAAGGTGACTTTATTCTACGGAAAGAACAATCTTTAACTCCATGGCCTCTGCTCCCTATAAAGAGCCCTTTTCCTACTGATTTAGATTTCCCTCCCTTACACCCATGGATGTTCTTATTCAGAAACCTAAATCTTATTTTTAAATGTAGTCTCCTAAGTTGGTAAAATAAATCAATCCCTGAGGTTAACAAGCATCATCATTGTGGTTTTTTTTTGGCCTGTATAAGTCCTCAAAATATTTTTTATGAATCCTGTAGTTGAGAAAATCTATATCGG
This sequence comes from Cricetomys ansorgei, assembly GCA_026225945.1. Lineage (NCBI taxonomy): Eukaryota > Metazoa > Chordata > Mammalia > Rodentia > Nesomyidae > Cricetomys > Cricetomys ansorgei. The sequence goes on along the minus strand of JAMJFZ010000185.1, from coordinate 1,157,571 downwards.
CATATTGGAGTGGAATTTTTATTTGGCCTATACAATATATTTGTTTTAGCATTTCTCAAAACCAGCTTTGAGTGACAGCTGTTGAATATATTAGATTTACAGTCTAACCCAGTCGTGACTAGATTAGTGCCCTATGAGACGTGGTGGTAAAGGCCTTGCTTCAACGCTTGACTCCTCTCATCAGAAACAGAGAAAAGGTGGCCTTCATCAGGGAACGAAATCAGCCAGTGTCGCCGTAATCTTAGACTTGTCATTCTCCAGAACTATGAAAGGTAATTCCTGTTGCATACTCCTGTATTCGGTTAAAGTATGCTTTATACTCTATTAGCTTGAACTAATAATTGTCCTTTGCCTTTTTTGGCTATTTGGATTGTAAAAAAATATGGAATTTAGATCCCACTACTCCTGAGTCTGAGTAGTTGAAGGCACATTCTGCAGCTTTAGAGGAGCCATGTGATGGCTGTGCTGTGCGCCTGGCCTCTGAGATGGTTAGTCTCCAGTGTCAACAGGATCTGGAATTGACTTACACACATCCCTTTGCACAGGTCTATGAGAGCATCTCCAGGAAGGAGTAACTGAAGATAGAAGACCAGTACAGAATTCATGCACAGAGGCGTGCTGGTGACCACTGTTGAGATGCTCCGGCCCATATCATGTAAGCCAGTCTGATAAATCCCCATTTATAATTCGTTCTAATAGGTCTATTCCTCTAGAGAGTTCTAACATAGTATTTTTTCACAATATATACATATATCATGACATCATGATTATAGATCATAAGTATATGCAAATGTTATTTGTCAATTATATGTCAACAGAACAGAAAAAAAGAGAAATATTGTCCAAGTACTGCTTCTAATCAATAGTTTGATAGCTTGATACTGAAATTCTTTATTGGCTCTTATATTGTAAATATTTCTCATGTAAATGAATCTGCAACAACATGCTAGCTTCTGGATTTAAAGCCCTGTTTCATAGTATGGAGGCAGGGGTGGGGTTGGAGGTAAAAGAGACAAACAGCTTTTGAATGTCTGGGATACTGAAAGCATTCATCCATTTATTCTTTATTCTCTTGCATAATGGTACTTTTCTACACAGGGTTAGGGTGTTTGTAAGAGTCAGGACTTCATGTAGCCCAAGCTGGCCTTGCGAGGACCAATACTGGCCCTTAACATCTAATCCTCTTGCTTCTGCTCTCCAACAACTAAGATTATAGGTCTATACTACCTTCAAGAATTCAGGAGGCAGAGAAGGGAGGATCGCAACCAGTCTGAAACCAGCCTGGGCTATACAGCAAGACTCTTATCTCAAGAAAAATGAGTTACTAGGTAAAAAGGATAGCCATCTGGTAGGCACACTAACAGGTTTTGCTAACTGAAGTTCACCCAGAAAGTTCTGTTGGATATTGGCCTTATTGAAACTGAAGTATGAATTATTTGACACTGGTTCTTAGTAAGCTTTGTAAATAATTACTGTTAATATTTATTAAATATATTTTACATGAGAATGTCTTACATATGCGTTAAAGCTGATAAATAAGGAATGTGAGCCTAGATTGAAGCACATTTAAATCTGACATGCCACGCCGTCCTTCCTAGATCTATTGCCTGGGGAAGTCACCTAAGGCCATGGTTTTACTCATTTGTTAATTGAGATTGAAAATAGGGTCTACTTAGTGGGGTTCCTGTGAAGATGTGTATATCTTCACCATAGAGCCAGCTAACAGGAGGTTTCCAATAACTCCAGGATATTATTATTCCATGGCTTGGTTTTATTTTATGAAGTAGACATTTGTAGAATGACTTCTTGTGAATAGTCAATGCTGTTTAAAACCCTCATTGGAGTTTCTTGACTAGGGAGCTAACCTAAATATAAGATGCTGTCCCACTGGTGATATGATTCTTAGTTCTTGATAGTTCTCATTAAGTGTTTGGGTTTTAAAATCCATATTCCGTAAGCCCCATGTGCTGAGGAGTTTGGTTAATCACATTCTGAGCTTCATGTTTGCTAATATTCTCCCTGAAGCCCTAGCTGAGCTTGGTTCATTTTCCAGGAGCAGATTTATTAGGGCTATGAAGAGCAAGTATCGATGTTCAGGAGTGTGAAGACCTCTTTATTGGAATAATTACTGGAGAGTTAGGAATTGTAAATATTGATTGCATTTATTTAGTCTTTTGATACGGGCAAAAATATTAAAAGCCATCAAACACCAGCATTGCCCTCTGACAGCATCACTTAATTCTAGCTACAGGGAAAATTGTGACATAAACAAAAGCTGTATGACTTATCTGTCTTAATTAGAATGCTTTCTATTCTGAGGGAAATACCCTCTTCAAACCTGATATAAAACACTAGCCAGACTAACAGAAGAAGGTAAACATGATTCCAGCCAGCATGAAATAATGGTGCTGAGAACAGAAGTTACTCACACAAGATAAGTGACCAGACCTCTGTTCCACGTTGACCTCTTACCGTGACCAGTGTCTTTGTTAGTTCTGTATCATTGTTTCATGCTGTATTTTTGGGAAATGTAAAACGGTATTATTTATTAGCCACATGTTTATTTTAGAATAAGGTTTAACTAAGATTAAATACAATTTTCAATGAGTCCGTTGCTTATACTAGCCACAATTCCAGCGTGTCTCGTTCACATGTAGCCAAGGCTTGGGGAGAGCTACAGTTCACAACTGTTGTACACAGAGACCCATGGGCAGCAGAGGACTGGCCAGATATGCCACACCCCCCCCCAACTATTGGTTTCAGCTGCAGCAGCCCTATTGAAATTGATAGTGAGAAAATTGATAATGAGATTTCTAGCATTTTGCTGTATGCCCAATTCTATGCCAGCTAACAATTTTGTTGTTAACACATACACAGAAGTCCATCCTATTCTTAAAATACACATCCAGATAGTATTTGTTGTTAATTCGGCACAATCTAGAGTCACAAGGCATGAGGGATTAAATGAAAACTGTCCCCTCCAGGTTCGGGCATTCGAATACTCGGGTCCCTAGTTGGTAGTACTGCTTGGGGAGCCTGACGGGGTGTGGCTTCACCGAAGGAGGCATGTCACTGTGGAAGGGATTTGGGAGCTTCAAGTCTCTCCTAGTTCCAGCTTGTCATCAGCTTCACTCTTACATTTGAAGATCGGAGCTCCCAGTTTCCTGCTGCTGCTTTTGTGCCTGCCGCTAGCGCCGTGCTTCTGCACCGCCGCTGACTCTTAGCCCTCTAGAACCATAAGCCCAAATAAACTTTTTATTCTAAGTAGCCTAGGTCATGGTGATTTCTTAGAGCCACAGAATCGCAAGAAGTATACCTGGGAAGAGGTAACCTCAACTGAGGAATTGCCTTGCTTAGACGGGCTGTGGTATATATGCAGGGCCTGGTAATTGGTGGAGGAGGGCCCGGCCCACGGTGAGTAGCACCATCACTGGGCAGGTGTTCATGGGCTGTATGAGAAAGCTGTCTGGGAGAACCAGAGAGCAAGGTATCAAGCAACATTCCTTCATAGTGTCTACTTCACGTTCCTGCCCTGACTTCCATCAGTAATGACCCGTGACCTGGAAATTTAAACGGAAATAAACTCTTTCCTCTGCAAAAATTGCTTGTGCTATTTTATCATAGCAACAGAAAAGAAACTAGAACAATATGTCATTCAAGTTAGTGATTCTGCATCAGTCTGGGTTCCAAAGTACACACAACTCACTGAACTAGCTAGGGATATTGGGAAAACCCTCACAATTAGAACTAAAACAACCATGAGATTAACTTAGAAGAGTGAGAAAATGAGTAATTTAAATATTCTCTTGGCCCTCTTATTTTCAGAGCTCTTTCTTTCATTATTCTGGACATTAATAAAAAGTTCCTCGTTTTCAGGTATTAAAGAGCTAATGCAATATAATTGAAAACTTGAAATTCCCATTCATGTCATGGGTCCCCCCTCCTCAGTGCAGGGCCACAGTCCAAGCCTTGAAGAGCAAGTTTGGGAGAATCTGCTCTTTCCTTTCTTCTAATCTGCACCTCACTTTTTTGTTGGTTATTATTTGTAGTTCTTTGAAGAGCAGAATCAGGGATAAACTGAAGAAACAAAGAAACAAAAGTATGAAAATGACAGGTGGCGGTATAAGGTTTTGGCGTTGGATCTCAGATGCCAGGTGGCGTGTGCTAGCCTGTGCTCTGATAAAGTACCCTGTGGTCCTCTGCTCTGTCCCTCAGATCGGGCTGTTCTATTGTCCTCGAGTGTAATGACTCGTGGCTTTGGTGTCAGAACACATTCAGCCCTTCCTTGTGGAACGACCTGACTTCCCAGAATATGGTCCATTGGAGTTTCGTCCTTTGGAGAAGAGTCAAAGCAGTTGTGTACTATACAGTTTAGTTAACCTCCAGAGGTGGGAGTTACTCCAAGGCCTTGCAGGTTTACGGTCAAAGTCATTGCCCACTTCCACTGACCTTTAGATTTACCTAGGCTCCAGGCCTTTCTACCACAGATGCCAAAAGATTCAAGACCATTTTTCTCATACTCCACTGTGTAGAATTATACAGGAGACACAAGCTTCAGCTTTGTTTCTTGTTTGGCTACTATATTTTACTAAAGAAAGTATGTAGAGTTTGTCTCTTTGGTTAGCACTTTAGCTGAGATTAGGAAAAGTCCTATTGTGTTTCACACCAAATTCCTATCCTAGTGAAAGCTACAAATTCGTTCAGGCCATGTTCATGAATACTCAACTGACCAGAGCCCAGGTGCACAACAGTGAGAAAAGCAGGTATCAGGACTGATTGGATTCTTTTGACAGGAAGTATAAAAAATATGGCCTTTGGAATTAGTCTGGTAACACCAAAGAATCCCACCCCACCCCCCTTTGTTACAAGGTTACTTTGTGGCCTTTGGAATCAGTCTGGTAACATCAAAGAATCCCTTCTCTCCCCCTCATTCTTGTGAGGTTCTGTTGTCTTGTAATGGAAAAGAGTTCACTTCATTTTCACAACCGTCCGTATCATAGTAACGCAGCTAAAATACACAAAGTGAAGTGTTGGAACCCTATCAGAACCCAGACAGTGCACGGCCATTGCGGCTGAGAGCAGTCAGACTGTCCTAGATTCCTGTATCCCCATTTCTTCGTAATCTTATGAAGCAGTGCACTCACAGTAGCGATTAAGTATATCCTCTACGGATTTCCAAATTCATATCTCAATCCCACAATTCCACTCTGCTTTCCAGCTTCATGCACACCAATTTTTATTCACATTTTCCTGTCTCCCTGGTTCACAAACTATCCCTTCCATGTTAAACTTTTAGAACAACATCAAGCTCTCCAGGCTTCTCTGTCCCAACAAGCAGCCCCACCGAGTGAGTGCGAGGTAAGGCAACCATCTTCTCTTGCCCTCTATTCCTTCCAGTCTTTCACCACAGGTAATCCCTGCCCCACACAGTTCATTTCCTCCTTTTAAGTCTACTTGGTTTCTCTCAGGATCTTTCTTGACGTCAGACTAATTTAAACCAGTACTGCCTGTCACCTAGTTTGTGCGGAATCTGTTTTGCTGTTTGCAATATTTATCTCTGTACCCGTGATTCGCAGAGCAGAGCTTCTTAAATATAAATGTATCCTTGCTGCTCACCCACATAAAGCCCTCCAAGGCTTCCTATTAAGTGACTAGTAAAACCCAGACTCCTTTCACTATGTGTCCTGCCTGCCTTCATTCTATGTCTTAGCACCCATCAGTTGTTACTGTATCACGTCCTATGCTCTGGCTGGGCTGGTTCAGGAGTAGAGAGGTTCACCAAAGAGGCTTCACAGTGTTGCAGATGCTACACTAGAAATGAACAACATGGAGTACCATCCACAGGATAGGAAATGAGCTAATAATGGTGCTTTCCTGGCAGAATTCAGTGATTTTTGTTTCTGCTCGTATGGTGGGCTAGATATATCTAAGTCTATTGCTGATTGAGTCATGGGTGTTAATGAGTAAGGTAAAAATTCTAATACCTTTGCCGAGCTAAAAAATATAATGAGTAAAATTAATATACGAGATCAGTTTGCCCTTTGATGCTTTTACTGTTATCATCTGTTTAAGTCTGAGTTGGACTAATCATTGCTGAACAGAGATTAATCAATTGTTAATTAGATGTTACAGTAAAAAATATGGTATTTGGGAATGAGATAATTAGAATAATAATAGATAGCTCTACTGTTGCAAGAAAGGCAAATGAATTTTCATTCTTTTTTTTTTTTTCCAAAAGGCTTTGATTTTAATGTTTCAGGTTTTGTTTTGTTTTTCATCAGACAGAGAGGAAAAAAAATGTGTTTTCAGATTTTTTTAATTGAAATAGAACAAATAATACAAGAGTCACTGAAACAATACTAATGAAGTATATTGTTATTCCTAGTGGCATTCACTGTGAAGAGGTTGACGCTCTCCCTCTTTAACTTAAAAAGCTAATGCTTCAGTTTTATAACGGATGTTATATATTAAATATATATATTAAATATATATAAATATATATTAAAACGGATGTTGCTTAGTTCAGGGAGCTTGAGTGAAGCTGCGTGGCATGTGATGACAGGAGAGCTGTGAATGGATCCACACAGTTCAGACTTGTCCTCAGTACGGGCCTCTGTGGGGCACGTCAGTGTGGCTTTGTCCAGATAGCCTAGAACTGCAAGCTCTGGGTCTACTGATGAGCCAGCCCTGAGCACAGCACCTCCTCAGTTGGCACTGACCCACAGACTGCCTTTCTGTTGCCATGTCCTAGACTGTGTCATGTTGCCTCCTACCTCCTCACCTTCCACCTCCCCACTTCCCACCTCCCCACCTCCCCTCCCACCTCCCCGCCTCCCACTTCCCACCTCCCCACCTCCCTGCCTCCCACCTCCCTGCCTCCCCACCTCCCCTCCCCACCTCACCCTCCCACCTCCCCACCTCCCCACCTCCACACCTCCCCTCCCACCTCCCCACCTCCCCTCCCACCTCCCCACCCCCCACCTCCCCACCGTAGACTGTGAACATCCCTTTCCATCTCAATGCAGTGAACTCCACAGCCACCCCTCTGAGATTGAAACTGTTTACTAATTCTTCAGCACTCAGTTACTCTCTTCACTAGTGTTCTCCTTATGACCTTGCGCCTCCATATGATGCTTACATCTTGTTTTCTAGCCACTTATTCTATTCATTTCAGGAAGTTAAAATTAGTTTTATATGTTTTAGTACATACAAAATTAGTATTTTGCCTGTTATCATTGATGCTGCTCTGTGAGTTTCGTTGGCACACACAGCAGTGCCCACTGGTCTATTCTATGAAATAGAGACAACATCTGATTTGTGTATCTGTTCCTTAGACTTCAGATCATATAAAACAGAGACTACATCTGAGTCTTTACACTGTTACATTATCTAGGACGATGCCAGTGCTCAGTAAATATTTCTTGAATAAATTAGTTGATACTTGGTATATAAAAATCCTCAATTATTTAAAAATGTTTTAATGAATTAATCTTTAAAGCTAAATTTTTTCCAAAATGAAAACAAGAAGACTGTTGACATCAATGTTTATACATCAAAACTTGTAGAGGAATAGTTCTGTGTGAAAGCTAAGATACTGGTTCATTCAGGGAGCCCTGGAGCCTAGTGTTTGTCCTCTTCACAACTCTCTTAGGCTTTGAACTGGAAGGCAGCAGCCTTTGTAGAATCAAGAACATTTAAGAAGCTAGCTCAGACCTAGAAGGCTTCAGCCTCAGTCTCCAAGATCTACTGCTGACCAAGCCACTCTGACTAGCTCTTCTGAACTCTGACTCTTCTGGTTTAACTCACTCTCTGCTCTGGGCTTCTTCTTCTGAGCTCTTCTGTGTCTCTGTGTTTCTCCCTGAGCTCTCACTGTTCAGTCCTGCCTCTGTAACTGACTGCTTCAGTTAACTGCTCTGTAATCTCTCCAGCCTCAGCTTCAGTAACTCCTCTGTAAGTGACTCTGTTCTGACTCTGTAACTCACTCTGTTTTGACTCTGTAACTGCTCCTCAACTCACTCTTCAGCCTGCTTCTCAGCTGACTCTTCTGACTCCTCTGTCTGCTTCTGTTAAATGACTAACTCCTATGTAACTCTCTTTAACTGAGCTGAGAGCCTGTCTTTTCTCATGAGAGTTGGGCATGTCCTTACTCTGTTAACACTTCCTCTGATTAGTCACTTTGCCATTCACTCTGACTCATCTCAGACTTCACCTCCTATGTGACATTGACTCCTTCCCAGTTCTGCTTCCTGTGTCTACTTCCACTGCACCCCTCTCCTCACCCCAGGGATTAAAGGTGTGGACCACCATTGCCTTCTGGAATACTGGCATTAAAGGTGTTTGCTACCCCTGCTTTCTGAATACTGGATTAAAGGTGTATCTATATTCCACCCAGACCACACAGCCCTCTGAATGTAGCCCCTGGAATGTAGACCTTAGCTGAACAGTTTTGAACTCGAATCTTCATCTATAAACATTGGATCAGCTTAATCATAATGTCCAGATGTAGAGAAAGATTGATGCCAGGGAGACCAGCAATCTACCTGACTACTATAGAATCTAGTGCGCAGTGCAACCAGAAGCTGAAGAAAGAAAGGCTGAAGACAGAAGAGGGGCAAGCGAACACTGAGAGAATCTGGCAGGCTTGGAGAGCATATAGCGGCCCAGGACAAAGACCACTGAACCCACAGAACAACGTTGTAATGATTCTCTGTAGGAGAGAAAGCACAATGGAAAGGGACAGATATCTGTCCAGATATATCGACACACACCTATGTCTGTGATACCAGTTTAGTCTCTCTGGTTAATGAGATCTCACTAAAAATAATGGAGATGATTGTGTTTCTCTTCTGCAAGTCTGAGGTTGATAAAGAACATTCCAGAAAGCCTCTCCCTGGATAGGAAGAAGAAACTGGGTGTGGGCAGAGGGCCATCAGTGCTGAGGAGTATTCTAAGGCCCCTCAGCATGTCTAAGGGCGCTTCTTCCTGGGCCCCACATTGGCAAGTGTAGCTGGTTAAGTTCTTGAAGCCCGTTGCAGTAATCCCCAACTTCACTGTCAGAAGGAGGCCCTATGGAAGAGTTCATCAGTGACTTTTCCCCTGTTAAGAAAATGGTATTTCCGTGAGATTGTGTGGAAGAAAAAGAGAGTAAGGTATAGTAGTAGGTGTGTTATTCAGATGACAATGACCAGATGGGAAAGAGTAACTAAATACTGTATCTGAAATGAAATTCACACTGAGAAGAGAAGTTGGAGGCTGGCGATACATAATATGAGATTTTAGTTTTTCTCAAGTATATTTTTGCTAGATATACTATAACTTCTGTGGCAGGGTTACAATACTCTGAAGAGACACTCTGCTTCAGTCTTTATGTATCTTTCAGGTTATTGAAACAGTGGGCCTGCCAACTTCACTGTCTTCTGCAAGCAGTTCACAAAGCAGAGCTGAACCTGCTCTAGGCCTTCAGGGCAGCAGAGTTTGTGTACTGCTAAATTATAGTACTTGAGTGTAGCTGTCCACTCTCTCGGCCGTAGCCAAGGGAAGGGGACAGAACTAGCTCTTTGGGATATGAATTTCAAATAACTTTGGCAAAATCATTGACTGTGTTCTCCATAATCTAATGAATTGCCTCATATGAGAAATTTGCTTTAGATGTCATAGTTTCTTAATGGATGAAATATTGTACATACATGGAAAATACGAAGTCATTGAAATTAATATTTACTTAATAATAATAATATTACCATATATATATGTATGTGTGTGTGTGTGTGTGCATGTATATTTGAGAGTGATATTCATGCCTGTGTGCATGCGTGTTCGTGTGTGAATGGGCACATGTGTGTGTAGGTAAGTGTGCGTGTGGAGGTAAGAGTCGTGGTCAGGCATCTTCCTGGACCGCTCCCCTTTACTACTGCAGCATCTCTCACTGAGCAGAGAGATCTTGGAATCAGTAAGTCTAGATAGGCAGCTTGCCCTCAGGATTGCCTCTCTCCACCTTCCAAATCAGTGGCCCATATGCCGGCCACCACACCACCCACTTATTCTAAGGGTTCTGAAGACTAGAACTCTGGGCTTGACGTTTCTATGGCGAGCACATTTTACACTAAGCCATCTCCCCAGCCTTACCTTTAGCTTCCGGAATGCAGTAATAACATAAATACATCTGTTTACTCCAAGTAACTTGAGTTAGTTTTTAGAAGCACGTGGAATGGCTGACCATTTGCTCCCTTTGTTTGCTTATTACTGAGAGAGATAACCAAGATTGACAAGGTGCATGAAGTAAAGTTAGCACTGTTCCCAGGGGAAAGATGGACAGCCACATCCCAATCATGATCCCTATTGTCAAAGCAAGCTCTGTAACCTTCTCTTTGAAAAACTAAATATAAATACTTTCTCTGTACTCTAGATATCAACAAAGAACAAACAAAAGCCAAATCTTTTCTAAAATCCTCTTAAACATCTCAGATTAGGTCTGTCAGCACTGCCTGTTGTTGCTTGGAGATTTAGAGGCTTCATGGGAGAAGCCAGGAGAAGGAACACTGTCTGCTTTAACAGCTTTGACTTGAAAAAAAAAATTTTTTTTTAATTTTTTTTATCTCAGTCACCTCACAAGCAAAAGGCATCTGTCTGGGGATAAGACAAAGGGGTGTCAGAACAGAGCTATCTATCAGAATATGACTTAGGGGAAAAGACTGTTCATATTGAGAAAAATAAAATAATTGAAGTCTGTAGAAAGAAGCCAGGGCAGACATTCAAATGCTAACAGGGATGACTCAGTGGGGGTGTTGGGAGGTGGAAACGTGTGTGTGTGTGTGTGTGTGTGTGTGTGTGTGTGTGTGTGTGAGAGAGAGAGAGAGAGAGAGAGTGTTACAGGCTTGTAATGGGGTGTGCTGCTTGGTTTGTTTGTTGGCTTGTTTTTAAACGTATCCTGTGACAACTCAGTGGTGATCATTTCTATCTGTTCTTTCCTGCCTTGTTACACAGAATGCTGCTGCTGCTGCTGAGGAGGCGTGAGGGCTTTCTCATGGCCACTAACCAGACTGAGGACATTTGGGCAGCCATCTGAGTTCCCAAGACTGCACAGTCAGGTAGGGCAGTGCCGGAAGCCATCCACAGGCAATGTCTGCTCTTGCTGGCAGGAGAGTTCTGATCCTTGTTCATGTACTGTCTGTGAGTCCAATTCCAGTGTCCTGTTATCAGTATTGCTCTGTAGCTCATGAACATAGCTACTGGATCCCTCTGGATCAGCTGGAAGCATATCTAGTCAGCCAGTACTACCAATTCCCAGTAAAATCCATCTTGTAGAGGTTGAAAGGGGAAGCAAGCAAGTTAAGTGAGATGATCTAGACTCTGGTAATTGGAAGCATGTTAGGAAAATAACACCCTTATGAAAGCCCACAGTCTTTCCCAGTTACATGCCTCTGATCTCACAGGGACTGTTATCCTTTCCCGTTACCCATCATCTTTTAATGTAATGCAATCCTTAGATAAATATCTATAACCGTAATCTTCATTATACTTTCAGAATATTCTGTGTGTGGCCTAATGCTAAATGACTAAATTGAAACAAACTTCTCATAATTTCCAATCTGACTCTGTGTTTTAGGGTTCATCCAAGTATGGATTTGTCAGAAGTTACACCTTCTCCCGGAAAGTAGACATTTAATTTTCCTCTTTCGCTTAACCACGATCACTTCCTTGCTTTCTTTTAAAAATCATTTTAATTTTGTTGTCCAATCTTCATGCAGTTCAGTTCCCACTAACCTGAAACTTCCAACTTAAGAGTTTGTTACTTCCGGATAAAAATGACAATAACCCCAAAATTATATGAAAACTTAAATTCTTAAGAAAAAAATTAACGTCGGAGTGATCAGAGATGGAAATTAAACATATCAACATTAATATGTTCCCTTTTATTCACGTTTTATTCAATGAAGTTCTTGTCTGTGACGACAGGTTTCATATTTGCCCTGGCACTGTCAGCACGCCCTCTAGTGGTGCTGCTGGGGGTTCAAATGAGGCATTGAAAGTGCCAGCAGTCTTTGATCACATTAACTTACGATTCTATGACCCCATCAAGTTATAGTTCAGTTTTACGGTAAGTATGGTTTAGCATCTAGCTTCTCAAGTTAGGTTTTCATCTTGTGCTGTGGGCGCGACATATGCCTGTGAATGTCAGGTTCAAGACAAAGACGTGACAAAAGACCTTCAGTTACATGAAGATTTGCATCATGTTCATCAACACTAATCAAGAATCTCTAATGGGTTCCTCTCTTTAGAGTCTTAACTTGTGGAAAGACAGTCTTAACTTATGGAAAGAGAAATAGTAAACCCAGTAGCGTAGCGATATCAGTTAAAATAACCACACCAGTTAAAATAAAACTGATTTGTCTTCAAAAGAAATGTAGCTGCTATCTCCATGATAGTTATGGTGAAGACGGTAGACTGACATTTCAAACTAGGGTTAAATGTTGGTAGTAAACATCACTGAGCAATACTTTGAACCTTGTTAATCCTCTTATGGTCACACTGATGTATGTGCTTCATGTAGAATTCCAGGCACTAGTGCTAGAGGGTCTTCCCTGTGGATATCTGGAGAGGCTGAACACAAATCACACAAATCAGAGCTCATTGAGTTACTGCTTTTCCTTTTCCCATGTTCACAAGCTTTATTTAACAATACCCAATGAATTAGTTTTATACAACTAGAAAATCTAAAATAAACGTATGAATTTCTAGGAACATATTTCATAACAATGGTAAGCCAAATGAAATGACTGATTCAAATAGACATAAAGCAAGAAATGAGAATAAGTAGTAATTTATAATTGTCCAGAGAGTTTGGCTATAGTTTAATTTGGTTCAAGTTCTTATAGATTTTCAGTACTTCTCAAATTACTGGAAAAGAAAGAACTGCTTCCAAAATTTTTCAAAGTGAATCTTATCCTAAATTCAAAACCAGACAAATCAAATACTCATACACATATAAACACGCACACGCGCACACACGCACACACACGCGCACACGCACAGTCACTCTACTATAGAGCAATTTCCCTGAGGAGCATAAGTGCAAAGAATCTCAATAAAACACTTGCAAACTGAATCCAAGCACACACCAAAAGCAGCCTTCACATGTTCGTACCGGCTTCATTCCGGACAAACAGGGACGGTTCAACATAGAGAAATCAATAAATGTAATTTATCACAGAAACAGTTTTAAGTACAGAAATGTCATTTTCTGTGTAGACTCAGAAAGGGCCTTTGACAAAATTCAACTATTGTTCATGATAAAAGCTCAGGGGATACCAGAGACAGAGGGAACATAATTCAACATAATGAGGCTTCTATGAGGTTAGCCTACAGTCAACATGATATTAAATGCAGACAAACCACTAAACATCCTCATTAAGATTTTTAAAAAAGTTTTCTACTCACCCAACTCCTGTTCAAACAGTGCATGAAGTCCTAGCCAGACCAATAGGATGAGAGGAAAAAAAGGGCAATAAAGAGGGAAGGGAAAAGATAAATATCTCTATCTGCAAAGGGCATCATTCTATATGTGAAAGACTCTCGAGGGAATCTGAACGGCAGGCCAAAAAAATTAACACAATGCCTCGGTTGCTTTTCTACTTCTGTGAAGAGATATCCTGAACACTGCAAATAGTCGAACTTCATTGGAGGCTTGGTTACAGTTTCGGAGGTCAGTCATGGAGGGGCGCACGACAGCAGACAGCAGGCGTGGTGCGGGAGCAGTAGCTGAGATCTTACATCTTACAAGTTGGATGCTAAGAGGGGACTGGGCCCGGCGTGTGCTTTTGAAACCTCTGCACATAAAATATTAGTAGCCTTCCTGTGTACCAAGGATAAACATACCGGGAAACAGTCCTGTCCATGGTAGCCAAGGGAAAAAAAAGGAAGAGAAGGAAGGAGCGAAGGTCTGTCCTTGGAGGGGGAAAAAAAAAAAAAACTACCCAAGGAACTCAAAGTACTCATGGATTTGTAGGACTTATATTTTTTAAATGGACATTCCAACTCATAAAATATACAAGTTCAATTCAATCCCGATCAAAATGCCAGCTCAGTTGTTTACAGAGATAGACTTAAAGAAAAAAACAAACTACAGAATCTCATGGAAGGGCAAAAGACTTCAGACAATGTAATTTTGAATAATAACACTGTTAGCGGTATCACAGTCCTTGTTGAAAAGCCATACTGCATTGCCATAGCAATAGAAACAGCCTGACATGAATGCTGGGAACCAAACCGGGATCCCTGGGAAGAGCAATACAGGCTCTTAACTGCTGAGCTCTCTCTCTAGCCTCAAACTATTACAGGGTCAACATGAAATCACAAAGAGACATGCTGACTAACTGTGAAGAATTTCTAAAGTCAAGAACGCCCAACAGTGGAAGGGTAGGACACACTGCCTTACAAATGTCAAGATGTTGACCTGCAGGTTAATCGTCAATCCTTCAGAAGTGTTACAGTGATATTCCTGCTCTGGGTTGGGTACCTGATCAGGTTCTCTGTACAGTTAAATTCTACAACTTACATTATCACTTCTATGACTGCTCATGGAAAAGGGCCATAGAAAAAGTCCTGGTCTCCAAGGACCATGTAGCTCACTTTGTACTGATAAAAGGATGGATTTCCATTTAGATGGTAGTTGGCAGATGGAGGGGAAAAGATGGTGTACCTCCAAACTAGCCTACATCCTCCAGCATCTTGAAAGAGAACTAGAAGGTAAAAGTCAGATGAACTTGAACAACCTAGTCATCAACCTGGCCGTTCTAACTTTAAAATAAAAGTCTCAAGAGGTCTGACCTCTGTTATAGTTTTTTCTTGTTTTATTTGCCTTTATTTACTTGGATTTTTTCCCTTTGTTTTTGTTTTATGCTATAAGTTAGATAAGGTCTCAATCCATATCCCAGGTTGCCTTGTGTATGTTATTTTTAAATGCAACACTTATTTTAGTTGCAATTCTGTTCTATGTTCAAATCTTTTTCACCTATCCCAAACACTGTACGGTGATTCATCAGACATCTGTGGGACGTAAATATTCAGAGTGTATTTTTAGAAAGGCAAATATGTGTGCAGGCTTTTATAGTACAAGCAGATTAAACCAGATCTGAAAGTAGGAACTGCACAGCCTTACACTTGTGTACTGTTTCACCTTAGAACCCCAGTTTCCACCCTGGCATTTTCAGATCGCCTTCTGCCTAGCATGCCAGATTCAGTGGAGCATCATCCTAATTCCTGTGTTCCATTTGATTTTTTAAGAAAGCCCTACGAGTGAAAGTTGAATGCTGATAATCGATCTTCTTGGCTTATTTGCTGTGCATTAATGAAGAAACATCATATGTCCCTTACGTGCTCACCTTTAGTTCATCTAGGAAACGTTCTTTTGCTGTGCAACAGAGGTAGGTTGCTGGTAAAGATGAGAAAGAATAGGAAGAGGAAGGGGAGGAGGAAGAGGAGAAGGAGGAACAGGAGGAGGGGGAGGAGGTGGAAGAGGAGGAGGAGGAAGAGGAGGAGGAGGAAGAGGAGGAGGAGGAAGAGGAGGAGGAGGAAGAGGAGGAGGCTCTATTGGTGGAGAATGAAATGGCTTGTCACAAACGTGCTGCATTTTTTCCCACTTATATCTAGTAACGCCTGTCCTCTGATCGTCATATAGCCCAAATCCAGTATCTAAACTGTTATGTGTGATAAGAGAAAGAGGAAGTGAAGGTCCCATAACCATTGATGTGTTGTGTTCAGAGTGATTTGGGTGACTAAAAACTTTTCCTCTCAGATAATTTAGTCTCTCTGACAACTGCTCCAGATGTTAATCACTGCACTGGTAAAAATAAGGTATGTTTCAGAAGTAAGAAGATTCTAGATGCAAGTGTGTGTGTTTGTGTGTGTGTGTAATATAAATTTCACTCTTTTAAAGCATTATGAATTTCAGCCCATCAACATTTACTGAATCCTTTCATAGTTGTCAAAAATAGTTTGTTTCATTTATTTTCAGAATTCTTTCCATCTCAGTAGGTTCTCATGAAGTGAAGGAAGCATTTACTATAAATAGATGAATTTTATCCATGAGCTGCTTGAATGATATATAAATGAACAGTTGGAGGGAAGTACCGCAAATTATAGTCTAAAAGAAACAGCTGAACTATTACAGTAAGCTAAATTCTAAGCCCTCACTTTATACTTCAAAGTGGACAGCATACCAGTTATCTTGTTATGGGTGTGTAGGTGCTGCAGAGAGTTATGGACAATAGGCAGAATCTGGGGTAGAATCACCTACGTCAGTTCCAGGTAGGCAAGGCCTAGTGTGGAAGTAACCACTGGTAAAAGCTGAGAAAGAAGAATAGGAGGAGGAGGACAGGGAGGAGGAGGAGGATGAGGGGAGGCGGGAGGGGGGGAGGGGGAGGATCACTATGGCTGGGGCATCTACTCTGAAACTGGCCAAATCTGAGATCAGGGAGTCTGTAGAATTTCAGCAGTGGTACCACATGGCACAGCTGCAAAACTGAACAAAGAAAATAGTAGTTGATGTATAGTGATTTTCACAACGTATTTTCAAAAGCAAAGTATACAGAAATATATATCTGTTAAATAAGAGCTTATGAAATATTTTACCATTTATGCAAAATGTAACTCAGATGGTAAAATTTGGAAATGAATAAAATGAGTGACCCATGGGGCCAGTAAGAACGAGTGGAGGATGTAGAAATGGGAATGGAATATTAGAAAGGAGGAGAGAGGGTTGGAAAGGCGGCTCAGAGCTTAGGAGGCCCGGAGCTCTGTGTTCCAGCACTCACATAACAAGCTGGATGTCCAGAGAACCACAGCCGAGAAGGATCCAGTGCCCTCTGTACACAGGAACACACACACACACACACACACACACACAGAGTCAAGTCCAAATACAAACAATACATACTTCTCACTTTAAGATCTGACAAGGTCTTACTTACAAAAGTCAATGAATAAACCCAAACAAGCACACACATAGATGGGCTGCAGAAAGGAAACACAAGCAACAGCAAGTAAGACTAAACCTATTCTATAATAATTAAACCCGCTGGGAGGTCAGAAAAGCATAGGTAAATTCAGCAACTTTGTTAAAAAATGTTTTGATAAGACGCCGTAAAGACGGAAAGCAAAGGAATTATACACGTGTGATAAGGCCCAGTTTTTGTGTTCCCTTCTCACTGTCCAGTGAACCGGCAATTCTGGAGCAGTTGTATGTGGAAAGCATCTCTAAGTAGATGTCGGTGGAGACCCAGGAGTAGGGAATCACAAGCCAGTCGGTGGGAAGTCTCGAATGAGCTCTGTGATACTGAACTCGCGTTCCTAGTCTTAGCTTTGATTATAAATATCACGTAGATAAATACACAGAGGTGTGACGAGGAGGCCACCATGCACAATGCTCCACCTAGCTCTCTTTACTGAAGCACAAGCTTAATCGGGTTTGGAAAGGATGAGGATGCCAAACACCTGGATTTCAGCTCCTGGCGGCCATCCTTCAGTGCAATTAAGTAGAATCAGAAACCGTTAACGCCAGAGCCAGGAAATTGTCTGAACCTTGCAAGATGAGCTCAGAACATTATGAATTGACAGAAAGCAAGGTCACAAAGAAAAATTTTGAAAAGAAAGAGTCATGGGAAACAAGAGTTCCCAACAGTTGAAACTGGATTAAATTGAGAAAAATGCTTAAATTATAATTGCAATGACTTTTAAGCTCATCAGATCAAACAGAAATCGATATCAAATCAAGAACAAATAATATGTAAACAAGATTTAAAAGGGATGTTGGAAATTTCCCAATGACAAAACATGGAAAGCTAATGTCCAGGTTAACCTCATCTGTGAGACTTGTCACATGCTGAAGACTGTGGACAGAGAAAGGCGGGGAACCCTTGCTGGGTATTCTCCTGTTTGTGACTTTTTCCTGGCGAAGTGTGAACAAATATCTGTTTACCATAGAGAGGCCGTCGACAATAGACCACAATTCCTCTCCCTTCTTGCTTAGTAAGCCGGTACGTTCTTTGGAATTATATACAGGAACATGGAGGCCGAAGTTATCCTTGCCTCAAAAAGCAGTTACTTTATTAAAGAGCCCATCTAGCACAGCTCGTGACTCACTAAGGCTGCTCTCCTGAAGCTCCCCATACAGCTTGTAGTCACCTGACCAGGCCCAAGGGTCTCCTTTCCCTAGCAGGAGTTACTGCTCATATAGCTTGGGGCAATGAACCATGTAACTTGCTGAACTCCCTGAGCCTGGCAAGCCACAGGAGCCTCTCTCTTCTCTCCAAGAGAGGATAATTCTGCTCAGAGAGCCTGGCTACACATTTCCTCACACACATGTACCCTCGATCTAATATCTTCAAATTTAGAGACACGCTGGGTCTGGGCAGATGTGTCAGTGGGTAAAGCACTCCCTGCACAAGTGCTCAAAGCCCATGTCAGATAATTTGCATCAGTAATTCTAGTACTCCTGTGGAGAGATGGGTACTGTGGGAGCTTACAGGGTAAATAGCCCAGCAAAAACACAGAGAGAGACAGAGACAGACAGATAGACTGACAGACAGACAGATTCTGTCTCAAACAAGCTTGAAAGTGAAACTAACACCCATGGTTTTCCTCTAACTTTTAAACATGTGCGTCTACATTTGCACACACGATTGCACGCACATACAGACACATCCCACACACATAGAGACACACAAAATATTAACGATCAGGGTCATGCTACAAGCTAACTAAGAAGTGGGACATGGCAACATATTCCTGTAATCCCAGAATTTGGAGTCTGAGACAGGAGGATGACTTGAATTCAAATGCTGGAGACAGCTGGGCAACAGCCAGATAGGAGATGGACGGATGCATTGTTCCTGTGTGTCACAGTCTTGCAAGAAGAAGGAAAACCAAAAACTCACCCCGTACCATAAGATAATGACTCATAGAGGCAACGTGACATCTGACATCAGATCCTGGGTCGGAAAAAGGACACAAGTGGGAAGACTCGAAAAATTCTAATAACACAATGCAGACCATGTAAAACACAGTATCAGCTTCTTGATTTCCACAGCTATATTTATGCAAAGCATTTTCAATAGTAAAAGGTAAATGTTAAATATCTAACCCCTCTCTGTACAGCTGCAATATTTAACATCTAAAACTATTCTAAAATAAGAGGTGAAAATTATAAGCATTGGAAGCACAGCAGCTAGAACGGCATGACAGAAAAACATTTGTATTAAATGTAATAAATCAAACTTTCCACCAGCAATCACACATCATCCAATCATGAGCCCTATTAATCTTCATTTGGCCAGATCCTGGCTTATTGCTTATTTTACTAAATTCTATAATGCTTTCTCTGACATCTTTACCGACACAGAAACAGGAGAAAAGTAAAAGATAGATTTCCTTGGAATAATTTTTCCATTCAGACTTTTAAAGTACAGTATTTCACAGCAGGTATCACCGTGGAAGAGGGCACAAACACTACTTGCAGTTTGAAGCTGACCAGTCGGTTCAGTGTGTTCTATATTGGTTGCCAGGATTTGGCGCAGGAGCCTTAAATTAGAAAGAGTAACCCAAAAAGGCAGTGCAGCCCCTCTTAAAAAAGACAGCAATAATCTGATCAGGGCTTTGCCTAACACCAGGGTGGTGTACATTGCGCCCACTTCAGCTCAGTGTCTTAATGCTTTTGTTGTTTGGCTTTGTGCTTCTGAGACAGGATCTCAGTAAGTCCTGAATTTGGAGCATTTCTCTTGTCTTGGGCTCCCAAGCACCGGGATCACAGGCATGCTCTACCAATCCCAGCCCATTTAACCTAACACTTACTCAGAGTTGCAGGCCATCTTACAGCTTGTTTCAAACACAACAACCCTGAGCCAGACACGAACCCACCGCTGACACTCTAGCTTTATTATATTATTGCCAGTGCCACGATTTTGTAGAATGATAGTTTTAAGGGATATGAAATAACGTTCTATAAAGGTCGAAGATAACATACATATAGAAAAAGATGATGTCGCCAAGTAATTTTCTACTCTTTCAAAACTGAAAATTAAAACTTAAGTTGTCACATTTGAATTCCTATTCGTAATTAAATAAATTCAGTTATAATTCTTGTGGATTGTATCTGATTTAATTACCCAAAGTTGCCTAATTTTAGGAAATAATTAACTTTTTCTTTATTATATAAAACAAGTTTTGTCTTCAAATTTCATCATATAGTTTTAGAGGAAGGAATCAGTGGGTAGCATTTTATAAATTGATTTGATTGTATCAATCATTAATAGTTCCCCTTTCCTCAGAATCCATAAAGAAGAAATATTTTGGGAAAAGAAACTATGGGAAATGCATGTTCAGGAACAAGTCAACCTTGAAGTCTTTAAGTATATTCAACCATGGCAGAAAACAGAATTGTGTGCTTCTAATGGTGCTGAGAAACTTAACTTTCCACTTGAAGCTCAATAAGAGATCAAATAATCAGAAGATATTAAAATGGTACAGCTCAGATCACTATCACCGTAGGAAAACCCAACACTGAGAATCAGTAGCAGAAGCAAAAGAAGGGAGGGTTGAGCCAAGCTCTCATATGAGTGGGTTTTGTGCAGGTATAGAGCAGAATTGCACACTGAGTGCTCCTCACACAGTAGGTGTTTATTAAATGCTTGTTAATTAACCAACTATCCTAAACCATATAGCCCTCAGAGGAAGCATGACCAGGCTCAGTCTGGAAAGGAACCATCAGTGAACCTCCCATCTGTCAGTGATGCATGGGGGAACCCAGGCAGAAATGTCATTAGAGCCACTCTGAAGAAGCTGTTCAAGGCCCTTCTCCAGGAACCTGCAGTGAGATTACTCAGGATTCTACGGTTGTCCTGGAATCCTTACTTCAGAGATAAATATTTGGTTAGCATTGGAAAAGTGCTAGAGGATGTAGTCTGCCATATCCAGCTCTTTAAAAGAGCATATACTCATGTCTTCCTCTTAAGGAAGAATCAGCCATTAAGTTATGCCCTTGCAATCAGTCACTCCTTATAGCAGCTTCTGCTCAGCCCAGTCACTCACTCGGCAGGCCACATATAGTGCCTTATGATCAGTGTGAGCAGAGGTAGAAATATTTATACCTGGTTACCTGCAAGGAAAAATGCTCAGTATATATATTCCATTAAAGCTTCCTTCTGTATGTGCCTCATATCTCACCCATTTCTGTGTCCCATGGCCCAGTATGTCAATATTATTCCTTTATCTAGGACATAGTTCAAGTAACAGTTTCAGAAAGTGAGGCAATGTCACCACATTATAAGTAAAGAAAAGTCATTTAAAATGAACTTTGAGGATTTAGACCATACACCAGACCAAAGGAGCACTGACATGAGCTTCTATTTCTGCAAAACATAAGACAATGCTGGGTAATAGTGCATTAGCTTCTGTTCCTATACCATAAAGACAAAAGTTTCATTCCGAGTCATAGCTTCAGAGGTCCAAATACATCCAGTTGACCATGCTACTTTGAGCCAGGCGCAAAGAGGAGGAAGAGAGAGAGGCTAGGGCCCCATGAAACCCTTTAAGGACAGGTTCCAGTAACTGGAAGACCTCCCTCTGTACACAACCTCTTAAAGATGGTGTCCCCTCCCAGTAGCATCACAGGCTTTGGGACCAAGCTTAACACACAGGACAGCAGGGGGCATTTTATATCCAAACCATAAGTGGGATGGAAGATCGACAGTAGCCGATTCAAGTTAGGATTCTTCTGATGGTGTTTATACTTTAAGAAGAATAAGAAGCACAAGGCAGGTTTAGGTAGTCACGAATCGCGTACCTCCCTCTTTACGGTTTTGTTTCCCATAATCTCAGCCACCTGCTGTCAATTACAGTCTGAAAATATTAAATGAAAACTTTCAGAAATAAACAATTTGTGTTTAACCACTGCAGAAAGCTAAACAGTCTGTATCATTGCTGTTATTAATTCCGTACTGCTTCTAGTCCATACGTTATACTTTATCATACACGTGGTGTAGCAGTTGAATGCATATGGAGAAATACATGTATTCAAGCCATAACATTATCATATAAAAGGTGTCAAAGAGTTATGAATACAATTTTGTAGTTACTGGGGATAAGTAGATACGTTTTAAACTTACTCGGGATTTGCTTTTCAGTGATTTCACATTGCTCAGCCTAACATTGTTTTATGTGAAACTGAACTGGATTTTGTAGGCTGTAGGTAAAGCGTAGAGAAGGCCGTTCTGGCAGCAGACTCATAAAATGCCTTTTAAGACATCAGGGTCAGAGTTCTAACTGCACAATTATATCACGCATCGGCATTTAGAGTAGATTTCTCTTTCTTAAAGAAACTCATCATTAATAAAGTAGAGAAGCAAACTTTTAAAAGCCAGCATTGCCACAAAATTCCCCCCGCCCCCAAAAAAAAGAGCTGCCATGAAATGATCTGTTTTAGTTCATGAGTGCCTGGGAATTTTTACAAAAGATATTTTGATATTTATCTTACAATGCCAGGCATTTTTGAAAGGCTCTTATATTTTTATGTACATATAGACAAAGGACATGGTAATTTTTCCAGACACTTAGCACTCCTTTTCACAATGTAAACTTCAAAAAGTCGAGCTATTTTCTTTCAGCTTGAACTCTTAACTCAGGAGCCTGCATGCAGGTGTAAATTCTTAGCAATTATTTCTGACTGGAATTCAAAGAGGGATTGGTAATTTAAAAAAAAAAGATTTATTTCTCTGATATATTTAAAATAGGTGTTTTTGAGCTGTCTGTAATGTTTGATATACCTAGTGTTGTATGTTACAAATATTATTAAATATTTGTAAGAGGTTTCTCTACATGACACTTTCCAAGGCTTAGAGGTTTAACTATCACAAAGCAAGTCTCTGTGTGGAAAATTATAGGAGTGTCTTTCCGTTCAAAATCAGGGCTCAGTGCTGTAAATGTTCTTATTTGTTCCATCAGAATAGAAGGCTGGAAGGAGAAGAATATGTTGAGGGGTGTCTGGAGGGGGAGGGGAATTTGGGGTGAATATCATCAAGATATATGCATCTATAAAGTTGTCAAATACCGAATAAAATATATTTTGTAAAGGAGAGAATAGTAGACTGGTTGGTTTTACTTTTAATATTTTATCTAAACACAGGTTAGGAGTGGAGTAAGGTGTGGCATGATACAGGTGGCCACCGCTTCTCCCCCTCCCCAGCGGCTTCATCTAAAAATTACCCGGATCCTGCAGCTCCCTGCCAGGGACAGCCACCCCTCTCACACTGTCTCCTTCTTTGTGGCCAGATTCTAGCCTGGTCTCTACCAGGGACTCCCCAGACATCATTCATTACCCAGATACCTAGAGACCTGCCAGCAACCTGACTGAGACTCTCCCATTGTGCTGTCTGACCATGAAACCCAATCCATACCACCAGGAAATTTGTTCCAGGGTCTTCCTTTAAATTGCTGAAGGCACCAGACTCTAGCAGAGAAACATACCTGGATAGAGGCCAGGTCCCCAAATATAAATGAACAGAAGATGTCATTGTAAATGCATCTGCTGAGAGGAGAAAAGTGACTTAAACAAAACAAAACAAACTCAACCAACAAGCTTCTTCCAGATGCACAAATCCCAATGTGGAAATTAACGCAACATGAGAAATCATGAGAAATCAAAATAGCATGACACGTCCAAAAACTACAAATCACATAGTAACGCTCTCTAATTCAGGACAAAGCATTTTAAGAACGATTATAGCTGCGAGTGAAGATGATATTATTTTTTGATGCATAAACGAATGTCCAAGCTAAGAGGAAATTGGATTATATGCACCATGCATATAATGAAGACTTTTTCTATTCAGAAGTGGATACTTTACTTAATTGGAAATCAAGGTGATATTTTCATAGGTTTCTGGCCTGTGTTATCGTCAAAGAAAAATAGGGAAGACTTTTAAGAAAGAATTTCAAGATTCTTCCTTGTCCAGAACAGATGCCATTTATAGAAAAACCAAAGCCAGTATCTCAAAGGCAGAATGAGAAGTGGGTCAAGTGTGACCCATAGATCTGAAGCAAAGAGCTGTAGTTCACATCCTAATCTTGTCAATCTCTAAAGCAACATCCAGGCCTACAGAGAACAGGTGCTTTCTGGGTAATGTCGGCCTAAAGATCATATGACTTTGTCTACTTTATCCTTCGTTGGCTTAAGCAATGAAATCTTAAAAACTGTGCTTTGAGTATTTGTAAAACCTCAACCTTCCCGTTGTATTCCTTACATGTCACAGCCTGAGCTGTCACCTCTGAAGGTTCTCATCTCCTTCGAGTTTAATGCTTTTGACTTATCCATCGTACATATTAGAACCCAAACTGATCTTACTTTAGAGAAGAGGAATAAAACAAGATACCACGCTTGATTTTAGCCAAAACACCAAGAATGGAGCCGATAGATATTTTCTCTGAAGCGAAAGAATATGAAACTAACACACACAAATCAGTAGCCATACTATGTCCCAGTGGCTAAGCACTTTTCCGTGACTATGTGGCAACTACTGTGGTGGCTCAGCAAAGAGGACATGGAGGCATTTCTCTAGATGTAAAACCTGCCAGACCTCAGCAGGGGGAGCCACCTGTCATGGCCAGCTCCATCCTAGACACTGGAACCCTGAACCTCCCGTCTCGGGGGTTTTTATTGATGCCTAAGCCCCTCAGGTGTTCCACTAATACTAGCTCTGATAGAGAGCACTGAGTGCTTGCAAACCATGAGCAATCAAACATCCTTTAAAGAAAGCCAACAGCTGCAGACAATACAAATGCCAAGGCCTAGGCAGCCCTTTTCCCAACAGTGCAGAAAACAACCATTTTAAACACAACTACAAATAAACTTCTGAATCACTTAAGAATCGTTCTAACTAAGGAAATGAAATAGCTCTAGCTTAAGACACTAAAGAAAGAAATTGTGAGCCAGGTGGTGGCGGTGCACACTTTCATCCCACCGCTAGAGGCAGGTGGATCTCTGTGGGTCTGAGCTCAGCCTGGACTTCAGAGTGAGTGCCTAGTAAAGATTCTGATGACATCCTTGACAAACATAGAGAACACAAATTCAAATTTTATATGGCAGCACAGAAACAATTAAGAAAGTGAATAGCCAAAGCAATGTTGAATGATTTCAAATTGTACTGCAGGGTAATAGCACTTCCTACTGCCACAAAAAGGACACACATAGATCAAAGGGACAGAGTGGAGACCCTAAGTATTAGCCCATACAAACATCGATGCCTGATTTTCTTATCTTTAGTTCATACATTAGATAAAGACAGCAACTTCAACAAACAGCGCTGGGGAACGTGGATGTCAACGTGCAGAAAATAAAACTGGACCCTTCTCTCTCGTCCTCTACACAGCTCATCTCCAAATGGATAAATGACCACAACACAGAGCCTGATACTCTGTCACTGCTGGAGCATAAGAAGGGAGTATGCCTCAGCGTCTATGTACAGTTACAGACCTTTGGAACAGGACTCTCTGAGTGCAGGAAATAAGACCATCCATCCGCAGATGGGATGTTTGAAATCAAAAAGCTTGTGTAGTGCAGGAAACGGTCAGGGATGTGAAGAGGCAGCCCATAGGATGGGAGAAAGAAATTTCCAGCTGTACACTGGACAGAGGATTAGCGTTTGGAATTTATAAAGAGCTGCAGTCACCGAATGGAAAGGCATTGGTCTCGCAGAACACACAAAGAATGAAAACACTAACCATCAAGAAAATAAGCAGCACAGTTTGAAAAAAAAAACAAAAAAACAATGAGCCATATAAAGTTATCGAAACAGGAAACACAAATGGCCGGTAAATAATTTTAAAAGTGTTAAATGCCCTTCAGTATCAGAGAAATGCAAATTGAAACCAAATTAATTATTGCTATCAGAATGGTCAATATCAGAATCAAGAAAATGCTGTCATGGATGGAGGGAAAGGGGAAACATGGATTAGTGAGAGTCTAGACTAGTAAAGAGTCACTGTGAATATCAACCTGGAGGCTTTCTCAGAAACTAAAGTAGAACTATCATGTGACCAGTTACATCACTCCTGGGCATTTTTCCAAAGGAGTCTGTGTTCTACAACACAGGTACATATACATGACCTGCTACTCAATCCACAGTAGCAAAAAGATGAAATTAACCAAAACGTCTGGTTGCCAATAAACAGAAAAAGTCAGTAGGACACATATACATGACGGAGTATTACTTTGCTAAAAAGAAAAAGGAAGCCCTGAAATTTTCAGGTAAATGGATAGAACTAGACAATACTATTCTAAGTTATGTCACTCAGGCCCATAAAGACATGTGCTACATGTTCTTTCTCATATACGAATCCTAGCTTCAAATATTTTGTGATTAATGTTAATCTGGATCCACATGGAAACCACTAGGAACAGGCCTCAGGGGGTAGACAGCGTCCATGTAGAAACTGAAGTCAAGTTAAGCACTGAGAAAATTCTAGCCTATCTCTTGAGACCCAGTTCAGTTCCAAGCCCAGTTCCTAGATTAAAGATACAGCGTTTTTATTTGTAGCAAAGAACAACACATCCTTCTGGCTGCTTCTTAAAACAATGATCTGCAGAAGGAGAAAGAACATCTTAAACTGCTTGTAAATGTTCACCTATCTCACTAAAGGCAGAAAGTAGAACATGGAAAGGGTGTAGGTGCATTTTTCTTTCTCCTAATTATGTAAAACTCCACTTTGCTAATAACAACTAATTTATCTTCACTGCATAAAAATTGACTTCATAACTGCAAAATAATGTAGACATCATTTAGAATTGAGATGAGAAGTCTATACATGGACAATAAGTATAATAAACATGTAAAATGCAAATGTAAGGCAAACCTCAGACAATGAGCCCACACGAGCACTGTGATATTTAGACATTTGTCAGACTGCCTTTTTCTGTTTTGACAGCCAAATGAATGTTATATATAGAAGGACTCTCACTGAGCGACACTTTTTGCCTGGTTTCTTTTACTCTGACTGTAACTGTAAGACAGTTAAGTGTGTAGGCAGCTTCTATGGTGCAGAGTTGGAAAACATTCAGGCGTAAATTACCAAAACAGTCAAATACTTGCAAACCCATTGCGCTCATCTACAATGATTCATTCTCTATTTAAAGTACTTGATGTCTAGGCCAGCTCAACCTATGCAGTTAACAAGGGCCTTGTGATTTGACCCTCTAGAAAGTGTTTATGTACCACTGCTTCATGGGAGAAAGGAGTTAATTGCAATCATTGTTCCGTAACATCTTCCAGAGCCTTTGTTCTGATTCTTTTCATGCCTGTGTGGTAGAGATCTTCACGATGAAAACCTAGCCACACAATGGCCAGGATAAAACAAAGCAGAGAGTCCGAGAATCCTGGTCTTAATTTGGTTAGTATTCTCAGCATGGCTTCCATTACATCCAGCTGGATATTATTTTTGAGATTTTGGTAAATGACAAATGTGTGTGGATTGTAAATTGATGAAACAAAACAATATTGTTGATGATTCATCATTTGAGGCAAATCCCTGGTAATTTTCCCCTTCAAAATTGTCAGGAAATCAGAGCTGTAAACAGGAGAGTCTCTTACTGTGCTCATGTTCTTCTCTTGAGGAGGGCTTCTTTGAATTGTTCTACTGTAAGAAGCATATGCCTAAAAACCTTCCTTCCCCTTAGCCTTGGCTTACAACTGGTGAGAAAATTTTAGAAGAAGGAAAGAAGGAAGGTCAGTCTTTGTGGTCAAGAGATGTCTCGTTTGGGTAAACACCTAAAATTCCTGATGTTTGATTCCATAAGCTGGCCCAAAGACCACATGTGGGAAGACTAGCTCCCCCCAGCCTTGCTCAGGAAATAGGCATAATAACTAGCCCTTGGAAGGCTGTGCTCTTCCTCACAAAGTCTCCATGCCTAGAGCAGCCCGAGGGCCAGAGCTACAGCCATGTAGCTTGTAAGTCTGCCCCCGTGCTGAATTGTTCAGAAAACATGACTCCACCTTCTTACCTTTCTCTGTTTTCTAAGCATGCTTTCCCTAACACTTTTGACTTTTAGATCAACACTTTGGGCTTCCAAACTTAAGTCCTCCCTTCAACCACACAGAGGCTTGTCTGTCACAAGCCAGCACAAATCCATCACATGCACCCTCACCAACTTCAGCTGTGTGGCTTCTTTCTTCTCTACTCCATGCTCTTGTTCCAGTCTGATGTTTGCCTCTCCTGGGCTTTTTCTGTTTTCCTTTAAATTCTAATAAAATCACTCTTGGGCTTCTGTTTGAGTCCATTCTTAAATTCTTTTATTATTGACAGTAAGAACCCCCCCCAAAAGACCTATTTCAAAAAAATGGCATATATATCCATGTAGATTAAGCATTTACAAAAAAGAATAAACGTCACAGAAGTGCGAATGGAAAGTTAGTAGCACTCTGACGGTATTAATTCTGTTAGCAATGCACTGGTACAGTCTGAGCTTCACAACAGCTGCGTCTCACATGAAGCATATTAGTAAATGATAATAAAACCCAGAGCATATTTCGGTCTTGAAAATTTATTGTATTTGTGAAAATAACAGGTTTGGAAACTGTCCTATAAGACTTCTTTCAGATATGACCATATATGATTAAGATACTAAGGCGTGTGCACAGAATGGGAAGAAAAATATTTTAACAAATTTAAAAAGTCCATATTAAACTGTGTTCATAACAAAAAGGCACCAGGGAACTCACACACTGGGAGCATACAACCCCTCATGTTCCAATTGGAAACAATATATATATACCCTTTAGGATCTATACATTTTAACATCTGCCAACGTGAAAAGAATTATTCTTTTTAAGCCTGTAAGAGTCTAAATGCTCCTCTAATTTATGTTTTTAAATAAATCATGCACTGTCCCTGATTTACAAATATACTTGCCTGTCTGTGCTTATATAACTTTATGTGTCTTAAGATAAACATGTACTATTTTATATATAATACACATTATAACATGATACATACATAATTTATAATATATAATATATATAATAAATAATATATATAATATAAAGGGCAAACTATAAAAATGATAGAAAATCAAACAGGAAAAAAAAATACCAAAAGACAAACAGATGCCTCCCAAAAGCGGATTATCAAATGGTCAATAACCATACATAAAGAGAGGATACAGAATATTTAAAATGTAACTTATATCAGCCACCAGGTTTCAGCCAAGATAATTTGGACATGGAAACAGCATTTTGAACGTGTTTAGTATCATCTATTAAAGCTAACTCTGAGCTCTGACCCTGCAATTCTCATTTCACACATACAGCCATTAGAATTATATTATGTGTCAAAAAGATGCTTAAAAATAATGTT
This sequence comes from Cricetomys ansorgei, assembly GCA_026225945.1. Taxonomy (NCBI): domain Eukaryota; kingdom Metazoa; phylum Chordata; class Mammalia; order Rodentia; family Nesomyidae; genus Cricetomys; species Cricetomys ansorgei. The sequence continues at coordinate 1,128,177 of JAMJFZ010000185.1, read as the reverse complement.
CATAAAGGCATCAAAGACAATGGGAAACTGCAAGATGTCCATCAAACACAGAATGTGAAAGTAAGTTATGGAAAACTGAGGCAGTAAAAAGTTATATATTCCTGAAAACTAAGATAGTACCCTGTGCAATAATGTAAGCGAATATTGGGGATTCCCTAGTGAGCTGCAAGAAGCAGACGTGAGTAATGTCCTTTATATCTATCTACATAAAAGACAAAAGGAAATACACCTAAGCTATGATTTTCAAAGTCAGAGTGGTGATTAACCTTGTCCTCAGTGTGGTATTGTGTTTAATTTTTATCTTAGAAATAGCAATATGGATGTGTTCACATAAAAATTTATCAAGCCATGCTTTTATGATTTGAAAAGGAATCTTGTCTTCAATAAAGTATTCACATTAAAATGTCATTACCATAAGTGCCCAGATAAGGCTTTCCATCTGGGAGTGAACTAAGAATGTGACCAAGAGCAGTTACACATTTGACAAACTTGCGTGAAAAGTGATTTGGTCTGGTTTGTGTGGCTAAGGCAGAATCCACACAGAGAGTATTTGTAAACAATGGGAGTTTATTCTTCACAGTTCTGGAGACTGGGAATTCACAACTCAGAGTACGTCCAAGTTCAGTTGGCTGCTGAGGCTCTTAGGGAAGCTGCTGAACACAATACATAGGCCCAAAATGCAATGAATTTCTATTTTAAAAATCAAATATAATTCCTCTCACAACTAGAAAAGCAATCCTAAAATTCATGGAGAACTACAAAGGACTCTGGGTAGCCAAATAGATAGTAAGTTAAAACATTTGCTGAAAAATGGATTGAACTCAAAAACATGGTGGTAAGTGAAACACGCCAGGCCAAGAATGGAAAAGGACCTAAGATTTCTTTTACATGCAAGACCTAGATTTAAAAGTGTGTGTGTGAGAGAGAGATGGAGGGAGGGAGGGAGGGAGGGAGAGAGAGAGAGAGAGAGAGAGAGAGAGAGAGAGAGAGAAGGAAGAGGAGGAGGAGAGACAGAAACACACAGGAGAGAAAGACAGAGAGAGAGCGGAGAGAAAAAACTAGAAAGTGGACTAATAGAGAGAAAAAGAGATCTCAAAAGGGCCAAGAGTCATAGAGGATGCCTAATAAGGAAGCAGAGAGGACTGTCTGAGGGAAGGAAGGGAAGCTGCCAAGCTGGATGCCGGAGTTTCCCCAGAAAAGACTTTACACCAAGGTATCAACAGCATAGTATAAACGGATATGGACGGCGGTAATCTCCCTGAATGTGTCCCATCTGAAACCGAGAGTACATTCGGCTCTTCTTTTTACCTGGTCCTTGGCATGCCCCCGTCGGTTCTAGTTCAATGTGACCCTTCCTAAATTAAGCTGTCACTCAAAGTGAATGTTAAGAGATGTGGAGAAATGGGGCAGGGTTTTTTCTTGTGAGGGTGATTTAGACTCTAACAAAAGGACCTCACGCAGTGTTTTGCCGTCTAGCATGTGGACACACAAGGCCCCTCCCTTCCTTCCCTTCAGACTTTTAATATAGCTCTCATAACTATAAATTTTCCTCTAACAACCACCTTAGGTCTATCCCAGAGATTTCATAAATTATACTTTCATTTTTATCTGTTTCTAGGAGATTTTCAACTTCCTCTGAACTCACCAATGGTCTACCAGTTGTTCAGTCTCTATTATGTTAGTTTCTATACTTTTTCTTAATCTCTTTTTATATTCTTATTGCACTGTTATTTGATATGATGCAGGAGATTATTTTTATTCTTCTATAATTGAGGTTTAATTTGTGGTCTAGACTGTTTTAGGGACAGTTCCACACACAACTGTGGTGAGTGTGTATTCTATGTTTATTGGGTGGGATATTCTGTAGAACTGTGAATTCCATCTGATGCACGGTATAGTCTCACTTTGAGTTTTTCCTCTCTTGATTTCTGGTTTGGACCTTGAAGAGATGAATATATGGTATTTAAATCATCCATGATTATTGTATCAGGATCTATCTGGCCTTCTGTGTCCATTAGGATTTGTTTTATGAAATTGAGAACATTGAGTGCATATATATTTATAATTGTTACAGCTTCTTGGTGAATTATTCCCTTTACTAATATGTAGTGACTGACTTCTTTACAATCTCTAGTTACTAGCTTGGGTTTGAATTAAACTTTATCAGATATCAGAAAATATCTGAAATCCAGATTTATTTTTTAAGTTTCCATTCACTTGGCAGATTGTTTTCGACCTGTGACTATCAATCTATCAGAGTCATTTCTAGTGAGGTCCTTTACTTTGAGACAACAGATTTTGGGGTCCAGTTTTTTTATAACCTTGTAAGCCAACCCAGCAATCATGTCTGTATCGTTTCATTGGTTAGCAAAGTCCATTCACATTTAAGATTATATTAAAAATGAACGTTGACTAATTTTGGTAATTTTGTTCAGGTTGTTCTGGTTGGTTGAACTGATATTTTACTTTATTTTCTATTAGTTCTAGATTTTCCATGTTTACTGTGTAGGACATGATGGATTCCTTTGTATCTTTTTTTTTTGTTCATCTGCTCCTCCTGTGAAATTTATTCCTTCCTGTCCATTTGTGATTGGGACTATATTTCTTTCTCTGTATATAGTAACCCTTCTATAGTGATAGATCATGAACTACCTCAATTTGTACTTGTCTTGAAATATCCTTACTTCATGAAATTCTAAAGAAAGGTTTGCTGAATATAGAAATCTTGGTTGGTAGTTATTTAACTTCAGGACTTGAAATATATTGTATCTTCCTTTCACAACCTTCAAGGTGGCGAAAAGAACTCAGGTTATGCTGATGTTTCTGCCGCTGTGTGTCAGTTGACATTTTTCTCTTACAACCTTTAATACTGCTTCTTTGGTTGGTACATTCGGTATTTTCACTATAATATATCAGAGAGTTTTTCTACTGTGATCATGCCTATTTGAGTTCCATATGCCTGTTGTCAGACTCAGTATTTAATAAGACTTTATCAGTTCTCCATCACTGGCCTTTCTTCTGCTGCTTGGTTGAAACTCCCACTGGTGCTTCCCAGTGTTTGTATTTGTTTCATTGAATCTGTTATTTCCAACATTCCTACCTGGTTTGTTTGCTCATTTTATTTCAAGTATCAATTCTCCCAGAACTGGGACATGGCTTGGAGGTGGAGCATTTGTGTACCATGTCAGAAGCTTCAAGCAGACACCTCATTCTGAAAAAAAAATCAAATCTCAGCTTCCTTCCTCAACTATCATTTCTTCAAAAGTTTTGCTGTTCGTCTCATCCATTTCCCTCTGTGTTGAACTTTTCCTTTTCTGGCTCTCTTTGCCTAATTTTATCCTGTTTCGGGGCATCGATTGTTTTTACCCAAACAACTCGAAGCCTTTGTCTGGCGTTGTACCTCTTTGGGGATTCTGAGTTTGCTAACTGAGGATTACGATGTCTTGGAGGTGGTTCATCTTCACGTCTCTTGTCCGTCTGTCTTCCAGCCTGCAAGCCATCTGTTTGAGTGTCTCTTCCCATTTTGGAGGTGGGTGGTCGGGGATCTTAGTGAGCGGCTTGCGTGTAAAGTCTAAATTCTCAGTGCTGCTCATGAAGGAATAAACAATCTCCTGTAACAGCAAGAATATCAATCCATAGGCTATTCGTGGTGTATTGAAAACCAATCACAGGCAACTAATTCATCACCGACAACCACCAAAATGAAAGCTTTAACGCTGCTGTAGAAAACGAATTCCGAGTATTTTATTGCTTGCTTTTTGGTGGATTGGCTTAGTACTTTTTGTCTTTTGGGTTTCACAGTTTTGATTCTTGGATTTTTTTTTTTTTAGGGAAAGACAGAGACAGAGAAACGGCATGAACACGAGTGAGCTGGGAGGTGGGTAGAACGCAGAAGAAGCTGGGGGAGGGGAACTTGGATCAAAATCTATTGTATGAAAAAACTTTAAAGCCAGTAAATACAAAAAAGGAGAGAAAAAAAAAACTAAAGGTAAGAGAAATGGAAAACACAAGGGAAGGAGAAAAACCTTAAATAAAAGAAAGAAGAGGGGAAAAGCAGTCTGATAAAGAAGGGAAAACATATTCAAAGAAGTAAGAAAAATAAAAACAAAGATTTCCCAATAATGGGAAAGTCCCAAATCAGTCAGTATAAGAATGGAGAATAAAAATAAAACTATTTGTGTATTCAAAATATATTACTAAGCGTATGTTGACGGGGTCGTAACAGAGCAGGCAAGAAAGAAAAAAGTAACTAAGGAACAAAAGAGACATTATTACCCAATGGAAAGAAATGTGCAAACAAAATAAAATGAGCATGTGAAGGAGAGTAAGAAATAAAAACATTTAAAAATAAAGAAACAATAGCGCTAAAAGCTTAGTTAAAGAAGAAAGGGAGAACTCAAGGTTAACAATGAGGGCATGTACAGCAGCGGGGCGACTTCCTTCTCGGTCTCCGAATTCCCAGGAGAGAGGGGCCATCCGAGCTTGTCGAACCATTTTTCTTGCGGTCTATGCCATTGCTGCGTGTGTACTGGACATGAGTCCGACACAAGTCTGAGCTGACTTCACATTGGTAGATTTCCTTCTCTGAGCTCCAGGGGCCTCTCCTGGTCATACGTAGAATTTCTGAACCGGGCATCTTTTCTCACCCGTGCCCTGACTCCCGCGATTATACCCCTCAGGTAGCTAGTGTTTAGCTGGAGGGTGTCTCCCAAATACGCGGAACACGTGGGAAGTGATCACTCCACTGAGGTTGGTGTGGGCAGAGGACCCGTTTTGTACCTTCGAGGTCTTGTGGGTATTAATCAACCTTTTGGAAAGATGAAGCTGTGGGCCTCCATCCCTGGAACTTCAGAATTCTTGAACTCTACACAATGGATGACAGATAGATACCTCTAAAGTTCAGTCCATGCATTGGCCTCAGTCTTGGGTTCTTCTAATTGAGATCTGTTCCCAGCAACAAAGAGCTACTTGTTAAATGCTGTGTTCATAGGAATTGTAATTCATAATGATCATAATGGTGGTGTTGTCTGGCAGAAATTCTTCTTTACCTTTAGGGTAAACTCGGAAATATCATTGGCAGCAAATAAATAAATAAATAAATCAGGGTTTTCTTATATCTCTTGTTTTTATTCTGAATCCAAACTCAAGTGCTATGGTGCTGAAAAAAAAAGTTTCTCAGTATTTCTCAATATATTTTGGCCAATAATAAGGACAAAGAAAGGAAAAGCTCCTAAAATAGTCATATTTATTTGCCAGGTCAACACAAGAAAATACTGTAAAGCTATAATGATGCACTCAGGATCCATTTCCAGTCCTCGCTGGTAAGTTACCTGGTCCTATCCTTGGACATCAGGACCAAACAGGTTTAAGTCTTGTGTCCTTGAAAAGCCCAAAGACATCTCCTACCGCCCACTGCTCATCACCTGTCGCTACTTACAACCTCTTCCCCAGCACTGCTTCCATTTCCCTTACCTCAGGATAAGCCCAGAAAGCGTCACTCTGCTCTCATGACAAGTGTCCCCAGTTCTGCTGAGACACTCCCTAGTTCTCCCTGCAAGAAACGACAGCAGCCAGTTCTCTGTGTACGCGCTCAGAGTTGCTGCAGAGAATAGCCAACGTGGTTGTCGTGAAGAGGTTTCCCTTCTCCGCTGGAGGCGTGTTCTGCACCTTCTCTAGAGTATTTCCCCGGTGCAAACAAGTACAAGCAAAATGCAAATACAGCACAGGCACTGATTTTCTCCTGTTTGGAAATATTTGAATCTTGTTTTCAAGAGTAGGAAGAGTTTATTCCCTCCGTCCTTTCTCTTCATGTTACACAGAAGCAAACAGCCCAGCAGAGCTCTGGGCGTACACCTACCGCTTGTAATCTATCTTATTGTTATATTCGTTGCTGAAGGCATCATCATTATGGCGTAGGATCTGGAGCGCAAGGGAATCAAAAGCAGATTGGCTGCCAAATGCAAGAGCAGTCATAAGGCAGAGGTTTGGCATCTCTGAGAAAAGGCACTCCAAGCTTCTGTGCCCTTCAGCAGAGCACTTGCTTTGCGTAAGGCTGAAAATGAGGTCCTCAGTGAAGGCAAAAAAACATGTGGTTCCCTACTGTGTGCGCTGGGCTTAGCTGTGTAGACCTAGCATGAAAGAATGCGGCCTTGGAGGGCATGCTTACCAAGAAGTAAAATCTCTGTTTTTCCAGTGTAGCTGAGGCCAGCTCCTCTGTCTGAGGGTCCAGCTGGTGCTACACAAACAGCCAAGACTGCAAAGCATCCCTCTCATCACCTTTCCTCAGGTTCTAGTGGGAATCCTTGCGGGTCTAACCAAGTACGATGAGATGATTGTGAACTAAGACCAGGCGTCTTATACTGCGGGTGACAACCCATACGTGCTCAGGTAATTGAACGTGTGAGTCATGAAAAATTTGGCAAAGTAAAAGATTTCTGATGCGCAAAACAAAAATTAAATCAAATGTGTTATGAATCTGAGTTCTTTCTCCCAAAACTCCATTTCATTACTCCACACAGAGCATGAATACTCTCCACTGCGCATGCCCTCAGGCTACGCAAAGCAAGTGAGCACCTCCTGAAACAGCTCAGTTCAGATTCAACACTGTGGTATATTATGAATTTTCATGTATCTACTGTCTATACAGCTTTTTGTTCTTATAGAAAAATAATAATATAATTACAAAAAAAACCATAGATAACATTTTCTTATTGTCATTCCGTGGAAAGTATCAGATTAGAATATCTTTGCATTGCATTGTGTTAGAATGTTTGATTTTTAAAATTGCTGTTTTAATTGCTGCTCGAGTTTCATAAAAATTATTAAATTAATTTGGAATAAGAATAAGAAATAATATCCAATAATTTTTGAAACGTTCCTAAACACCTTCTGTCATTTATGCAAAGTATTGCTTTTAGCCATGATAATTATAAAATAAAAGTCTGGATCTGATAAACATTGAAGATGATCTTTGACCCACAGTATCAAATATTCAGCCGGGACTTAATTTTGCATGTAAAAATAAACAATCCCATCCATCCCATCGGAACAAAAATTTGCTTTGACCTTTAATACCAAAGAATCGTTTTATGATAAGTTTCTTTAAGATTTATTATGAATGAATATTTGATTAATATACCTATTTTGCATTCCTCTTTCTTGGGGTTGTGTAAAAAATGTCTTAAGTAAAAAGAAGTCATGAGTCAGAGAGCTTCGAGGAAGTTTTGACGAGGGCAGATGTACAAAGCACAGCAGCGGTTGTTTTAGAACTGCACTTCAGCTACAAATCTCATTTTCACTCTTCTCATCAGCAGCAAACGTGACCACTCTCCGTTATAACACAGTGAGATCACTTTGTGTAGAGTTTAATTCTACAAGTTTTAATTACTATGTGACAATCTGGAGGTTGCAGTGCATGGCAAGTTGTAGCTCTATCACGGAAAGGATAGAGACCGAGACCCCATGAAAGTGTGGCACCCTGGGAGCCCTACAAACGCAGAGGAATGTCTTAATGTAGTCTTGGACACAGTTATGAAGACCAAAAATAAACAAACAAAACCGATTGGTTTTGTATACAAATTCCTTGTTGCGAGTGCAGTGTTGCTCTCTTTACGTTTCTTCAATGTAGTGAACTCCAGTGTGAACAGAACATGGCTGTATTTCTCCCTTGGATGAATAATTGCTCACACCCCAAAAGCTCTCAGATGCATAGCACACTGTTACTTACTGAAAGACCACTAGCCAAGACAATAAGCAGTTCACATCCATTCTCAGATTTATTCTAGTCAACAGCCAATTCTCTTAATAATCACCATTTCTTTGATACTTACTGTGTCTCATGAAATATTCTAAGATATCTCTAGATCACCAAGGAAGTTGGGGGTTTGCTTCGGGTTTTTGTTCATAAAAGAATTTTAAAATGAACTCAGTAGGAAGCTCAAGAACAATGCTAGTAAGAGCTTGAAAGAAATCAGACAGGAAGCAGTCTGTAAATCTTGGCCGCCACTGGGAGGAGGGATTTGGAAAGGAGGAGGTTGTGCTTTCGGTCAGGCAGACATACTCAGCAATGGAGGGCCTTGCACACCCACATGAAGAAAAGCAGTGACATGGTAGATGAAAGATGCCGAGCTGTAGCTTCAGGGAAAGAGTAAGAAAGCCCAACATGGCAAACAAAAGATTAAGCTTTGGTAGATATCAGAACGAGAGAGAGGAGACAAAGAGAAAGGGTAAGTTACGCTTTTTGAGCTAGACTCACATGCTATTCTGAGTTAGGAATCAGATGCAGTAAGCATGCAAAGTTCACTGGTGGCCCCCAGCAATTTCACTGAGGGCGGAGTCCTGGGAAGGCAAAGTACATTGTCACGTTAAGGGGGTAACTATGCTTCCTGTCTCTTTAGGTGAGTCAGCCTTCTTGAGGAGTGACAGCTTGGCCAGGTGACTGGCTGGCCCAACTGAAACACATTTTAAAAGAAGAGACAATGATATGAAATGTCCTAATCTTTGACTCAGATCAGAATGTCATGTCGCCACTGAAGACCAAAGGTATTCTTTCTTTCTTTATTTTAACCGTGCTTTGAGAGGCAAAACTGATGTTTACCTTTCCAAGGTCCCCAGGGAAATGGAAGATAAGATCCAAAGCTTTAATGTCTTCCAAAGCTGCTGTAACATCCACACACTAACTTGTTTAAAACTAACCGAAAGAGTTATGTGGTAAGTATTCATTTTAATCTTCCGTACTTTGCAGTTCAGGAAAACTAGACCCAAAGGTTAGATAACGTACTCGAGTTCATCGATACTTAATGGCAAAGACAGGAGAAAATTACTAGCTGTCTTGTTCTACAGAACATTTGACAATTATGCCATGTTGATTTCACTATTAGCATCAGCTGTTTCTTGAAAAATTAGAAAATTCAAGATGATAATTTAAAGAATATTATAAGATCAAAGAGATTATTAATATATGAGTTTTATTTCATTTTGTTTGACACCAAATTCTGAATGTTTTACCTATTTGCTAGTAGGAGTGCAGAGAACCCCTGGCCAATCAATCCGCTACTCTCCTGGCCTTGACTTTCACTCTAGAACAGAGGAGTCGCTGCCATCTCTGCTGTCCACACACTAAAGGTGTCGTGTAGGGAATTCTCATTCTTGGCATTAAAGGTATCCCGTTAGTCTCCCTGGCCGTCTCCAGCTGTTTTTCTCTGAGTTGTAAATAAAAACAACACTCAGAACTGTTCATGCCAAAATGAGGACTCCATTTACACGAGGAGAGGAAGGGAGTTTGCAACTCACAACTCATTCAAAGTAGAACCAGAATGTGATGCTGCTGTGCTCGGGCAGACATGTTCCCTCACCCGGATCCATTCCAGGATTTCTGTCTTTATCTTTCCTGCTGTGCTACTTTGCCCAGCTTCTCTTTCCCGGGCCTCCCCAGAATCTCCAAATACACTGATCCCTCAGTGAGCAGGCATGGTCTGTGGCTACAGTCAGCTTCATTCTTCAGACGATCTTGAGTTACACAGGGTTTCCCTAGGCATGATCTCATCCGTACAGTAACCCAAGGGCTCTGACAGCTCAGGTAGCAAATCAACTGAGATCACGTCAGAGGGTAGGAGACACAAGACGATTTAATGTCGAGTCCTGACTAGGTGTAAAGGTTACTTTATTCACTTCTTGTCACCTTGATCAAATTACACAATGTCATTAAAGGGAGAAATGACTTGTTTTTGGCTTATAGTTTCAAGTGTGCAGTCCGTCAGGGTAGGGAATTCTGTTGGCAGTAGTGGTTTCCAGCTGCTGAGGTTGGAGCTTGTTCACATCCAGGTGGATCAGGAAGCAAAAAAAAGAGGTGTGAATGAGACTCAGCTGTCTTTCCCTTTTTTTTTTCATGTTTCAACTCAACCCAGGACCCCAACTCATCAGACCAGTCCACCCATTTTCAGGGGTAGTGTTTGCCCTTCAGTTAATTCTCTCGAGAAATACCAATACACAGGTACTAAAAGGCGGGAGTTACTAATCCCACAATCATTTCTAACTCAATCAAACAGACAGTGAAGAGTAATAATGAGCTATTCACTACTCGGATGGTTACAAAGAGAACTCTAAGATTTCTTAGATGTAGTTACTTCATAGAGCAGCTACCAACTCTTGGCACAGTGGGATACATAAGTGTAGATTACATTACTAGATTTCAGGAGCCTAAGCAAGAAAGCCCTGGAAGGCTGAGCTTCAGACCTCAGAAGGGCTCCATGCCACAGGTCTCCTGCTGTATCTGTGAGCACAGAGGAAGGATCCTTTGGGGCTGGGCGCAGCTTTCACAGGTGGGAGCTGTATCTCTTTCTGGCGTGTGTGACAGGGAAATGTGGCATAAAACTGGTTCTTCAGATGCTGGATAAATAAACAGGATTCAAGGACTATGGCGGAAAAAAGAGGGAGAAGTAGGAGGAGGAAGAGGAATGCTCAAGCCATTTCACTGATTATTGTCTTTCTCATGAGGTGCCAGATAAGGGAAGACTCAGAAATTCATTTAGCATCCATTCACCCTTAAAAACATGTGACACTATCTTTGTTCCCCTAAAAGAACACCGTGTAGCGGGCTGTATCGACGGAAGCATCAAAAATGCAGGAGGAAGGAGGGCAGAGGGAAAAGCACATTGTGTCTCTCCATCACGCTCTCTAGCCTCTGCTCTTCCCATCTCACAGGCAGATATCTGCCCAGGGACCCTCTGTGCAGTCCCCCAATATCTGCTGCACATCCTTGCATATGTACTACCCACCGTGCTTTCTGACGTTACATGCAGCAGTAGAAGGAGGAAATTAGGATATAAAACATCCTAAGGATGAATTTTAAAGATACAAAATTATAATGGAGAGCTACTGAAAAACATCAGTAAAATACATTGTATCCTTATATGCCACTTCCACGTTTTTATCTATTTATTTTTGACAGCTTTTTTTTTCTTTCTCACTATGTAGCAAAAGCTGACTTTTAATTCTTAGCTCTCCTGCCTTAGCAACCTGGCTTGGATTATATGTGTATGTTACCGTGTCTGATCCAGCTGTTACTATTCTGAGAAATTTACCTAGCACTATTCTCTGATATTTCTCTTACTAATGTGATGTTTTCTGTTTCAGTTACAGTTCCATTGTTTGGAAAACACACCATGACCAAGGCTACTTATAAAAGAAAGCATTTACTTGAGGGGCTTGCTTACAGTTTCAGGGGGTTAGGCCATGACCACCATGGCAGAGAACATGGTAGTGGGCAGGCAGGCAGGCATGACGCTGGAGTAGTAGCTGAGAGCTTATATCCTGGTCCATAAGCAGGAGGCAGAGAGAGGTCTAGACTAGACCTGTCCTGGGCTTTTGAAACCTCAAAGCCCACTCCCAGTGACACACCTCCTCCAACCAGGCCACACCTTCCAATCCTTCCTCAATAGCCCACCAACTAGGAACCACGCATTCAAACTTATGAGCCTATGGGAACAATTCTCATCCACATCACCAGATTTCCCTTACGAAGTAAGCTCTCGCCATATTTATTCTGGTGTTCTTAGTACCTAGTATATTAAGCAGGCACTGAGCCCACTGCAGAGGGAAAGAGCCATCGTCCTGAAGGGGATATACCATTGATAATGTATTTAAATTGACATTTCCTTTATCACTATAAGAGTTAGAAGAGATTTGTCAAATATATCTAGAAACTCACAATTTATGGTATACGTGGAAACATTGTGCACTTGATGATATGTTTATAATTTGTGTCCATTTTCTTCATTTCCTGGACAGCTGTCCGAGTAAATAGATTGCTCCTGTAGAAATCTCAGTTTCTTATCTTCTGATTTTCCTATCGTTTAATATCGAAGGCCAATACATTCTGAGACCTGTAAATGTTCTTTTTACTAAATTTCTTCAAGATAATCCTGGGCAGAGTGTAAAGAAAGTAACACCTAGCATGTTGTGACTGATATGTGCATGAGAGGTGCTCTGTGAAAATGGCCGGAGTGCTGTTACTACGACTTCAGCAGAACACACGGCCTCTAAATAGTAACGTAAATTACACCCAGCATTCAGACCGGTGCTGCTTAATGCTATTACCAGAGGCAATATAAATTTTACACTCGAAGTCAGTTAGCTAGAGCCTTCAATAAGGATCAAGCTCTCTCACGCTGTTCCTCCCACAACAAAACTAATTAGGACATTTCGCCAGCGACAGACAGAATCCCCTGACTGTTGTGTGATCTGCTGGGACTTAGCACTATTTTGCCCCATTAGTTTTCTCTTACTTAAAAAGAAAAGCCTGGATTTCCTTTTTTGTGACACTTCTGCAGATGAAACATGAGTAGCATTACATATACGAATGCACACCGTTCCTGCAATTGCAGCTTCACAGATTCTTACTGAATAATGAAGAGATGGTGAAAACTAACCAAAGAGACAGAGAAGTTCAAGTCTAAACATGACAGAACTTCTTCCTTTGGAATATACTTTGAGCGGTAGAAAGTTAGGGGAGTGATTGGCCGGGGATGGATATGCGTATTCCTCAATGCCCCTTCCAGCTGAGGACCCGGTTCCAAGCTTAACCCTTAACTGCTGTATCACCTTGTTGAGTCATTTTCCTCATGGAAAATTTTGATATGGTAATTTTTCTTTTTCTTCTCTAATTTTTTTTTCTGATAAGGACATATAACTGTACTTTTCTTTCTGTAAAATATAATTTAATACTCTAACTACACAGGATGAATACTATGAATCTATGAAACAGATGCCCACTTACTGCAATAAAAAAGGCTTTTAACATAATAATTAAAAGAGAATGTAAAATTTAGAAATACAATTTAGCATGGACAAAGGTGGCAAACAAGCACAAATGAAGATTAAATTTGCTTAAGTGTTTTTGCATTTATTCATTATCAAAATTACCCAGTGGAGGGGCCTTGAGAGTTGGCTCTGAGGTTAGGAGCACTGGCTGCTCTTCCAGAGGAGCTGGGTTCAATTCCAAGCACCCACATGGCAGCTCACAGCTGTCCGTAACTCCAGTTCCAGGGGATCAGACACCCTCACACCAATGCATATCAAATAAAGTTGAATTATATAGAAAAAATTCTCAGCGAAGGGGAAAAAGCAACGTGAAACTGTCTCATTTCATTTCCACATGAAAAAAGGGACAAATCTTTGACCAGATACTGAAAACCTTTTTCACTCACCAGTTCTGAGTATGCCCACCACTAACTATAATGCGTCTTTTCTGCTGATCAGTTTCCAAATCAACACATATTTTTAAATTTCCATCTTTCCAGGATGCTTCTTTTTTTCACTACAATTTGGATTACTATGCAAAGTGGCGGTGTTAGTTTTGGTAGCTTATACATACACTTCATTGTCTACTCGTGTATTTCCAGATTCCCTCCCATTGTTCACCCAGCCCTCTGTCCCCATCTTTCTGCTTTCTTTCTTGTTACCCTCAAGTAGTCCCTCTTCTTATTTAATACCTTCTTTCTACCTATGAGAAAAACCGGATATTTGTCTTCGTGTGTCTGGCTTACTTGGATAAGGGTGGTCACTGTTTCCGTTCTTGTTCCTGCACACAATGTAATAATTTCATTTTTTTACAGCTGAACAAAATTCAGTGGCATACACGTAGATGCATATAACATATCCTCTGCATGTGTCTGTCTACGATCCTCTGGGTTGGGTATCTCTCCTGCTGTCATCAACAATGCAGCAGCAAACACGGATATGTGAGCATCTCTTAGGAATGTGGGTTCACATTTCTTTGGGCATATTCCTAAAGGCCAAATAGATGAGTCACACAATAGATCTATTTTCAGTTCTTGTGGAACTGCCATCCTAATTTCAACACTAATTTTCCAGTGTCACCAGAAGTCTTTAAGGGTTCCTTCTCCCCATATCTTCACTAACATTTGTTGTCATTTCTTTTCACGCAAAGTATTTTTTCCTGTGGCTTCCAAACACCATTCTCCTTTTACAAGTTTGAGCCAGTTTCTGACATTTTATTCTTGACACTCTTAACATGATGAAGTATTGCCAGGCTCTTTAACATTTTAGCTGGGTTCACTTTCCCTCTTACACACCAGCCTTCCAGCCATACCTGCATTCCTCATCTCTGTCAATAAAGTTTGTCTTCCTTTCTCTGGTTGTGTGATTACAGAGTAGTGGCATTATCAGGCACCTAATGGCGACTCCTTTTTCAGATGTGATTCAAATTCTGTGTTTATTTTCTTTGGTGAAGATCTATTTTCATAAAATGTCACATTGACTTGTTATTAAACAATAAGGAGATGACACCTTGCATGCCTTGCTATCTCTGCACAGACCAAATGGCAGACTTTTAAAGACCTGTTATGATTTGTCACTGATCACTATGCAAGTTGGTTGGCCATCTGGTCTGAGGTCAGGATAAGCGGCAGTAGAGGACTTTACACACCTGCCATGTGAACATTTCAGTAGAAGCCAGGCCACTGCTTGGAGATTCGTCCTTTATAACCAAACTGTGGCAACTGAAAAGTGAGGACGGTCAGCCTGTGAGCTACTGTTCAAAAGATACAAGATTTGATGCTCGTCACAGCCGGAGCATGGACCTGGGGAATAAACACAAATCTGAACGTATAGATGCTGACAAATCGCTGACTTCTGGAAATGGGTGATACAATCATCTACACCTCCAACTTGTAAAACAGAAAGCCTCAGTCTTCAGGGAAGAGATTATTACTCAATCTGTCCTACTCAGTGAACTCTAGAGTCCTTTAACAGACAGAGGTTTATCAGCAAAATATTCTCTCCAAGTTAATATTTCCACAATGTTCTTTAAGCCCGTGGTTTGAAATTTTTCCCAAGCTAGTAATCATTAAGTACAACTTACTGAACATTTTTAAATATGGCATCTGCTTTTTAAATGTGGTATATCTATGCACTTTACTAAACATTAATATTTTGACTCTCAACAATAATGCCGCAGAGTGAGCATTAGGATCCGCCAGATCCTTGAATGGCCCTGAGGACTCAGCCTGACTGGAGTTGCAAGGGAATGCAGAAAGACAGGCACATGGAGGGAGAGAAGCTGGCTTTTGGTCAACTGGCCTCTCTGCTGGAGATGTGTAAATGTTTTCTTAAAGGCTGTAACCCTTTCCAAACGTTGTATCTAAGCTTGAAGCCTTTTGCTCTGTTACTTTTGCACACTCCCAATGGAACTCCACTCCACCCCTGTTCCTCTTTCTCCCAGCTGTTGGCTGTTCCTGAGGAAGATTGCTAACTTATAACTTTATTTAAAAGTTTAAGAAGGAAAAGAGCTGTATGCATGTGTGGTGGACTGTTTGGCATCCTTTTCTGGCTGTCTTAATCTGTCTAAACCTGGAAAGCTGGACTGACATCTAAAATCTTCTATCCCATTAACTAGCTGCTTTCCAAGTTATCTCTCCTCTGTCTGAGGCTTCTCAGCAACTGTCTGCCTTCTTTCTTATTCTCTGGAACTAACTGTCTTTTTCTGAGTCTTGTTTCTGCCTGCTTTCCCTGTCACTTCTGGTGGTCACTGTCTGCCTGACACCAACTTCTGGTGCTTACTGTCTCTCTCCTCTGGTACCAACCAACTGACTTTTCCAACAGAACATACTCTCTTAAAGAGCTCCCCACAAGCTGTTCCCAGAAGTCCACAAGCAGCAAGTAACCACAAGGAAGGCTGCACAGAGCAAAAACCTTCTTGGCAAAATGTCTCACTACAGAGAAGGCTCAAAGATTCACTGTGTTTATTATACACAGTTGAAGAGATAGGCAGGATCATTACATTCAGTTGAACAAGAAGGAAGATGTGGCAGTTCTCAGCAGGAGCAGTCTTTGTGGGGAGGAAGTCCTCAGGCCCTAAAATCCATGGGGTGGGGAGCTGTATTTCTGCACACACTATGAACACCTACACAGAGATTAGAGAAAGGCTGTGTTATCCTTGTCAACCTGACTGGGGTGGAAGAGGAGGCTTTACCATTGGCTCATGTCAAAAACAAACATTTACCTAAGACTTCATAATCTCAGGGCTTCCTACACTCCTCAGGAAGAATGATCTGGAATTACAGATAAAGAAATAAAAGCTCAAACTCATCCAACAACTTTTCAACATTACACATTTGTGTTTTCATCTTGCAAATTTGCCCTCTTTGCTAAAGGGATATCACTACTAGTCTTCACAGATTAGCTGACCCTTCTTTGGAATGAATGCAGATAGAGCAGTGTTAACTAGTTCATGGTGAATTATTGCTAAGCTCAGAAGTGTTGTTTAAACCTACCCGATGGAACACAAAAGTCTTAGAAGCAATTCCTCCTTCCAAATACTCTGTTAATCATTGAGCATAATTCTCATCTCAATGTGATTCTTCTTTTCATTCCAGCTTTCTCTCAATTCTACTGAACGTGATGAAGGGTTAACAGCTATTCAGAGCTCTCGTAAGAGCAATGGTTGTGTATTTGTTGAAACAGCAAGGCTTCCCATTTGCAATAGTTTCTCTTTCCACATGGTTAAAACCATTGCTCATCATTCTGTAACTGATTAGTCTATTTTTTTAAATCTTAGTTATAATTGTAATATATTTTGAAATGTAACATATCCCGAAGAAATGAAAATCAAAGATGTAACTCATTGTAATCGTGCCATATGACATTGCCTTCCAATTTTCTGTGAAATATAAAATTTACTTTCCATTTTGAAATATAACAGATTGCTTCTTTTTAATTACCATAATAAATGTGGAGGTGAGGCACTGCATCTGAATTTGTCACTAAATGTCTTCAAAACCAATTAAAAGGAGTACAGCTTTTATGTGGGTAATTCTTGATGAGTGTGGATAAGTGATAATTTTCTCATTGTGTTTTGAAAATATTCCAGCCATAAAGTTGAGAACTGCTTACCATTTGGTGGGGGCTATTTGCAGATAAAATAAAACCAGTATTTGTTATTTCTCCTGTAATTGTCCTGCGTCTGATAATGTGAATTCAACTTCTCAATGCATTTTCATCTCTCATAAACAACCCACAAATTTATTTGCAACCACCCCACCCTACCTCTTACATTCTTGTCTGAAATGATGTCATTCTTGGCTACAGTTAATCCTCTAACTTGTGCCTTGAACTCCTTATTTCATTTTCCATTGGCTCACAGCCTATACATTTCCTTCTACTTCTCTGTATCTCTCTTTAGTCTTTCTCATCACAATAAACATTAGCTAAAATCTTTATCATATTAAAGCCCTTTGTTGACCCTATAATATTTGATCTTTATTTTCTCAGTTTTTAAGATTCTTAAAACAACTAGATTTTTAACCATATTATTATCTAAGGCAATATGCTCTCAGAAAAAAAAAAAGTGTTCTGCTTCTATGTACTACGTAGTGAAATTGTGCTAGATACGCTTTCAGTGATATCCCAAATGTCTCAGGATATCTCTTTCAAATCTTGTCTTTCTGGACATTTCTGCAGTGTTTGACACTGGTGTGTCAGTCGGGGTTTCTATTGCTGAGATTAACACACTATGATCAAAGGAAACGTGGGGAGTAAAAGATTTATTTTCCATTTGCAAATCTCAAGTCTCAGTCTATCACTGAGGGAAGTCAGGGCAGAAACTCTACATAGGAATTGAATCAGAGGACATAGATGGACACTGCTTATGGCTTTGTCCACATGGCTCGCTCACCCTGCTTTCTTAAACCATCCAGAACCAGGCCCTATCACATCAATTATTAATCAAAAAAATCTCCCACAGGATTGCTGACAGGCTAATCTAATGGGGCATCATCCCAATTAAGATTCCCTCTTCCCAAATGATTTTAGCTTGGGTGGAGTTGAAAAAAAACACCAGCCACCATTCCCAGCCCTGGCCCACCAGCCACCACGCCCGGCACAGGCCCAGTTTTCAGGTCTCACTTTGTTTCCTTGACAGATTTTCTTGGTTTTCTCATCTTTAAATTTGCCGCCCTTCTCAAGTTGCCACAGGGATTTTATCCCTTGGCTTTCTCAGTTCAGGTAAAGTTCAGATATTCCCTCCTCTACCTGACATGAACGTGACAGGGACCCGAAGATCTCTCCACTAAGCTCCAAACAATAACCACAATAATGCTTTCTTGTGAGTTGCCGGGCTTTTTGTTCTAAATTGCTTCTTGTGTCCCAAACGACCGCTCCAATCCCCATCATCTCATTTTGTCTCTGTACTGTCCACTTCAATAATTTTGAGGTCTTCTCTTTATCTCTCCACTCACATCCGCTTGTGGGGACCATATTATAATGGGCATTGATAGCTACAGTCAGTATGATTTCTAAAAAGACAAATATTGCTAATTTTAAAAAATCCACCATTGCTCCTACGTTTGAGTTTTGACCTTTTCATCTGTCTCAACTGGTTTCCTTCTATAACGTCTTGCTTTCAACCTTCCTTTTCTGCTGTGAAAATTATGTTAGAAAGTAGACATCTGGCATAATCACAAGTTTAAGAGAAGAAAACACACTTCTGTGATTAAAGCAAAGCCTTCCTCCAGCTCCGTTACAATGTATTTTCTTTTGAATTGAAACATTCCCTCCAGGAGGGATCAGAGAGGCTTGTGATACTCAGAAAGAAAGCAAACTCCACAACCTCTGGGAAAGCTGAAACTTGCAAGATTCTAAAACAGTCCTTTCCGGTTTAGAAGCAGCAAACAACTTCAGGAGGAGGAGACTGGCCAGCTAAACAGATGAGGGATTCTCCCACCTCTAAACTGCCTGCAAATAGTGCACAGGACTTCAGATTTGCAGCTGTCGGGAACCATCACCCTTGTCGGGCAGGCTTCCTGATGACACGGTTGCTTTTGAATTGCTGGAACTTCTGTAAGTAACCCTTCACCCATGCTCCTTAATAGAAAAGCATTGGTTCACCCAGCTCGATTCTGCTACAGCGGTTTCTGTGATATGTGGTGGGTGCCGTATCTCCCCTGAAAAAGTCTCTCACTCAGCTGCACTGCCGCATTTGTACCACGTGACTGCACTCAGGCTGCTACCCCAGCGTCACCGTTGTACAAAGCGTTGCCTAATATCCCAGGATGACATGGGAGTACTTCATTTACGCTTCTTCCTGTTTCCCTAGTATCTACACATCTGATTTTTAACACTTTTACTATGATCCTAAGCCTGCCTCCTCTGCCACACTGGGACTCCCTAAATATTGTACACGACTTGCCTCTGTATCTCCTGCATTGAACACTGTGTCTGGAATTTGATAGTACCTAGATATTGTTACTACCCTCGAAAGTCAGAGATTGCCCTGAGATTTCTTATTGGAGGAAGTGAGAACTCAGGTCAGTATCCCTCAGGACCATTACGTGATGCTATGACCGCGACTTCTAATTATTTGTGTGACATGCTATGTGTATTTTTGGAGTGTGAAAACCGTCTAGTCACTGAACCATGTTTTACTTAGCATATATTTCATTTTTGGAACTAAATTTTATTGGTTAATCAGATATTATGAACACTTACATAGCTGTAAAAATAGTACATAGTATAAATGCATTTATCACTATCAAGGAAAATAGGGCTAAGACTAAATCAACACAGAAGAGCAAGCCACACTCAGGATAGTGCTGAACAAACAAGTTCTGAGCTCTGAGGCCATATGTCGTGGCTCAAGAAAGGCCAACAGCCATTCACTCTAAATTCTCTTAAGAGCGGCAGTAGAAAATAAAATCAGTAACACTAGTCACATGATATAGAAACAAGGCTTCTTTATTTAAGGAACGCTAAGTGTTCAGGAAGCAGTACGTACCTTTATCCTTCAGATTTTTCCAGGATTCTACATTATGCGATCAAGCGCACACTCACAGTAAACCTGGTGTCAGATGTTATAGAATTGCTTTCAATACTTGATTCAATAACACTCAGTAATCTCCTGCTCTAATTAAAACTAGTAGATTCTCTTCAGCAGAGGCATCAATTTAATGTGCTTCCTATCTGTGATGTTTCCCTATGTGTTGCTTCATAAAAAAAATAGGTTTAAATTAAAAGACCACAAATTAAAAATCACTCACGTCTCAGACAAATAGGGGAAATTAAAGCAGGACATGTATAAGCTTGCCTAAAACCTAGGTTTTAAACAGTTAAAAATAATACACCGTGCACACACAACAAAGCACATAAGATGGAAACTGGGTGTGAACACATATTGTAAATTCTGTTTTGTAGAACTGATGTGTATACACACACACACTGCAGATCCTCTAAAATTCCTAGCTAAGAATCACTTGCCTTAGGTAACCTTTAAAAAGAATTAATAATACCAAAATTTTTCTCCTGGCAAAAGCATAAGTGTGGCCATCCATTGTTACCAGTAAAACATAGGCATGTGAGCTATCACGGTAGGGTGAAAGTGTTACTTATTTGCAAAAATTTTCAAAATAAACAAATGTGAATATTACGGAGGAGGATTTCTGGTTGGATTGTTGACATCTCCTTTAGGGTCTAATTTTGGACCATTTAGCCATAATCTTAAAAAATATGAAGATGAAAAGATAAATACATAGGCATAACAAAAATTAAGAAAAGATATGATTAGTAAACTAGAGATGTGACAGATTTATGTAAGATAGAGTGCTGATATGGGATTGTATACCACAACAAAATCAACAGAAGCGAGAAAATTAAGAATAAAGAGAAAAGCCCACAGGGAAACAACACCTTTCCCAATGGCCTCAAATAATATAAAGTATCTGAGGGTAATTCTAACCAAGGAAGGGGAAGTGAGTGATAAAAACGTCAGGTCTCTGGAAAAAGAAATTGAAGAAGATATCAGAAGAAAGAAAGATCTCCCATGCTCATGGATTCGTAGGATTAACAGAGAAAAAATGGCTACCAAAAGCAATTTACAGAATCAATGCAATCACCATCAAAATTTCAACACAATTCTTTACAGACTGAAAGGACAATCTCAACTTTATATGGAAACACACACACACACACACGTACACACACACACACACACACACACATACACACATACACACTCACACACACGCGCACACACACACGTGCGCACACACACACACGCACACACACGCGCGCGCACACACACAGCAGGATAACTAAAACAATTCTGAGCAATAAATGAACTGCTGGAGGTAACTCCTTCCCTGATTTCAAGCTGAAATGTAGAGCTATAGTAATAAACACTGCATAGTATTGGCATAAAAATCGACACATTGATCAATGGAACAGAATTGAAGAACCAAACATAAATCCACACACCTATGGACACTTGATTTTTTTAAAGGGGTCAGAAACACACACTGAAAAAAACCCCAGCATCTTCAAATAAATGATGCTGGCCAAACTGGATAACTGCATGTAGAAGAATGCAATTAGATCCATATTTATCACCCTGCACAGAACTCAAGTTCAAGTGGATCAAAGGCCTCAACAAAAGACCAGATACACTGAACCCGATATAAGAGAAAATGCAGAATTACCTCACATACATTGATACAGGAGACAACTTCCTGAAGAGAACACCAATAGCACAGGCACTAAGATCAACAATTAATAAACAGAACTTCATGAAACTGAAAAGCTTCTGTAAAGCAAAGGACTTCAATAGCTCAAAGAAGCATCATACAGAATGGAAAATATTTTTACCAACTCCACATCCAATAGAGGGTTGATATCCAAAATACATAAAGAAGTCGAGAAACAAGATATCAAAAAAACTAATAACCCAGTTTTAAAAAATGGGAAACAGATCTAAACAGAGGGTTCTCAACATAGGAATCTCAATTGGCTGAGAGACACATAAAGAAATGTTTAACATCCTTAGCCACCAGGGAAATGCAAATCAAAACTACTCTGAGATTCCATCTTACACCTGTCAGAATGGCTAAGATCAGTATCACAAATGACAGCTCATGTTGACGAGGATGTGGAGCAAATGGAACACTCCTCCATTGCTGGGAATACAAACTTATACAGAAGAAACTTATACAGCCACTATGGAATCAATATGGCGGTTCTCCAGAAAATTGGAAATCAATTTACCTCAGGATCCAGCTATACTACTCTTGGGCATACACCTCAAGGATGCTCCATCCTACCATAAGGACACCTGCTCAACTATGTTCATAGCAACTTTATTCATAATAGTCAGAAACTGGAAACAACCTAGATATCCCTCAGCTGAAGAATGGATAAAGGAACTATGGTATGTTTACACGATAAAGTATTACTGAGCTAAGAAACAGAAATGAAATCATAAAATTTTCAGGCTAGTGGAAGGAACTAGAAAAAAAAAATCATCCTTAGTAAGGTAACCCAGACCGAGAAAGACAAACAGGGCAGTTATTACCTCTGAGTGGATATTAGCCATTTAGTAAATGACAACCAAGCTACAATCTGTAGACTCAGAGATCTATAAATGTATAGATCTCCTGAGAAGGGGAAAGAGAATAGGTTTTGCAGGCGGACTGGGAGCAGGTGGGGACAGGAGTAGGAGGTTCTTCCAAGCTAATGGAAGAGAACTGTGGATACCATCGCAGCCACAAAACTTTGACCTACAATCTGTCCTGCCTGCAATATGTGCTGGGGTAATGGTGGTACAGACCCTGTGGGAGTGGCCAGCCAATGACTGATTTTACTTTAGGCTCACACCATGAGAGGGAGCTCATATCCACTGCCTGGACGTCCAGGAACCTAACACTCCACAAAGACCTAGGGCAGAGCCAAACACCAGCATCTAAAATGTCAATGAAATGATTCCTAACGATATTCTGCTATACTCATGGATCAGCGCTTGTCCAGCAGCAGGTGGGAGCAGATGCAGAGACCCACAGCCAGACTCCGTGCGGAGAGAGAGTCTAAATGGGAGGTCTCCATTGGGTCCCTCTCCTTGTAGCTCCAGGGATCCCGTTAAGAAGGAGCAGAAAGATTTTAGTAGGAGCAAGGGGGAATGGAAGGCCACAGCAGGACACATAGGCTCACAGAGGCTGAAGTGACAACCACTGGGCTTGCGGGCGTCCTCACCAGGTCCTCTGCGTACATGTTGTGGGTGTTAGCTTGGTGTTTTTGTGGGACTCCTAACTCTGGGAGCAGGTGTATCTCTCACTCTTTTGACTGCTTTTGGGACTCTTTTTCCTCCTACTGGGCCTCCTCGTCCAGCCTTGATCTGAGGGCTCTGCCTTGTCTTACTGTATTTTGTGTTTGGCTGAAGTCTCTTGGAGGCCTGCTCTTTTCTGAAGGGAGACAGAGGGGAAGTGATTGTAGGGGGGAGGGGCGCCAGGGAGGCTGGGAAGAATGGAGAGAGGGGAAACCGAAACTATGGGCAGAATGTATCATAGGAGAGAAGAATCTATTTTCAATTAAAAAAAAAAAAGAGGAAGAAGCGAAAGAGAAAAACCCAAGATTTTGAGGTTGTCTGAGCACTACTTCCCACTTGACACGTGACATTAGACAAAGTAAAATAATAATAATAATAATATTAATATTAATAATGAACTGCTTCTAATCTCCTTCTCCCTCCCGATGCGGTCCCAGTAAAGTCAGGAGCTATTATCTGGCTCCGGGAATATTAGATGTAGATATAAAAGTTTAGAACGTCTGATAAAATGATAAGTTACTCTATATGTACTAGCCAGCATGTTATCCACATAATTGGCAATATTATCTTAAAACTGCAAAGCAAGTACTGATAAAATCTGGGACAGAGATAGGAAAATTCATAACCAAAGTTGTAAATGGTATGGATTTCATATCAAATAATAGGTTAAACACACAGAAATACTGCAGAATGTCATGTTCATTTTACTCACCCGTGCGTGTCTAGCTCTCACAACGGTAAAGGTCATTATTCAAACAGGGATGGTGGGCGTTCCTTCAGATGCACGTGGTGTAAGCTACGGCCCTCACTGGAGAAGCTTCCTCCAAAAGGCCTGGCTAGGCGGGGAGGTGGAAGAAACACCACTCAACGTGGAATGTTTTGCACACTGTTACCCGTGTTTTTCTCCTCTCTTCACAGGGCATCTCCTCAAACCCCAGGCTAGTCCCACGCTGATGAGACCACCCTGGCTGTTTACCTGAGCATAAATGGAAGCTGCCAAGCCTAACAAATGTGAAGCCTTGAATTTGTCACAGTGCCATGCCTCAACCATTCCTTTGATCACCAGCTTGTCTCAGATCTAAGAGAAAGCAAAATCCACCAGGCATTTTGAAGGAAGAAAAGGCAAGCTCATTTCAGGGGGAGTGAACAGATGGGTACCCAGTCTGAAAAACGTCATCATAAGTTATCAACAAGGTTGACCCGGTGCACTTATGTATATGTGTGAACCTATATGTTGCTATATGTTGTCTACTATCTTTATATTTTATAACCCCTCCCCAAATAACTAAAACACAAAATTTGACTATATGCCTTCCTCAAACAAATATCTAGAAACCAAATGTTAAGACAGAGGATAGTTGACCTTATTCTCCCTGCAACATTGTGTGTAGTTAGTTTGTTTCTTTTTAAGGATCTTAAAAACAGAGTAAGAAAAACAAGTTAATGATTTTGATCATTAAGTAAGTGTCAGCTCTGACTCCTCCCATAGTTGTTAAGAGGCTCTAGATAATAAAAGAAGGACTAGAATAATAACTACCCTCCCTGTTTTTTTTGTTTTTTTTTTTTTAAATAAAGTCAAGAACAAGTCTGGGAGATCAAAATTCCACAGGAGAATAGAATGCCCAATTTATGAGCCTTCTCTTAAATTTTTAAGAGTTGTCCTTATCTAGTGTAGAACAAAGTTGTGGCTTTTCCTCCTGTTTTTAATGGGCATGCTCAACAGCAAGCCCCACCCTTCTGTCCACCCTTTCCTGTCTCAGGCAAGTGCAGAGCCCGCTCTCAGATGGTAACTGCAAACGCTTCTCTCTGGTATCACTTCAGCCACTTTAAATGGCAGAAATTTATTAGGCAGTTGGAACTATCCACTTAAATGTCACTCAGATGTTCTTTTCCTCTGGATTTCTGGGTCCCCTTCTTCACGATCCTGCAGTCCCTAACTTGGGAAGACACTCGTCTGAATAATTGAGCCACGTGTAGCACAGGGTGAAAGTGTCTTGGGTACTTGACAGCCTCATGCCAAAGATGCTCTAGTCACTGGCCAGAGTTTCCCAGGTGAAGGAGATATGTGTCCTTTAAAAATAAACCATGTTTTACTTTATGCGAGGCAAGATAATTTATTCATTAAATAACAAATAATAATACAGTGATTTCATGTAGTTTTAAACATAAGGAAAAAGAGCAAGATTTCAGGTCACAAAATCACTTAAAATTTTTGAAAAAAAGTCAGTTTTTTTCTAAGGGGGAGTGTCGATGAGCCTAATGTATCCATGTTTAACCTCCCTGTCTCCCTCCCCCATCTCCCTCCCCCCAGCTTTCTCCCCTTCTCCTCTCTTAAACTTTGTCTCTTCTTCCTAAATTGTTTTTCTACTTCCCTTTAAAGAAATAAACAACAGCAGAAAAATCATCTAGGCTGTTAGGCATGATTTTTTCCCTGCTCTTCTGTTTCCGCCGCCATTTCAGTTCATACATATAACAAGTGGGTGAAACGAAAGAGGAAGGCCTGTTTGAGATTAATCTCACCTGACAGCTAGAGAGTGGACACGAAGCTCGCAGTGTTGAGATGTAGTTTGAAATGTGAACTAGAGGCATGTGTCTTCGGCATATTTCAGCCTCAACAGATCAATTCTGAGGAGCCTCAGTTCCCTGAAGTTCAGAAAGTTCTATGTTTTGTAATTCTACTTAATATGTTATAAAGCCTTGGCAAGGTATCCTGAGCCTGCTTCTGCCACAGACGGCTCTTAGTAGTTAGAGCTAGAAGTGGCCCCCAGGAGAAGCAGAGCTGTCACCTGGGTCTTGTTCACAGCCATGTTTGTATTTATCTTGAAGCAAAGAGCTCACTCATATCAGGTCTGTGCTCTCCCACGGAGACAGGAGTGGGTGAGATTTTCCTAGACAGATACACTTCAAAGGAGTAGCAAGGTCAGAGAGGAAGGTATACTTGGCTATAAAATAAGCAAGAAAATATTTAGTGGACCGTTGCAGTTTATTTTTGGTTATGTTTAGAATGGTTTTGTGCACTGTTGGGTGAAGGGCTGCCTGCGCCTCAGCACTTTGCATTGTCTGCAGGTGTTGGGTTTCTGTGGGGGATGTTTGATTGCTCATGATCTACACTTGAGGATCTCTGGATCAATAGAAACACCTGAGCTCAGACACTCCGGATTCCGCTGTCGAGTACAGTCCTGGCCATCATGGTGGTTCCCTCTGCTGAGGTCTGGCAGGGTTTGTATGTATGAGAGTCCTTCCTTATCTTCTTTGGTGAGCCTACACAACAGGTGTGCTCCTACAATGGACTTATTTTTGAATTCTTTATTTTCCTGTTGCTGTGGCAAAATTCCAAGGCCAAAGGAAACTTATGGAAATGGAGTTTGTTTTGGATTATGGTTCCAGAGAAGAGACTACTGTGGCATGCAAGCATGGTTGCAAGATTCGGCAACGGCAGTGTGAGCGGGAGGCTGAGAGTTCCCTGTTTAACCACAAGCACAAGATGGAATAAAATATTAAATCTGGGGCATAGGTGATGTTTCTTTCAGATGCAGGGCTTGAATTACTTCCTGGGTCTGTTTTGAACCACACCTCTTATCTGCACTTCTGTTTCCTATAGGAGGCCTATTTTAGAGCCGTAGGAGTACAGCATTTCTCTCCAGCAAACTAAGCCCTCATCGGAAATTGTGCTGAGATAATTACACAAATTTTGAAGGTCAGAAAGTTCAGGTTGCACTAGAACAGAGAAGAGAACAATGTTCTCACTCAAGAGTAGAATGGTTTGCAATCTTTTGCTGTAATAATTACTATTTTGGAAGAATTGAGTTCTCCATTACTGAATCAAGCCTTGGGCATATTTTATTCTCTTTTAATAAAATTTCAGCTCTACCTCTAGAGAATGTGTGGCCTAGGGGGAATGTGATCTTAAAAATATAATGTTTTAAGTTTCTTTAGTCACTTTGAAGAGTAATCTTTTTCTTACCTTAAATTCATACGTAGGACTGTCATTGTTCTAATATATATTGGGTCCTCTGCAAGAGTAGCAAGTGCTATTGAGCCATCTTTCTAGTCCCCAGTAGACGACGTTGTAAGAGGCAGGTCTGAATCGTGTCCCCTCTGCCCTCTATGTAAACAGAAGACATAAAGATGCACAAGGAAACCTTGTTGAATTCTTATCACTCAGCTCATTGACTTGCTCACTCCTTTGCAACTCTTCTTGATTTTACTCCTTGTGACTCTATTATTAAAGAGGTGTTGAGATAAATCTTAACCCTTCAAGGCTAGATATCAGGAAGCATGTCATTTTATACAGGAGCAATGAGCCTTTGTCTGTTCCTGCTGCTTTGACACATGCTTTAGACTGGGTAGCCATAGTAAACAAAAATTCCTCTAGAGACCTATTCTATTTCAGTTTTCGACTGCTGTCTATAAAAAAAGACTAAAAGTAACTTGGGAGGGAAATGTTTATTTCATCTTATGTTCGTAGCCTCATGTGAAGTGAAGTCAGGGCAGGAATTAAGAGCTGGAACATGGAGGCAGGAATTGAAACGAGGACATCATAAAGTAACAGTCTTCACTGGCTTGCTCCCCATGGCTTGTTCAGCCTGCTTTCTTACACTACAAGACCACCTGCTCTAGGGTGGCATGACCTACATTGAGCTGAGTCCCTCTCTCCTCTCACCGGTTACTAGCCAAGAAAATGCTACAAAGCCTCGCCTTCAGGTCAGTAGACAATCCCTTGATTGATGTGCCCTCAAGCTCGCGCATGGTCCTGAGAAATGCAGGATCAAGTTGCCAAGGACCGTTTTGCTGTCCTCACACAAGGAAATGGACAGAAGGGGCAGAAAGCATGAATGCTGTGTCTGATATGCAGACAACGAAAGAGAGTTCTCTGAAGCACACAGCCTCAGGGCTTGGACATGCCAGGCAAATGCTCTAGGCTAGCACATTATTTAGAAGGGCTTTCATCCACTCATCCTGATTAAAGAGCTTCCTAAAGGTATCACTTTCCTCTTACATCACCCCAGTATTCAAGTTTCCATTGACAAATGTTGGAAGCACGCTCACAGTCAAGCCACAGCCAAGATGACTACGAACCCTGATCTGGCAGTTTAGTCCAGGTTTAAAACCAGGATATTGGTGCAGTTATCAGTAGTACCTTCATCAACTATAAAACTAACCTAGGTTTTCTATGTCAAGTGAAAAAGTCATTTTACACAGAAATATTACCACAGATGGAAAATAAGCATAGAGTCTCCGGAGCCTGGAGCCATGGGGATGGCCCAGTGGGGGAAAGTGTTACTGCACAAACGTGAGGACCCACATAAGAAGGAGATACAGCAGCACCTCTGCTCAACTCTGGACGAGTGGAGACAGGCAGAACCCCAGAGCTCTCTGGCTGACCTGTTCAGCTGCATCATTAGCTTCACATACACACTCTCACACACATACACACACACACACACATACACACATACACACACACACTCTGACCATCCCCAACCCAACAGACACTAATCTGTCTTCAGCATCTTCTTTCCACACTAATGTCTACTATTTTGACTACATCAAAATACGTCTTCCTGATTTGCTTTTAAACTTTAAATGAATAAAATGCAGAATCATAATCTCTTTCACTATAAGGAAATCACTCGATAATGAAACAATCAGATTTCAATGGATGCTCAGTTGTTCAGGAATGTGTTGGCTGCAAAATATTCAGCCCTTGGTACCAGGAGACTAGCACACTGTTAATGGATGATTACATGCTACTGAAAAGAATTGGGATTCTATGTGTTTCCAGAATCTGCAGCATGAAAGAATTGAACTTGAGGGAGGAGACAGTTTGACATGGGGTCCTAGTGTGAACAAGGCCCTGTTGTTTGTTTGCTTTCAATGCATCGGGCGCTGGGCAATCTGTCATGCATCTGCTCTGTGTGGGCTTTGCTGGAATGATCTGGAAAGATCACAGAGTCTAATCTGACACAGTGGCTATGTAAATGTCACACAGGTCCCTTGTATAATTCCTGAGGGCTCCTCGATGGGACACATTTCAAAACGATAAAGGTTACAGCACCCTGTGAAGGATTTATGTTACACAGTCTGCGGGCCGTGATTTAGTTTTGTAGCAGACATTCCATTTTAAATTTAGGAATTAATCATTTAGCAGAGCTAGGTTTTTCTAAGTACTATAGAACATGCAAGAAAGAATAAGGGATGAAATTTCTGCACATAGTTGATTTTATTAAATGAAAAGAATGCATTTTTATGTATTTTCTTTCTGATATAATTCTAGTAGCGATTAAATGCACATTAGTTGAAAACTGCTTTTACTTTAGAATGTTTTAACATGAGTAAATCTTTAATCAAATAGTATCGTTGCCAGGTAATCATCAGTGTTATCCAATGGTCCAAATTTCCAGAAATCAAATCCCCAGTTCATATGTTAATACTAAAGTACTGTATTAAATATCTAAACACACATGCATACCAACATGCGCAGATGTTTCAGCTGAGGAGTAACTGTCACCTAATAAATGTAGATAAAGCACCGAGAGAGACCTCGAAGATGTGCGTCCTGTGGAGTTACTCTTTCTGGTCACTTTGTAGCAAAACAGTAGAATTACCAGGACTTTTAAATACAGCAATACTGAAAACACACCTCTTATTATTTCGGTCAGGAAGTTATTTCTCTAGTGAGTATCATTGCCAAGTAATCATGAATGTTATCCAGTGTTCGAATGCCAAGGCCCATATTTGAAATATAAATGGTACCGGTTCATTTAAATACATGAAGCTCATAAGCAGGGCTGAAATAGCAAGAGTATATGAAGCCCAGCCATGCAACTGGACTGGCAATCTCTCTGTTCTCATCCTAAAAATCATTTTAAGTAACTGATGAATTGATCCAAGCCATTAGGATTGGAGACTACTGAAAAACATCGAAACTTATGAATCTAGCAATAATGTTGAATTATTCATCAAAGAAAGAACAGTTTGCTTTCTGTAAAAAAAAGAAAAAGAAAAAAGGAAAAAACAAAAACAAAAAAACCACACACACAGAGGAGAATGGGAAAGACTCCTGTGAACGTGACATGGTCCTTGTACTCATTACATCCCAACAGCTGTGATAACCTGCACAAGACCTGGAAAAGATCAAGACAGCCTAAACTCCAGCACAGACGCAGAGGGGCTCCTGAGTCCTGCCCCGCCCCTGTGGGAGGAGCTATTGGCAGGTGGTGCCTGTTGGGGAAGGGAAACTCAGTTTTCATAAAGAGTGTGGTTCCTGGTAGGCTGGTGGATAGTTCTGCACCCATGAGCACGCAAACAGCACAAATTGGATTCAATGGGTTATCAACAAAAAGAAAAAGACCTGAAGTTTGGAGGCTGATGTTATGGGGAAGTTCAAAGGGAGGCAGAGAGGGAAAGAGGGGCTGGATAAGATTTATATGCATTGTATATGTATGAACGTGGGACCCTAAAGGTAAGGGCGGAGCTACAGAATGTCATCTTCTGGGCGGGACACAGTCAGCACAGGCTGGACTCACGGAAACTGCCAATACTGCATCTGGTCACCCCAAGAATTCACCCGTCAACACCCACGCTCCAGTGACTAGCCCCAATACAGTAGCTACATATACAGCCCAGGTTAAATTAAATGGGTCACAAAACAAAACCAAAAGTCATAGATCAGGTAAAGGGACCAGTAGAGACGAGGAAGCATGATAATAAAGGCAGGAGGTAAGACAGGAGGAGGGAGAGATGATCAGAATTCACTATGTACAGGCATTAAATTGTCAAAAACTATAATTAAAAAAAAGTATATAAAATATTTTGTTTCCCAAGTCCACTTAATAAAGAGCTGGATCTTCCCAGTTTGGAACTGAAGGGTTCCTCAGGAGTGAGTCATTTTGTTTGGTTGGTTGGTTGTTTTTGTTTTTGGTTTTTGTTTTTTCCCATGAGACAGGGTTTCTCTGTTGTAACTCTGGCTGTCCTAGAACTCACTCTGTAGACCAGGCTGGCCTGGAGCTCACAGAGCTCCACCTGCCTCCCGAGTGCTGGGATTAAAGGCCTGTGCCACCATCACCCGGCAAAAGTGAGACTTTGAGTACAGAAGTCAGAGCAGTCCCAAACGCTAAGGAAACAGAAAAGGGCCTACTGCCACCCTACAGTTCAAGTCCATCCGCACCCTTCCAGCAAAGCCATGAGGAAAGGTCGAGGACCAGCTGTGACTCACCGTCTGTAGGTCACCGTTTCGGATAGCGTTTACCCACACCACCCCTCTCTCCGCGGAGGGAAAGCCATCTACGTTTCCTGTCCACATTCATTATAATACTGAGCCATATCTATGAGCAGACTTGGAAACAGCTTCCGGTATATTTTATTGTCTGTCCTCATTTGTCTCTGTCTGGTTTAATCCAGACTGTTCTTCTTCCATTTCATACCGTATCTACTTTTACATGTTGATTCATATTTTCTTTTATTCATGTTTTCTGCTTAGTTTTTACAGCATGAATGTCTCCTTCAGTAAGAAATACTGCAGACATAAAAAATATGAAAAATACAGAATGAAGAAACCCTGATTCATACTGACAAGACTGAGGAGGAATATTAAGACGAAGTCAAAGACCCCCTGCCTCAGTTGCCTACTCTCCTCGGAGAAAAGGACTGCTATGAATTTGGTGTTACCCCCTTTCATCTCCACCTTTAAATACGTATTTATGTATAGTACATGTGTCTATATGTAAATGCAAGCAATACGTTATGTTAATTGTCAGGCATACTTTCTCACACTCATAAATGAAATCTTACTGCACATATCATTTGACACCTCAAAATTTTCTACCTTGCTTATGCAAAATTCACATGACTCAGCTATTAAGATAGACTATCTGAGTCGTTTTAAAAACTAGTAATATCTTAGTTTTTACACACTATAATTTATCCATTCTTTTCTGCTGATGGCTATTTAGATTGTCTTTTATCTTTCACTGTTTAAAATAGCATAAACTGCAAAGAATGTGTCTCATTGATTGTTTAAATAACATTTGCATGACCCTCAGTTTGAGGCCAATCACAGCAGAATAACCAACTAGAAGACTAGTCTCTCTCTCTCTACCTTAAATATGTAAATATATTCTCTCTTAAATCTATACACATATATTTAATATATATACATATATTTAAGATATATATATATATATATATATATACACACACACAC
Source organism: Cricetomys ansorgei (assembly GCA_026225945.1). Classification (NCBI taxonomy): domain Eukaryota; kingdom Metazoa; phylum Chordata; class Mammalia; order Rodentia; family Nesomyidae; genus Cricetomys; species Cricetomys ansorgei. The sequence goes on along the minus strand of JAMJFZ010000185.1, from coordinate 1,095,871 downwards.
ACACATATATATATGAAAGTAATCATCCCTTCTTGACTATTAAGTTTTTCTCCTACATACATTATTGTAGGTACATTTTGCTGAACTTATCATTTATAAGGGTTTTTATACAGTATGAATATATATTTATATTTTCAACGAAATATACTGCAATATATAAATATCTATTTATTCATTTATCTATATTCATGGGCGCATACCAAGCACTTAGCCTGCATTTTGAAGAGCAGTGAATATAACACTTTACTCACCAGCGTGAGAATCTCTGTTGCCCTGTAATTTAGCGATCAGTTTACATTTCCAATTTTCTAATGATCGTCAACCTGTATACGAGAGAAAACATATCTTCCGGCATTTATTTGCATTGCTCTCAACATGAGTGAAGCCTACCAATTTTTATTTCCCTCCCGTTCCTGCCTATTCGGTTCTCTCTTTCCAAATGGCTCTAGCTTGTGTCTAGTCGACACAAAGTAAGCAACACACTGTAAAAACTAGTCGTTACCACCCGAGGAGCTCCTCTGCGTACACGTGTGTAAATATCTGTGGCTATGCCTGTTTCCTTAGAAGCCAGAGATCGACAGTGGGAGTCCTCTCCTGATTTCTACCTTCTTTATTGAGACGGAGTCTCTCACCTTGGTGTGCTGTGACCCCCAGCCTGCCTGCTCCCCTCCATCACCCTGTGCTTACGAATGTGTGCCATTACGTACTGCTGTTACTTAGTTACTCGTGGTCCCAACTCCAGGCCTCCTGCCTGAACATCTGTGATTTACCCACTTAGCCCCCACCAAGGAGCTTTTACAAAATGCAGATTACTCAGTAACAAACTAAGAACTTTAAAGACAAGGACTACAGACCAAATTTTTACTAAATCTCTAAGTCAATATCATTCTAAGTAATGTTTCAGAACCCTGGTCCTAAATAATGCAGACAAGAAGATTCTAAGTATCATCCCGCCTTGCTAAGCTTAAAACTTTGATTTCTGAAACACTTCTCACGTGATTTTAATTTTACTTTGTATTGTAGGGCATGTGTGTATGTGTGGTGGGCAAATACACGTGTGTGCACAGGGAAGGCCAGACAGGGACTTTGGGCGTCGCGTCTTCCTCCATGTTGGTCCACCTTACACCTTAAGACAGGGCGACTTCACTGAGCCTGGAAAACCGCTTCTTTCCACCCCCAATGTGGGGGCAGGCACAGCCATGCCAGGTGTTTTGCATGAATTCTGGGGATTTGAACTCAGGGCCTCATGATCGCAGAGCAGGTGCTCTTAAGCCACCGATACTTCTCCCCTGAACCTTGTAGGAGTTTTCAACATGTCAGCTGCTGTTAGATGAAATCTTTAATTAAAATAATGAAGAACGGGAATAAAATAAAAGTCTCGTTCACACGCACTCGGTTTATCTATTCCTTTAGTCCTGGATTTTTGTTTTGCTCTGGACTGGAAATGGTAATGACCACTGCCTGAGAACAAGGGGCTGGCTTTGATCCTAAGTTGTGTTTCCTTTTAGCTTTTCTCTAGGGATTTGGTTCAAATCCTTTCAATGCCCTCATATAGCTGAGAACTTGTCTGATAATATTCACCTCAGTTGTGCTACACATCTGTACTGATCAGAAACCCCTGGCCCGGCAGCCACTTAGACCAGTCTGCTACCATCTTGGTTTCTAGTTTTCACTGGTTTTTCATGTCTGTGTGTTTTGTTTTTGCCTTTTAACAAGCCATACTCTTCTCACAGTTCTCTCTTCATACGTAAAATCTCCTGGGCTGCACTCAAAAAGACACTACTTTTCTCCTCCAGTGTCCTGCCAGTGCAAACAGGAGTTAATCCCCCACTCTCTTCCTCTCAGACCTCATGCTGTCCTCCTCCTAGACTCTCTGGTCTCACTGGGACAAGGCACCTAGGATAAGGAAGCCGAGATCCTCACCTGTAAGGGTAATAGTTCACTGAGAAACAGAGACCCCAGCCAAATCACAGCACAGCATCAAACGCACGTCTCTCAAGAGCTTGTCCAGGTTTGCTTCACTTAAAATTATAGTAACCACCAGGAACGGACCTACTACCTACAAAACTTATGATTCCATCTAATTTATAGTAGTAAAACACGGCCCAGATGCATTATTCAAATGCACATTAATATCAACTTGTTCTACATGTCGACTCTTTGTCAAACACGGCTTTGGAGAAATTATACTCCTGATGGAGGCTCTCAGCTGGACTTCAACTATTTATTTTCTTTCCATTTCTAAAAAGGATTTGTACAGAAAGCAGTCTTTCTTTTGAAAATAATTTGATTCAGAAGCATGCTGAATGCAGGAAGGAATAGATGTTATTGAATTTTGAGCAGTGTTTGTAATTTTAATTAAATGATAAATATTAATTATTATTTAAAATACAATAAAGTTAAGGTTCTTAGTTCCTAACTATTGTGCATAGAAACTTACCCAGCTAGTACAAATTTAATTTGTAATAATTATTTCTGTAATGCTTAAATTATATGGTACAGTATAATAAGTGATAATAGTACATATTACAAATGGGCTGACATCTTAACAAAAAAACATTCTAACACATGGCTATTACACTGGAGGAAAACAGTATTAATACTGGAAAGTAGCTACATTTGCAATTTGCTTAGAAAATGAATCAAAATGCATTAAACCTTTGAATAATTTGCAAGCAAATGAACCAAAAATATTTAAATGACTAGTCATAGGTATTCATGTTATTTGAGGTAGGGGTTAGGGCGAAAGGATTTGGAGTAAAACCTTGTGTTAGTGCGTGCACACCACGCGTCTGTGCTAAGCTATCCTGTTATCCGACCAACAGAGGTCTGAAATGCAATTACCTTCTATTTATTATTTTGCTGATTTGTTTTCTAATAAAGTGTTATTGCCCAACGATGATGTTGAATTAACTACATAATGATGCTCTTGAAGATCAGCTAGATTAAATCACAGCATCCAAAGACTGAAGAATTACTTCACGGACTGTCTAGTGCTTCCAAATCTCCCAGTAGCAAACCGTCTTAAATCATTGTGTAACGGTAGCTGTCCAGTCTGCGTAGGACACTCTTCTGTCCAATATTCAAATGAATTTCCCACTAAAATTCTTAACATTTACCAAAGCCCCAAAGACATGTAATTAACCATTACCAAACAAACTCTCTTGTTTCGTGGTTTTTTTTTTTATTTACTTTTAAGTAGTATCTAGTAATTATACGAAATAATGAGATTTGTTGTGACATCATCATCCTTTATGTAGTGTCCTTTGATCATATTTACCAGTAATTACCCTCTGCTGTCTTCTCTGACCTTTCAGGCAGTCTTCCTTTTATATTAATAGCTTTTTAAATATAAGCTCGATCCCGATATATCTTTCTGAGAATGGCTTACTTTGCTTAGCATGGTCGAGAGCTCCATCCATTGTTCAGCAGATGACCTGATTTTATTTTTCTTTGTGCTAAACAACAGCTCCTTCATATGTTTATGACATGTTTTCCACATCTATTCTTCTACCGCTGGGCACCTAAGCTTTCCCTACATCTCCTTTGCCGTGAAAAGCAGCAAGGTGCGACGGCGTGTTTCTTGTATGCTTCCTTGATTCCGCTGGGTACAAACCCTGGACAGTGTGGCTGGGTCTATGACTCCTCTTAGCTGTTGGAAAGCCTCCATGCTCATTTCAGTCATCGATGCCCTGATTGACATTCTCACCAACTGTGTGTGAGGAGTGGTGTGTTGTGGTTTCCCCACGAGCTAGCCGGCAGTCACGGCTGTGAATGTTCTCTTGAAGACAACCGTTCAGAGCAGGGCGAGATCAGATCGCAGCGTGGTTTTCACTCCATTTCATTCTGGGCTCAACACATTCCCACGCGTTTCTTGGTCACCTGCACATTTTATTTTTTTCTTTTGAGAACTGTCTGCTCAATTAATTTGCCCATTTATTGCTTGAATTATTTATTCTTTTGATGTTTAATTTATTGAGCTCATTATGTATTCCGGATATTAATCCTACTGTGGATAAATACTGCCAATATTCCTTTCCATTCTGTAGGCCTTTTTTTAAAAAAATTCTGGTAGCTATTTCTTTTCCTGTGTGGAAACCTTTGAAAGTAATGCAATCGTGCACATGCATTTGCTATTATTTCTCTATCTAATGGAGTCCTATTTAGAAAGTCATTGCCCACACTATTATTAGAGGTATTTCCATGTGTATCTCTCTTATAGTTCCATAGTTTTGGATCTTAATGTATTTGATCCATTTTTATTTATTTTTCACACAGAATGAAAGACAGGGGTGTGGTCCCAATCTTCTGCATGGAGTTATCTAGGCTTCACAGAACCATTTGTCAAAGAGTCAACCAGACCTATCGTTAAGGTTTGTCATGTATTTTAACTCTAACAAACAACCAAATAAATAAATATATAAATCAGCACAGATCTCCTAGAGTTTGGGGGAGCATTTTTAGTTTTTAATAAAAGGTGAAAGGGAGATATTTCCTACCCATGTTGAATACTGATACAAGGGACCAATTTAACAAGTCATCTTGCTTCCCTAGAATACTTGTCCTGACTTGATGTTGCCATCCATGCTCCCTTAATTAGAACTTAAAAACTCCAAATGTTTGTTATATAAAAACAAAAACATTTCTCCTTTAACCCAATATTATCTGGTTTTCGTTCTTGGTGTCTAATGCATTCCCATATTATGAATTATGAATAAAATATTCCAGAGGGATAAGTTTGTAAAACCACACCAAATGTACTTCATCGCTTAAGCCTTTCTTACTAGATTTAGGGAGCTAATTGGACAACATACATCCCTGGTTGAAACAATCATGGTCATTTCAGAAGGCTGCTCTGCTTTTCCTTTTGTTTTCCCACCTCAACTTGGACAGTTGCCATCAATGGCATCCTTGAGATCAGAACTGAGCGTCATAACTGCAGATCCCGTCCTCGAAGGCCCAGCGCATCCTCCGCATTGACTTCTAACAACCTGATGATCCCGTTATCGCTTAACGTGGAGGTGTTCGATAGTGTTTGAGCTCACACACCTATTTTATAATAGAGCTGGAGGTAGAATATACACAATCTGATAACAAAATCCAGTGCTGATGCATCCAGGTTCTCTTCAAGTCAGCAGCTGTCTACTGCTCCCCACGCAAAGCTCCCTTAAGCCTCGGAGCATCACCTTGTGCTCACACTCACCCGCTGTTCTCATTTTCACCGTGGTGTGGTCTCACTGAAATCTGGGCTTGCCACCACCTCAGATCATTGATATTAAAACCTTGTCATTGTGACAGTTACAATTTCAGAAGCAGCAAGAGCAGCAGAAGTATCCTAGCCTTTGCTTCATAGTTAGAAAATGCTTATCACTGCGAGGAACTGAGCAATGTTCACCATGCCTGTACCTAATAAACTATGGAAAGGGTGTGTCAGGATGGCATGAAAACAAAGTTAAGCTAGAGAGATCATTTACTAACTATGTAAACCACAAATATTAATAGCACCATGTCACAAAACTATTAAGGAATTAGTAACAAAATATCATGATGTCTTCTAGTGATCTACTCACCAATGATTAGTTAGTGAAATGATCCTTAACCCTGACCAAGTCAGGAATGCTCAGTGAAAAGGAGTGTTTGTTCATACTTGCAAACTTTTGCAAAACTGTAGCATCTTAAGCCATTCACAGGTCACAGGTCACAGGCCACTGAAGTTAACATAAGCATCCTTGATACAGACAGCAGAAGGTAGGTATACATGGGTTCTGTGAACCAGGTAACATTTCACTTCTATAAGATAAATAGACATGTGGTATAAGAAAAGTTAGGAAGAAGTTTGTACCCTGTTTATCGGAGTACTTTCAAATGTAGGCAAGAAAGGTAATAAAAGCAGAATAGACTAGGTTGTCAGGTGCATGTACCTAGTGGAGATACCTTGGTCTCTACAAAAACAATTCTCTGACCAATTAATATTATCAATATTATTCTGAAGAGCCATATTGTTTCATTCTTATTGTTCTATAATCCAAAGATTCTTTCACATATGACTATAAAATAATTCTTCAGTAGGTTCAAGTACGTATATGAATATAATTTATGATTAGTTTTTAATAAATCCCAGGGAAAAATATAAATGTACAAAATTTGCCATAATGATCTTAATAGCATACTAGAATAAATACATGTGGGATGATACACTCAGTAAAGTGGCAAAATCCACTTATAAGCTATAACTAAATGCCCACCTACTCAGAATGCCACAGTCAGTTTTCCCAACTCTAGTACACAGACATCTAACTATCTGTTCTAACAAAAAGATTCATAAGCGTTATTTAAAAAGGAAATAGTATCAATGTAGTAATCCACAGGGACATGAAAGATATCCTTATGGAGCCTCTGTTACATATAGGGCTGTGTACTGCTTTCATCCTCATAATCCTCTGGGAAGGTGTTATTGTTAAACCTAAGATGAAGAGCTGAAGTGATGGGTTGACAGGATATAAGTAGAAGTAAACCTAAGTGCGAGAGTACCATGGTATTGCTCTTGATTGGCTTGTAAGAGTGCCAGTTATGTTTGTATAGAGACAGCAGTTGAGAATTTTGGAAATCCAGCTACATTATTTTGTGACCACTGATTCTAACTCAAGTTCCACACCTTTGGATGAATTTGATTAATGGCAACAGTTAACTACCTTAGCAAGCCAGCACAGCTTTTGACAAGGCTGTAGTGGCAGCTTCATACTATTTTTTAGGAGCCAAGCCTGGACTGATCCTTGGGGATCCAGTTCTAATCATAATATTTGAAAGGGGGTAGGAGAAGAGAAGAGAAGAGAAGAGAGGAGAGGAGAGGAGAGGAGAGGAGAGGAGAGGAGAGGAGAGGAGAGGAGAGGAGAGGAGAGGAAAAGAGAGGAGAGGAGAGAAGACAAGAGAAGAGAAGAGAAGAGAAGAGAAGAGAAGAGAAGAGAAGAGAAGAGAAGAGAAGAGAAGAGAAGAGAAAGAAGAGAAATAGAGGGGAGAGAGAAATTCTGGGTTGCTTGATTCCTAGAATTCAGAAAACATGCTGTGATATAAAACAGCTTCTGAAATCTCAGAGAGGAAACTGCTCATTGACAGCCACATTAGGTGAGTGGTCTGGCTTGCTGCTCAGCTGAGTGATACCACCCCCTAACCAATTGTCTAAATCATAACATGTCACTAACAGAAGTTCCCAGATGTTTCCACACGCACTTTTCTTTCCTTCTGCCTGTTTTTTTTTTGTCTCCCTTTTGTGTCTGATTACCATAAAATGAACATACCACATAGCTTTGCCATTTCATAAAAATGCAGAAATAAAAACCTTTCTGGGATGTAAGACGCAGGCTGCTCCCCACCATTATAAAATGCTGGGCTCATTTTCATGGAAGCCATGGAAATTGAGGGCATTAGATCGCAAAATGAAATGTCTTCAAAGGCTATTCCTGCATGGAGGCCACTGACAAATTTTATGGCCTTGGATCCTGAAATAAACACCATTCAGTGAGTGTTTGTACAGTCGGGCCATTAAGTGCAATGATTTGTATTTCCTCAAGAGATCCCTTAAACTACAGTGCCTGGTGTTTGCAGCAGCTTGGCAGGAGTTGTATTTTTTTTAATCCCGCAGTTCACTGGCCAATAAAGTGTGCACGGGGCACAATACTTCTCTAGCAAGCGTGAAGGGAAAGAGGTTTGACTGCAGGGCTTTGCCGAGGCCCTGGGATATTCGTCACATATGCAAAGTGCTTTGAATGCTAATCTATTTTGTTTAGTTAAAACAACTTTTTTCATGGACAAAGCGTCCTGCCTTAATCCACTTTATGTTGCTACTAATGCCTGTCCCACAGACCCCATAGATAAAGAATTCCTATAGAAAGCAGTTTTATTGTGAATGATGGTGATGGCCCAAGTTCGTCAGGCCACATCTGACCTTCTTGCTGTCACAGATCTAAGAAAATACAAGGGATCACATGACGTGAAAGAGTATGAGAGATCTGGTTAAAGGGATGTCCACTCAAAGACGATTTGTAAATCTCCTAGTCACATGAAGGGGTTAGTCCATTTGTGAGGGGAGAGAGCTAGCCAGGCCTTAAAAGTCCTGCCTTATAATGGGGGTTCAAGTTCACCAGTGTGACAGGGGTCTGTGTTAAAGCCCATGCAAACTGTAGTAAAGGCGTAGCTTTTGACCTCTCTGTGCTCTGCTACTGTGGCCACTTCACTGTATATAGTGATTGCTAACAGTTCCTAAGAAGACTCTTCAAAGGTAATAATCTTGTAACGGTAACCAAGAAGATCCAGTACTGACAATGCAGTAAACACTCTGACCTAGAGAGCACTGCTAATTTCCAAGTAGGCTTCTCAAACAAGAAAATGCACCACCGAGTAAAGAAATGTATAAAATGTATACTCAGTGGATGATTCCTGCCTAGAGACAGGCGAGTCCCTTCTCCTCTGGTTGAATGTCTAGTGTTGTCTACGCCATTGCTTTCCACAGCTGGGGTCCTGGGAGGCTGTTAAGTCCACTAGTTAGCGAGTACCTACTATACAGGTAGACATTATTTTGTGCATTGATCACAGAATTGCTTGAATTTCACCTTCAAACCATCTTATTAAGTTAGCCAGTGTTATTTTCTCCTTACAGTTCTCTTGAATATTTCTAGATGTTTGCATGCTACCCGGAGAGCAGCATATATTCATTCATTCATTCATTTATTTACCTTACCAACCAGGTGACCTTTTTACCTTCTTTGTACTCAGCGTTCTGATCTCTAAGTGGCTTTAGGGCCATCTAATGAGCTACGAAGAGGTTAGAAAAATTGAGAACTTTTTACCATGGAAAGTAATTCTCTTGGGGTGTGGGCTAGCGATGAATTGTCTACAATTGACAAGGATACAGTACACTTATAGTCTTGTCTCTCCCTTTTGTTTCATACTTTCCAACAACTGAAACTCAGTGGACCGCTCCCAATTTACATAGTGAGAAATTGCTGGTGTCCGAGTTCAGATGCGTGCGGTCCCCTCACATAGAGCACAATTTGATGTAAAGTGCTGATTTAAAATGTGAAGATATTTGCAAAACTATAATTTCAGAGTCCACTCAGTCCTCTTACTGAATAATTACAATGTACCAGCTTGCTATAGTGAGCTCCGGGGTTGTGAAGGTGTGACAGAAAACACTTAGCTGTCTAGTTGGAAAGGAAATAAACACACAACTACAAAGAAAGACCACCAAGTGCTAAAATATAGATATTATTTTACACACTACTCTATCGTTGAATGCTCAAGATATCTGTAGCAAAAATAGGTTGTTAATTTAATGGGTTATATGACCACAAGACAAGGTGTAAGGATACTCTGTGCAGGGAAATGGGGTCTCCCTCTCTCCTCCTTCCCTCTCATCATTTGAGATAAGGTATATTGTATAGCCCTGTCCTCAAACTTGCTGTACAGCAGAAGATGTTATTAAATGACCTCCTGACTTTTCCCTCTGCACCTCCCACTCTAATTGAGTTTTTTGTTTTTTTTAACAAAACACACACTCTCCCCTGTGCAGCATTCTTACTCATCCTTGCCGCACCCATATCCACACGCTGTCTCCGTCTCCCTACCTGCTCCACTCGTGGCCCACTCAGTGGCCGCCCGTCCAGCACTGCCTCATCAAGCTAAGCTCTGGAACTGATTCTCAGGTCGGCTCAGGTCGCATCTCCACTGCTGCATGCAAGCTTCCCTCGCATGCACTGGCCCGTCACGCACACCACTTAAACAGCGTCTCAAGTGAGGAAATCATCCATAGTTTATTTAAAAGCCCCTCAGCTCCCTTGCAGCGATGGCTAAGCACAGACAGCAGAGCCCTTGAGTGCCTCTGTTGTTCACTACGAATCACAACATCAAATACGGCATCAGGCGTACCGAGCAACCCCCCAAAAGCAATTTATGCTGATGAACGCTTGCTATTAATACAGTAGCAGTTATTTCTACAATCCTTGCTAAGAGCTAGTTCAGGCTGGGCGTGGGGGAACCAGAACTGAGGAACAGCTCAAATCTGCGATGGCTTCACTGGGGTATAGAGATAGCAGGTATGCATCTATAAGTTAGTTAACATTTTCAAAGAGCAGCCACTTCATCCTCTTCAAGAATCTACAAAATTGAGTAAAGTAACAATACCAAGGAGCAACCCAGCTCCAGGATAAATGACCAACAAAACAATCACATTGATGAAAGTAAGTTTTGGGGCCCCAGGGGTTTATAATATTGAACTGAAGTGAGATGATTTTTACCAAAATAACAACTCGGAAAGCAAATTCCCAGGCGTGCAGTGGTATAAGTGGCAGCTATTTAGAAAGAATAAAAATCAGTACAATTTTTATCTCCCCCTCCCTCCTACTTCCCCTACTCTTGAAATGAAAGATGAAGGACAGAGCAGCATAGAGTCAGCTCAGGGTATGAGAGTGAAGACTAGCCCAAGCAAAGCCGTACAGTAAATCAGAGGGCTTCATCAACTCCAGGTGCTCAGAGCCCATCTGGAAGTCAGGCATCTCTATGGGGTTGTGAGTCTAGAAGAAGACGTATGAAAATCTATCCATTCAGGGACAGGGGCACAAGGGTTCTGAAGTCACAGTGCCTGAGGATCAATAGGGATCAATTTTAAAACAAATGAGAAACTAGCCATGTCTGACACAATGGGTACAATGTCGTATTTCGTACAAGTGAGGTTTTAACGTCGCAGCAGGAGGCTTCACCTGTGTCCTCTTATAAGAAAAATCAGATTTGAAGTTGTGGAAGAAACTGGCTCCCGGGAGAGGGGAGGAGGTGGGAGGCAGGCACGGAATATAAGAAAGCTAAGCAAAACTGAAGAGCCGCAAGGGACATGATGCAGATGCGATTTCCAGGAAGGCGAATGGAGTCCTCTGCTGGATCTCAGTTAAAAAGGGCATCCTTCATCCAGATACACTATAAAAATCTATAACCCCTCGAGGATTTAATCTCTTACGCTAAAAAAAAATAGAGTTTAGAAATGCTTCAACATATTGAAAATCTGAGCTTTCCAAACTGTCTCTTTGGAAAGAAAACAGCATATTTCTAAAGCATGTTCTTACACTAGCTGCACAAAGAAAAATGACGGGGAGTTAAATCACAATCTTCTCCTTCACTCTTAAATCCTAGCACATGTTTACTTGGGAGTGAGGGGCAGGTTTACTGTTGACATGCGGGATTACAAACCTTCACAGAGGTGTGTGCAGTCAGAGCCAGGATTATGGTCTGGTTCAGGAAGATTCACCTCTCTCTCTCTCTCTCTGTCTCTCTCTCTCCTCTCCTCTCCTCTCCTCTCCTCTCCTCTCCTCTTCTCTTCTCTCTCTCTCTCTCTCTCTCTCTCTCTCTCTCTCTCTCTCTCTCTCTCCCCTTTCCTCCCTTCTCTCCCTCCCTTCCTCCCTCCCTCCATCCATGGACCCACTGTAGGAAGGACAGAACCCTTTCCTGCAAGTTGTCATCTGACCTCCATGTGTGTGTGGTGTGGGCATGTCCCCCACCCCACCCCGCAACACACACAGTAAAGAAATAAACTGATGAAATAATTTTTAAGGACCTAAGCTATTCTTCATTTACACTGATTAAATGTATACACCCACAGACTATAATTTTCGTTTATAATTCTTGACCAGAAAATAAGTCACAGGAATTCTAATTGCTTGTGTTATACATGATGAAACAGTGGAAAGCAAATAGAAAAACAAAAACAAAGACAACAGCCATGAGTAGAAAACCAATCGAAGACTTAGGCCCTGACATTAATACCCACCATAAACGTACGTGACTGGAGGCCCTCAGATAAAAGTTAGGCACGAGGTGAGTGGGTTGAAAAACTCATGGTCCAAATACAAGGCTGTCACTTTAAACATGATGGTATACTTAGTCTAAACATACGTGATAGCAAAATAAATGTCAGGTAGGAGCAAAAGACCAGAAATAAAGCAAAATTCTCCCCTTTCAAACATCAGGCCATGTCTCCTTGACGTCTGTCCCCTGATGATTTACCATGTCTTACACAAACATGTGAAGACTCACTACTGACAACTCGTGCACCTGAACAGATGGCCAACCTCAAGGGAAACTATTTACAATGCAAATGTACTGCTTAATAAGATACGGAGATTCCCGTTTGCCTACGATACGGGCCTCTACCTATACGTCATCTTATAAGGCCGATGCTCCTCTGTCAATTGGTGTAAAGGACATTCACCCTCTCCCAGTCACTGGATCTCCTCTTGGGCTTCCCTGCCCTTCTCCTGTGTTCTATGTACTTCTCATCTTTTCATAGTGTGATCAGCTCTGTGCATCTGTCTCAATGCCTTTCAGTGCACAGATTTTATAAAGTGCACACACATTCTTGGTGTGCTACTGAAAATTGAACCCATGGCCTCACACATGGTGAATGCATGTGCACTCTTCCCTTGAGATCTCAAGCTCTTCCCTTACATTTTTATGTTGAGACACTACCTCACTAACTTGCCCAGGATTGGTTTGAACTCATTCTTCAGCCCAGACCAGCACTGAATCCTGTTCCTCCTCCCTCAGCATTCTCATAGCCCACATTAGAGGCCCGTGCCACCAGTCCTGCTTTGCGTAAATATTAATGAAATAGCGTGAATGGAAAATCTATTTGGCCTACCATATCATACCCTAACATAGCCCAATACACAAGATATTCTAGCTCATAAGGCAAATCTCAAGAAATTTAGGATACTAGCCATAGAGCATATTCTCTAACAACAATTGGATTGAACTGGATACCAGAACTAAAAAATGGCATAAATTTCTTCAAACGCTTAAAAACTAAGGCATGCATTTTTCAGCAATCTACAGGCAAGAGATAGCCTTGGGTAATGAATCACAATGAACTGAATGAAGATTATAATGTAATGTATCCACAGGCTTAGAGTTCAGCTAAAACAGTGTCAAGAAGAGAATTTGTAATACTAGATGATCACATCAGAAAGATAATCCTATGTTCTCCCTTAAGAACCTAGAAGAACAGTGTGAAAACAAACACTGCCAAAGAAACAGGAGCCTAAACTGAATGTCAGAGTACTGTCCGAGGAACCGAAAACAGAAAAATCAATGAGACAAATCACGAAAACTTTTTGAAATAAAAACAAGTAAACAAAAAAATGTATAAGACTGAGAAGCCAAAATTGAGAAGAGCATACATGAACACCCCTGAACACATGACGCTTCACCCCGAACGCCTTGGTGCAATTACGCAAGCAGACAGAATATAAAATCAACAATCTGGACAAGCGTGGACTTTAAAGCCTGCCCCACAATAAATCTAGAAATCCACGAGACCTCCTTAGCCAACTGTAATTCTAAGACACTGCCGTCCTGGAAGTGGAAACCGACAATGGGAAATTAGAGGCCTTGTTACTCGGAAACCCTTGAGGATCAATTGGCAGATTACCACAGACTGACGGTGAAGCTGCAGCACGAAGGATGGCCACAGAGATTTAAGGGTGAAGCTAGAAGCATTTACTACTCCACCCCATCCCCTGCTCCAGAGCTGTGTGGGACCACAGGGATGCTTTCAAGTGGTTCGTATCGCAGAGGGAAGGAGAGGACTGCAGAGGGAAGGAGAGGACTGCAGAGGGAAGGAGAGGACTGCAGAGGGAAGGAGAGGACTGCAGCCTCAGCGGCCTCCCTGTCCACCATGACCACGGTGACGCTTTGTCCCCCAGGACCTCTGCCATGTTTACCACCTTGGGCTTAGCCGGTGGAGCTTTCTAGAATTCAGGCTACAATATCCTTCAAAAGAAAGAGGCACCACCACATTCCCACCGCAAACCTCCTGTCCGGGAGTCTCCAACCTGAGCTCTGTGGGTCACGTGTGGCCAAGGCTAGCTACGGATGTGGCTCACGAACATATTTAAAACATGGTCAGGTTTTGTGAAATATGTAAACTCAAGAACGCAGTTCTCAGGCATGATGTTGGCAATGACAAGGATGTGCACATACAGTGTTTCATCACGTTCTCCAATGGCTAAGACAGGTGAGTAGAAGTCAACATGCAAAAAATTTTAAAATGAATAACGTTAAAAATCTGGAGACTACGTGGAAGAAAAGATACTAAAACACTCTCATAGGATTCAGGCCCCAGATGTCAGTGAGATTTGGGATGCAACAAGCAGCAAACAGGCAGCACAGAAGGAGGTCTTCTGACGGCTACGCATGCCATAAGCGTGTCTCCACACCAGTGACACATACACGTTTCTAAATTAAAAGAAAGAAAAGTAAACCACACTTCGTAATATCATCATCGCAATACAATACAGAAAAGAGGGTACAGGTAAACGAGAGAAGCTCGGTGGTAAATGATTCCTGTTTCTGCAATTTAAATGAACCACCAAAGGTTAGGTGCTAACCACTGTAGCAATGCTCAGTGTGGAGGAACTGGACCAGTACAAAGCAGGCCACTGGACACACTCCTTAGACGAGAGTTCTGTAGTGCTCCCAGGACCTTGATCAGTTCACGTACATTTTTCTCACAAGAAGCAAGCACGTTTCCTGAACTCCCACCTTCACGTAGGTCCGTGTCATCTCTTTCATACGTGATGTCGTCTGTCATGTTGTCACATACTCATAAAGTCCTCACCGCAGCCAAGCATATACCCAAGCTTCTCTCCTGAGAACTTCGGGTACCCTTAACGGAAACAGAAAAACTAAGACAGTTAGTGAAAACTTTTATTAACTAATATGTGTTACTACATATGCAATATACACAAACATACGTCTAGATACAACGTAAGGCACAAAACATTCAGTTCTTGACATTTGTTTCAGAATATATGTGACATGTTGTTTTTTAATATGTTGACAAGTGTTTTGTCTGTGTACTGATGTGCACCACACGAATGCAGAAGAGGACATCAGACCTTGGAACTGGAGTTGTGAGCCACAGTGTGGGTCCTGGGAACTGCGCCTGTGTCCTCTTCAAGAGCAGCGAGTACTCTTAAGCACCAACCATCTCCCTAGTCCCTGTCGTTCTTTTAACAGAGCCCGCTTTTCCTATGATCTCTCGACCTTTCATCAGGTCCGGTTGTCTTAAGTTTATTAAATTAAGTAAGATCATTTAATGCTCTGGGTGATTCTGATGTCTCCTCTTTGAATGATTTTGATTTTGAAACATATAGTTCTACAGTTTATTCTTCTATTTTCTGTTTTGTCCAGTAGAAGACAGGGATACCTACATGTGCTCAGTGGCTTTACTTCTTTCCACTTCAGGTCATGTGTTCCACGCAGTCTTCAAAAATATGGTAAATATTTATAACTGGTGAGATGAAATAATACAAAGATTCTGTTTAGCCATAGATTAATTTATAAATACAAATACTGCATCCTCTCATGAATATCAAGATCAGTTCCAAACTGGCTCTTTTGTTATGTGGTTAAAAACAGTCCCATAAAGAGGAATTAATGATAAATTATTAAAACATCCATATTCTTGGCTACATTTCTTTGTTCTATTGTCAGGTTGGCATCTTGATCATCATACATCATCCCATCAGTGCTTAAATGAAACCACCTGGATAAAGAAGAGTAGCGAGAGCATTTAGTCAACTTTTAAGGAAAGATGATGAGAAAGCACATGACTATTGCGTGTCCACAACTGGCCCGGATCAGCTGAGGTCAGGTAATGCGACTGATTCGAACCCCAGTTAGACGCTCATAGTCTTCTGTAGACCACAGGTGTCGATGTAATCAAATGAACGCCTGATAATGCAAATCAAATGATCATTACTTTTAATAACTAATTTATACATAACTTCACATCAGAAGTAACTTCGCAGTCTATTTAACCATTTAAGCAACACAAGTAACCAATCGGAAAGGATGTGGCTTTTAGCAACAGACTTAGAGTCGTACCTAGGCTGAGAAAATAGTAGTAGAATTCACAGCGTCTGTGGATGAAAATGCAGAAGCCATTGCTGGTGATGGGGAAATTCTGTGGGACAAGAGATGACACGACGATTCGGTCATTCTTCATAGAAATAGGGAATAAAATATTAATGTAAAAGAGGGTTTCACAAGTAAAGACAAGAATTGCAGCAGGGAAATATGAAGGGTGGAAAAACTGACCAGGCGAAGGTGAAAGGAGAAGCTAAAATGTGTGAACAAATGCGTGACAGTGCAGTTTATCATACAATAGAGAGCAAAGCGGTTAATAATAAATACATTCAGTATGTGATCGTCAAGGGAAAGAGCAACAAGGACACAGAGGCAGGAGGATGGCTACGGGGAAATGAGTTTATGGTTCCTGCAGAAAGGTGGCTTGAAGTGTGTATGAAAGGAAAGGCGGGAGTGGAACGTGATGGTCACTCTTGACTGCCAACTTGATAGAAAGCATCGTCACCTAGAAGACACACCTCTGGGAACATCTATGAGGATGGTTCCAAAGTGGTTTTCCCACCCTGAACATGGGTGGCACCCTTCTGTTGGGTGGAGCCCTGGGCTGAATGGAAAGGAAAGAGGAAATTAGGAGTCAGTGTTCATCTTTCTTCCTCTTCTGACTCAGAAACAATGTGACCAAGCACTTCGAACAGCAGGACTTTCTGGCCATAATAGACAAATCATTTTTAAACCCTGAGCCTGCTTCTTAAGATGTTTGTGTCAGAGATCCCATAACAGCAGTGAATCAATATAAGAGATATTGGTTACCAACAGGGTAACCAATATAAGAGATATCTGAAAATAAAGGTAATTATTTTTCTCCAAACAGTTGTAATGGGAGCAAACCAGTGCTTTATGAATCTTATTCTACAGAAAGTTATTATCCTTCAAAATGATCACCAGTACTTCATAATTAAATTTTGAAAATGTCTGTATATTAGTGTTTGTTGTTAATATGGATAATAATCTATTGACGCCACAAAACAGACCAATAAATTAAAGGAAGGAATGACAAAAACAATTGTGTGTGTGTGTGTGTGTATATATGTATGTGTATGTGTGTATGTATGTGTATGTGTCTGTGTGTGTGTGTCTGTGTGTGTGTATGTGTGTCTCTGTGTGTGTGTGTCTGTGTGTATGTATCTGTGTGTGTGTGTGTGTATCTATGTGTGTGTATGTGTGTGTGTGTGTGTGTGTGTGTGTGTGTGTGTATATAGCTTCATTCATCTCCCTTCCTGGTTCAGCTAGAGGGATTTCTCTGAAGAGCATGCCTCACAGAGTGAGGATCTGGTGATTAATGAGAGAAGGTGTTGAAAACCTAAGGTTCTCCATGACTGCTGAACAGCAAACCACAGGGAACAACTGCCAGTCGTAAGTGAGCATGAGAAATGAGAAGAAGGTTGCTTTTCCCTTCCTTGTTTTCTGTACAAAAGGAAACTTCTTGGGCCATTGCTGAGGACTTAAACACCTTGTGTTTAGCCAAAGTCCCATGACTATCTTGAACATACAATTCAGAAGTTTAATTTTCCCTCCTGCTGGGTGCTTCTGATATTTTATTGGCAATAGGTAATTGATCTTTGGTGTTGTCATTGTTTCTGTGGTTTCATGACCATCTTTCAGATTCAATAGCAGGCCACACTCTTTTGATGACAATTTGATAATTTATTATTATTATTTAATTTTGTCTGTATGGATGTTTTTCTGCATAAATTTCTATGCATCACACACATGTGGTGCACCCACAGACTCTGGAAATGGAATTTTAAGCTGTTGTGACTGCTATGTGGGTGCTGAGAACCAGACTCAGGTCCTCTGGTAGAAATTTAACTCTTGAGCCTTTTCTCCAGCCCTGTAACCTGGACTTCTTAGTAAAAATTAAAATGTCAGTGTTGGATTAAGAAGCACAGAAATCTATATTCATTCTGTTAATGCCTTCATCTTCCTTCTGCAACCCTTCTATTTTCCAATCCATTTTTACTGACTTTTTTAATTTGGTTCAGTAATATACAGCAATCTCATCAGAAAATACATTTAGCACATTGGCTAAATTGCTGGTTGGAATTTCATTTTCTTTGGCATTTTCAGACACTCGAAGTAAACTGATAGAAAATGCTTTATCAGTGTACAGCTCGCCACTCACTGTTAAATTATTTCTTGAAATGGTTAGTCAGTGAGAATATTGAGAAGAGAAACATTAACTGTGTTTGACTAAGCTAAGACCCTAAGCATATATTTTAAATTAGTGTGTTGAGTATTATCACCCTTAATTCCATCCCATCACAAATATACTGTGTTGTAGAATAGCACATTTTTCAAATAAATAGGAAAAAGAGCAGTGAAATTAGCTGACACCAACTGAATAGCAATTTTACGGATTTTTTTTTTTCCTGTTGCTTCTAGCGAAAAATTCTAAAGACCCTATGGAAATGGACGAGGACAACTCACAAATCTACGGTGACACATTTGGATGACAAATGCTCCGTTTGAACAGAAAGCCTCTCTAAGCACGGCATTCAGGTGAACTCTCGGAGGCAGAGGGCAAGAACACGTGATCACGATGCCCACCGGAGGGGCAGGCTTTGAAGCCTCTGGTTCATGTCCGCACAGCCGGTCCTTTCATCCACTCCTGCTCCCACATGAAAGAGGACGCAGTCCCCGGAGCCAACTCTAGCCTCCCGTTCGGTGCTCAGTGCTTCCCACGTCTATAAAGTGTGTGATCCTCCCCGTCTGCTCCAAGACCTCCTAGGTGTCTGACCTTCTCACGGCTGTGATCTCTCTCCATATTCTCCTGCAGAAAACTGCTCCTGACCTGGAAGCCATCCTCCTTCTCCAGTTCCCCCCGCCCCCGCAACCCCCCCCCCCCCCCCCGTGTCTTTTCACTGGGAACTTCACGTAACCTGGTTGCAAATCAGTACCAAAATGATGAATGTCCGTTTACGTATGCATTAGGTATACATTCTGAGATACACATCAGAATCTTATGAAAATTATGAATAATGAAACAAATTACAAATATGTAGCACCATACAAAAGGATAAGATTCCTTCTACTGTTTTCACACACGTCGCCCTGATTGACACATCACTGTATACACATAATTAATGATCAAATCTACACATTTATGTCTTAAACTCTATTGCATTCTTTTTCTTTGGGAACCATTGAATTCTTCTAATTCATTATGAAATATATTACAGGTTATAATGAACTATAGTTATTGTGACATTCTGCAGGGTACTACAGCTTATTCTTTCCACCCAATAGTATGTGTGAATCAGTAAACCAAAGAATTTTATGGGTTAAATGCATGTAGGATATAACAATCCTTTCTTTGAATTAGATGAACCAAACAGTAAGGTGTAGTCGTGTGCTGCTATGTGGGCTCATCAAAGAAGACAAGGAGGCATTCTCATTGATGGATACTCCGCGAGGCCTCAGCAGGGGGAGCCACCATCCTGGCCAGCGCTATACTGGGTGGTGGAGCCGTGAGTGCCACAGCTCAGGTGTTTTTAATGAGTCAGAACTCCTCAGGTGCAGATCATATGCGATCAAACATCCCCCACAGAAATCCAACATCTGCAGACAATGCAAAATGGCAAGGCCTATGCATCCTCTTTTCCAACAGTGCACAAAAAACAATTACTTTAAACACAACTAAAAATAAACTTCCACAACAATTTCCCTTTTATTTGTATAAACCAAAAAAAATGCTTTATCTCTACAACACAATTTATCACCACACCAGCAAAACTATTTATGAGAGGAACAATTATGAGGCTTCTAATGCATAGGACTAAATGATACCAAATATCTATCAAACTTTTCACAATGTATTTGGACAGCAGAAAAATATTGTCAATGTCCAATTATTTGGAATTCACTCACAATCTTCTGAGCTCCTCCAAAGGGCTTGGGTCACTTCTCTGGCTCTGCCCTCTGCAGCACACACAGCTTGTCCTCCAGGCTCTGGCTGGCTCCACTCCATTGCTGCTGCTGTTCTTGGTGATCATCTTCTGGTACTGGTATCTTCAGAACACTAGGGTCCCTGGCTGCATCTAGGCTGCATTTGACCAATAGCCTCCCTGGAATTGCTTCATAGTGCCAAGCTTCAACTTCTTTACATGGCCCATTTAACCTGGGCCTTCAACTACTACCAAGGCTGTACCTTCACCAGTGGCCTCTCCTGGCCTCTCACAGCGCCAAGCTTAAGTTGCTTTCCATGACCTCTTCATGTCTTCAAAACCAGCACCACCTGGGTGACTCTTATAGTACCAAGTTCAGCTACCAGCAGGAGATACAACCTTGGCTAATTCTGGAGGATAGCTTCTGTGTGTTGACCCTGAGGAAACACTTTCCAGATTTTAAGATAAGAGTCTGGTTTTCAGGAAAAAACAACTGGTAACCTTTCTGCAGGAAGGATTCCCTCCTGGGTGGAGTTCTCATCACCATAGCAGATGTGACTTGTTAGGACTGCCTCACTGGTATCTGGACAGCTTGTCTTTTTCTTAGGTTTGCAGAAAAAACAAAAAACAAAAAACTGGTCAGTTAAACCAAGTGGCTTTTTGGCTCCAAGCTCTGCTTTCCACAGCATGGGGTCCTGGGCCAATGGGAAGAATATCCAGCAAAGTCTTGGCAGTTTGTCGTTCCTTCTCACCACCGCTATGGGGATACATATACCTTCCTTCATGGGCCTCAAATACAAGACCCATGTGGGATTCACACACACAAATATCCATCACCAAACTCGGTTTATAGAACAGTACAGTCTTGTTTCTGCTCCTGTACCCTTGCTGCTGCCAGTGGCAGAAGGGAATGTTGGATTCGTGATCAGGAAAAGTGGTCAAAACCTTGCTTCTTCCATGCTTCAAGCTGAACTGTTTTCACCCTGAAAATTCATCCAAAACATTTGTCCAATACATGGCTCTCACCTTAGAGCTTCTTCCTCATTTATAACTCCCTACTGCAGAGCTTCCCTTTCACTAATGCTTTAATCTCTGGACTCTGGAAACTGCTCCAAGTGTGTTTACCTGACTCTATGAGCTCTGGAGTTTCCTTCTCTTCTTCCTTGTCTCAGTCCTGGATTAGCTGGTGTGTTGTTGTGCCTCACATTGGGAGCCACTTGTAGTAGTTAGGTTGCTGTGAGGTCTCACTAAGGATGGCACAGAAGCATTTTTCAAATGTGCACATTCTGCCAGACCTCAGCAGAGGGAACCACCATCATGGCTAATGCCACACTGGACAGTGGAACCCTGCGTGTCTCTGCTCAGGTGTTTTTATTCATTCAGAACTCCTCAGGTGCAGATCATTAGCCATCAAACATCCCTCCCCCCTATAGAAACCCAACACCTGCAGATAATACAAAATGCCAAGGCTTATTCATCCCTTTTTCCAACAGTGCACAAAAAACAATTACTTTAAAAGTAACTAAAAATAAGCTTCCACAGCAGATGGTTTAATTTACACGTTAGCCAATTTTATTAAAATCGGGGTTCTTATGTAGGCACTCATAAATGAATTCCTACATTGTACGTATTGCTGTAATGATATGGTATATAGGATGCTCCCATAGGAAAAGAAGCAAGCATCAGGCCACGTTGCATACCACTGTAAGTATTCTTCAGTGGAATTGGTAGCATCTCTTCATGCAAGAAAGACCAAGAAGGAAGGTGACTGTCTCTGGTTTCCATTGCAGTGAGTAGCTCTGGCCTGGAGTTACAGTTGTCAGAAGAGCAGGAGTCAGCACAGCATGTCCCAGCCAGACACCGAAGTACCTTTATTGTGACATTTGATCATAGCGGTGTGCGTTGATGCCATACTATTTGGCGTGTCATTCTTCGATCGTATGTTGCCATAACAACAGAATGTGTGTGTGTGTTTAGTAGAAAGACAATCCTTTCTCTCTTTTCTGTCTTAGTCATTTTTTCCCCTTTGATCTGGAGAACTCTTTCCTCTGAGGTCCTCACAGTGCGGCAAGATGGAAGCTACTCAGGTCATGATTATAGAAACTTCGATAGAAAAGACACGTTTTAAATGAGAGCTTTACGTGTCTTGCCTTATGTCCTAGGATGGTTAAAGATGATTGAAGTGATTCCTCCCTGAATCTATCATGGCGACCTTTTCGCCTTATCAGAGACCAGCTAAAGGTACAAAGGTTATGGCTTTCTTGATTCATCTATGTGACAGGAGCAAATTGCCTGCTTTCCTTTGTTCGTTTTTTTTCCCTATAGAGTGCCAGAGGCAGAAAACTACTACGCTTCACCAATGACTCATAAGAAAACTTAATAGAAGGTCTCCAGTGCCCACCAGCCCTACGGTACCTGACTGATGGAGTCTCAGACTTAAGTAGGCTACCTTCATTGAACGAGCACTTCAGAGGCACAGAAGGAAGTATGGGGGAAGGGTTTCCTCTCAAGCAGTGGGGGGACAGGCCTGCCATATTTTACTGCCAGTCACATTAGCTGTATTTATGAAGACCCTGTTTTGTTGTTGTGACTACATCACTACCTGTAGGAAGATGGGATTTGTGTGTGATTTTACCTACTTCATAATATGCATTTGATTTAGATCTGTCTATGGCATCCCCAGTGTCATAGGCTTTAGGTTATATTTAGGAACAAGTAGTTTAGGCAATTTAAAAGAGGATGGAGAAAATCTTTGTAATCAATGGTGATTGCTGTAATTACATGTTGGCAAGTGAAGACTGAAGGAGCTCCTTTGGCAAATGCTAAGGTGACGACACGTAACTTTCACTCCTGGATGTAAACCACCCCAAGTAACTTACCACAGACTCTCGCAATAGGCGTTGAATGCTAATATTTATGATGGCAGTGCTATATGGTGAATAGCACATGATAAATTGCTTTTTATGCATCTTATTATTTTAATAAATATATTTATAAAGTTATATATTAAACATGCAATGTGTGCATATACACACATTTATAGTCTTAGTTACCTTCTTGTTGCTGTGAAAATATAGTCTGATAAAAGCAATTTAGGAGAAAGATTTTATTTTGTCTCATATTTCAAGGTGTTTTATCAGGGTCTAAGCAGCAGGATCTTGAAGCAGCTGGATCACATGACATCCACAGTCAGGATGGTCACATGACATTCATGATCAGGATGGTCATATGACATCCAAGATGAAGATAGTCACCTGGCATCCACAGTCAGGATAGTCACATGACATCCACAATCAGTAAGGATACAGAGGGAGACTCAGTTCACTTTCCCCATTTGATACACTCCAGGATCCTTGCACAGGGAAGAATTATGCCCACATGGGCTTGTAGGCCCATCAGATGGGCGACTCCAGATTCTGTCACTATGACCATTAGCACTAACTACTACAGATCTATCCCTTATGAATTTGGTACTCAAACACATCACTTTTAAACCACAGCCTTCCATCCCATGTCCCCATAGTCACATGACCATGCGATAATGCACTCAGTTTTACCTTAGAAGTCTCCATAGACTTTTCTTTAAAAGTCCAACTACTCTTAACCACGAGCTGCTATAAAAGCGACACATGTTATGACTAACATAAATGCACAGAGCAAACATTCCTCTTCCAAAATGGAATAACAGAGGAAAAGAAACAGTCACACCAAAGAGAAGCCAAAGTCCAGCAGGGTAAACCTCAACTCCTGAACCAGAGATTTGTACTGTAAATCAGCCGGACTCCAAAAGGCTAGAGTAGCCTCGCCCTTGCACATCTGCTTCCCTCAGCTCACACCGATTCTCTCCTGGGACAGATTCCTCCATTGCCGGCAGTATGCCTCACTATGTACCCCATGGTCCTGACCTCTCCAGTATCTGGGGGCTCCAATGCAACTTAGACCCCTCCTTAATAGCCTCATGTGGTGGATTCCTAGGAACTCTGACCTCAGAGCATACAGAAACTTTGACCATGACGTGCATGGCTTAGGTTCAGCTCCTCTCTGAAAACAGGAACTAGGACTTCCTGACACCATCGATCTTCCATCTTCCATGTCTGCACAGCAAGTATTGCAGAGATGCTATGAAGTTCCATGACCAGCTCAACGCAGAGGCAGGCCCTCTTGTACCATTTCGTCCATTTCTGTGCACGAACCCCGAGGGAACACTTTCCTGGACAGTTGTTTCCTAGAAGTGAGGAACGCCTTCAATTTAGCTTTCTTCATGTACATGCATCTGGGTTTTACAAGACGGAGCCTCTGATGATTGTTACTTTTGCCCTCAGGACACCTGTCCAATTGTTTAAGCACAGGGAGGAGACTTCTCTTCAGTGGGAATTCTCCACTGAAGAAAGCAATTGCAGGTGCTTTCTCAGAAGCAATTTTAATGCTTTCCTATCTTGAAATTTCCTCTGGGGAAAAAATAGTCCATTATTTTTAAATTCAACTTAACTCAGGTTCTAAGGACATACGGAAAAAAGAAGAAGCCAAATTCTTTTATTATTTTTAATTTACTTTTCTTTTCTTGAACAATACATTCCGATTCGCTTCCCCTCCTCCCTCCACTCCTCCCAGCTCCCCCTGTCTCCCTTTCCCCTCAGATCTACCCCTCCAACCCCAACTTCTCTCTAGAAAAGAACAATCCTCCCAGGGTTACCACTCAAACAGGGCATAAGAAGCCAAACTCGTGACCAAAAATATCACATAAATAACCCAGTTTCTGATCGAGACCTGGTTCCTCTCTGAAATCTCATGGACCAGCTTTTCACCATCTACATCTTCCCAGCAATACTGCCCTCCAAGCTCCCACCTAAGTGATCCATCTGCTAAGTGTTCCCACTGTGCTAGGCCTTCTCTAGCTCAAGATATCCACACCAGATTCTTCCACATTCTAGACACAAAACAGCTCCCTGACTTAAGTGCCACGTAGCCTGTTTTATGACAGCAATAGCTGACTTCTAGGTACCAGAAGTTTCATTTCTTAGTTACATTCTTCTTGCTGTGATAAAACTCCCTGACAAAAATAACCTTATGGGAGAAACAGTTTCTTCTAGTTCACATTTCAAGGTATCTTCCATTGTGGGAAAGTCATGGCAATGGGGCTTTTGAAGCAACTGGTTGTATCATAGCTACAACGAGAAAAACAAGGATGAATACATGATTGGGTTTAGCTTGCTTTTCTCTTTTTGTGTGGTCTAGGATCCCATTCCTAAAGGAATGGCTTTGTGTACGTAATAGCATATATATTCCAAAATGTAATACCTTATAAAATTATAGTTGTTGATTTTTAACCATACATTATCATCTCCGTGGGCACCTTGACATTGGTGTTCTGATTTAGTATAGCAAATTGGCACCAACAAATCTGTATTTGAATAACTACAAAGACCGTTAGACACACTCCACTTTGGGAATTAGAACTCTACAGCAGTTCTTGTATTAAAACTTTGAAGGGCTAAAAAAAAGAAACACCTGCCTCATTTCCTCTTTTATTTTACCCTTTCCCAATGTATCTACAGCAATTCTAAGAAAAGAATAGGATATATTACATTTTACTTTTAAAACTCAAAACTTTAAAAAAAATTTAAAAACTTAAAAAATTGAATTGATCTTAGGAAAAAATAGTTCTTTGCAAATTGTCATTAACTTATCCATATTAAAGGCATGGCATTTAACTTTTGCAGCATTTTCTTTTCCCTGGATGTCAAGGATAGAGTCATTCTAAGTAGTGTACTCTTCTCATATTTAATCAGCAAAAAGGAAGGTTTCTGCTTCCTCACTTCAGCCTATTTTTTATTTTCATTTATGGGGTTGGTCATCATTATTGTGTTAAGTAATTAATGAGATATGGAGAGAGAAACCATTATGGAGCCTTCAATCATTTAAGGTCTATTCAGTATTATTGCGTCTTTGACAGAAGAAAATAAATTCTATGATGAAAATGAGAATTACAGCCTCATCTAGACTAATTTAACTATGGTTTTTAAGTATCACTGATCCTGTCATTAGCTCTCCCTGACAGGTTCATCTCAGTACATAGATGATTGACTCAACTTTATAGTGCTCTTCATAACTGTTCAGACACAGGAATGAAAACGTGTGGGATTATTTCTCATGTGTCTATGACCTGCATATTAAACCTGGCTATTTGCATGTTCTCTGCAAGTATTCTTACTTTAAATTTGAGCTGCCGAGGTCTCTCATTGATTTCATCTTCAGTTTTAATCACTGCTCAAGTTCTACTCCACCTGGTTATCAACAAGTAGCAATGTCAGGAAAAGTCTCAAACAAAGCATTTGTTACTTTGGGATTTGTGGATGTATTCTGTTCAGCATGTTTCATAGAAGATGGTTTGTGGAATTCCTTGAAGGGATTCTTTTTTTACTTAAAAGACTGACATTTCATATTACTTAGATCACATTTTATAAGCACAGTGTCTTAGTTACCATTTTTTATTGTTGTAGCAGACACCAGGACCATGACAACTCATATAAAGGAAAGCATTTAATTGAGGCTGACTTAAAGTTAATAGGTTTACTCCATTATCATCATGTCGGGAAGCATGGCAGTACACAGACAGATACGGTGCTGGAGAGGTAACTGAGAATTCTGTTTCTGGATCAGTAGGAAACAGGAAGAGAGAGAGAGAGTGACATTGGGCCTGGCTTAAGCATTTGAAATCGCAAAACCCACGCCCAGTGACACACTTCCCCCAAAAGGCCACATCTGCTCTGACTAGGCCACACCTCCCAATAGTGCCTCTCCCTATGTGGGCCATTTTCATTCAAACCACTACACCAAGCCAATCTAATGATATACATACATACAAATATATATATTTGTGTATATATTCTTCCTGTTCTATTCCTCTTGAAAACCTGACAAATGTAATTTATGTGACTTTTTGGGGGTATTCTTTCAAGACAATTGTGTTTTGTAATACATTCTGTCCCATATGTGACAGTATGCATTGAATTAACCCCATTTAAAAAAAAATCACAAGATATACTTTTAAAAAGACAAAGTCTAAACACTTTGTTAAATAAAGTATATATATATATATATATATATATATATATATATATCGATTGTCCATTTTGTCAGACTAACTATGATATTGAGAAATAGAGAATGTACAAAAATAATACAAAGTAAAGAATGCAAATAATACAACACAACTTTGGTGTTACTGTATCTCTCTGTAGTGATCTGGGGCCGGTTCTATACTGCGCTGACACTTTTTTCTTACATGTAAAAGAATACAGCCGTGGTGGTTGTGAATAGTTAATAACATGCCACAGATGATGGCTTGAAATTGTGAAGTATTTTGTCAGTAAATTTATGATATTAAAAATAAATAGCTCTAATTCATTATCTTCATTGTATAGAGTAGGGTAGAAAATATGCTTCTGTTTACTGAAAACTCAGCTTGAAATCAGTACCATGATTCTGAGTCTTCTATGATACATGGTTGACATGGCTGTGGTGATTAATTAATAAGTATCAATTAGCCTTGGACTGATTCTCTCCTCTTTCATACACTAAACAACATCCAGCTTTCAAGTCTTATGATTCTCATACATTTGTAAACTTTATACACAAACAAGTTATTTGTTGATGGTACTCCATGGTAATCCCAGCACTTGGGGGACTGAGGCAGTAGAGTTGTAAGTTCAAGTCTTGACTACACAGTGAGACTATTGACTATATAGTGCTTCAAAAACATCCCTCAACAAACAAATACATAATTTTAAAATTGTCTCTTCTGGCTTCCTGTAGAATAATTTCATTTTGGAATATATCTTACCATGATATCTACTTTTCATTTTTTTTCAATGCCCTAAGTGCTGTAATGTAAATTCCTTCAATGTAGGAATCCTTCAATGTAATGTAAATTCCTTCAATATAGGCTGACTGCCCTCATTGACTCTTTTAGTATCTGACAAATGTTGGATGCTTAGTACTCAGTAAACATAGTGGAATTAAGGTTAACTGGCTCAGTAATGGGTATTTAGCTGTTGTTAACTATATAAAATAATAATGATTTGGACTTATTATATTTCAGCATTTTTCTCTATTATTCAGAAATAATGAAAATAATCTCACTGTGACGTATTTTATTCAAGGAAAGTAGCAAAAAAATATCAAAATATCAAAACTCCATGAGAAATCTGAGGAAATCTGGGAGCAGGAGAGATGACTCTTCCCACGGAAAAGCACACCTATTGGTTGTCCAGTGCCGAATAGTCAGCCCTGAAAACATGCAAGCAAGTAACATTATGTTAAATTATGTGATACAAAGACAGTTAAGGAAAGACAGGCCATGGACTTGGAGGACAATGTTGAGGGATATATGGCAGGATTTGGAGAGAGGAAAGGGAAGAAAGAAATGTAATTATATTATAATCTCACAAATCTTTTGATATTTACTGAGAGTGTTTGCCTAAAAGCTGATTAGAGTTGCTGAGATGGGGCCTGGGAAATGAAGCTCAGAGCTTTTCTGAAATCCAAAGCTTACAAGTACAGCAAGCTTGAGTGTAGACAGGCCATTTCTTACTCTTACATTGTACATCCTTTGAACTCTAGAATGAACAAGAGCAGTCTTAGGTTTCAGGTGCACGCAACTTTTGGAGTTTCCATGGAGCAGCTTGCTCAGCCATCTTTGGTCCTCTCTGTCACTGGACGTGCCTGAAGTGTGATGTGAAATCCCACTTGGCCTTTCCCTAGTTTGGGTCTTTTCTTTCTAGTGCACTAAACAGTATACACAAATAGATATCATGAGTCAGAGGAGGGAATCTGGACTGGAAAGTAGTGGGCTTACTTCACAGGAACTTTTGAAGTACTGCTTTCCTGAGACAGGTGCCCACAGGGAAGGCTCTGTGAGAATTATGGATCTGTGAATGAATGATTCTATAGAGGATAGTAGAGAAAGAATCTATGCAGGTTTCCTGAGTAAGAAACCATCCAATGCAGGGAGGAAAGTTTGCTATTCCTACTCAAAATGTTGGGCTTCCTTAAGAGGAGGATTGTCATCAGAGGTTGAAAGGAACTTTCAACAATAGAGTTATTCTGTAGTTATAAAATTAAATGTGTGCAAAGAATTTATGTGTTGATATATATTGATATATATTGATATATATATATATGTTGATATATATGTTATATGCACGTATCATATATATGTATGTGTGTGTGTCTGTGTGTGTGTGTGTGTGCTATATGCATGTATTATTTCAATACCATAGTTTGAGGAAGACAGGTACAATGTTTTCCGACATGAGCAAAACTTAAAAATAAAAATAATCCTTGGACCAGAATAAAATATGTATCACGCATCTATGAACTACTCTAATCAGAGGCAATAACATACAACTCCAGAGATGTCAACACAGGCTAACATAGACCAGAAGAGAAAGCATGACACAGGTGATACACATTGCAAAGGTCCTCAGACTGGACCTTGCCCTCATCTCTATCAAGGAGAATTGCTGGTCAGTGCTCATACTTGAATATTGTATGTATGACATGTATGTATGTAGACACATGTAGACACATATTTATATTCAGCAGATGACTGATCTGTTTAGTAAGTTTGAAATTGATTTTAATCCATTTGCTTGGAAAATTAAGAAAAAAATGAATAACTCAAATATACATGGAAAAATAGATCACACATACAATTTCATGAATTGAATTACAATCAACAATCAAAAGAACAAAGTATATTTATATGGTATGAAGAGAAGGTTAAGTGCAGTCAAACGTAGATGAGTCTAATGTTATTTTATTTGTCTCAAATTATGAGCAAAGAAAAATGAATACACAATGACACAATGTTAGAAACAAAGATAACCATTTTCAGAGTTAAGAGGTGACTGATGGAACCTATACAGTTCAGATAGACTGTGCTCCTACTGTGTCATTTCCTTTTATCTACATTGTTACACTGTAGAGTCACATTGTTGCAAAACTATGGGGAATTTTATCATGCTATAGAGTTTTACTTGTTTCTGTTTACATAAATTCACTTATTTATTTATTAATTTATTTATATTTATTTATTATTGGAGGGGGGCTGATACCATGCTTTTCTCTGTAGTCCTGACTGCCCTGGAACTCTATGTAGACCAGGCTGCTCTTGAACACACAGAGATCCATCCACCTGGCTCTGCCTCCCAAGTGCTGGAATTAAAGGCTTGCGCCTGGATTTTTCACGTTTTCATTGTGCATATCACCCTTCAATTTCAAAACAAACAAAATAAACAAACAATCCACGAATATAGAAATATGTGGTAAGGCAATTTTCCTTTTAGCAAGCCCTACATTTATTATCCCAATTGGGAAACACTTCTTTAAACTATTTCCTTTTATTTCTTTTGAATTGAAAACAGATTCTCTAAGAAGTACATCCTGACCATAGTTACCCCTTCACTCCTCCCAGCACCCCGACTTCTCCTTGCCCCCAGATACATTCCTTCCTTATTTCCTTTCAGAAAAGAGCAGGGCTCCAAGAGATACCAGCCAAAAAAGACACAAAAAGGTACACCAGGTCAAGGAACAAACCCTCATTTTGAGACTGGACAGGGAAGCCCAGTAGGAAGAAAAGTATTCCAAGAACAGGCAAAGAGTCAAAGACACCCCACTCCAATTGTTAGGAGTCCCACAAAACACCAAGCTAACAGCCCTAACACACATTCAGAGAACCTGGCACAGACCCATGCGGGTCCTGTATTTGCCATTCATTCTCTGTGAACCCATTTGAGCCTTGCTTAGTTAATTCAGTGGGCTGTGTTCTCCTGGTTTCCCTGATCTCCTCTGGCTCCTACAATCTTTCCTCCTCTTCCATGGGGTTCCATGAGGTCCAAGTGGAGGAACCAATTGAAGACCTCCGATTTGGACACTCACTCCACAGAATGTCTGGTTGTGGGTCTCTGCACCTGCTCCCATCTTGCCAGAGGACTCTCTAATGATAATTAGGCAAGGTATGTGTGCACACGTGCACACACACACGTGCACACACACACACACACACACACACACACATGCACAATGAAATGATTACTAATGGTACTCTGCTAAACAATCTTCTATATCCAAACATTTTAAAACCTTTCACAAGTTGCTTTGGCTCACTATGTCCTCCCAGCTAGAACCATCCTTTTCTTCCCCTTGCCTTGCAGGAATTCTATTGAATCCAAAGAGCTCACTGTGGTATCATGCTGAACTTAGGGTCTCCTGTGAGCATCTCTACATATTTCTCTTTCCTTTCCCTGCCTATTACAATCTGTGTATTTGCTTAACCTTTTCTTTTTTTTAACTTTAAGCTTCCTTGAGTCAGAGGCTGGTATTTCTATATTTCCACAATGAAGGGCTTGGCATAGTGTCTGGCCTTCAACAGGAGCCATATTCTGTCAATATCTGTAGAACCAAATTGACAGTCATTCTAATTTCAGCTGTAACGTCTTTACAACTCACATCATCTTCTAGGTCACCTCCACAGCTTCTCAGGTCACTATCTTTTCCCCTATGCTTAAGGGTAAACACGGCACTTTGTCACAGACCAGGAGGAGCAAGTGATTGTTCAGTACCTCAGCCTTCGAAGGACTGTCTACAAGAAGAAAAAGGTCTCTTTTGTGTGGGAATGCATGCCCAAGGAGGCTGAATTGAATTTTGAAAGATTTTCCTTCTTCTTCTCCCCTACCTCTCTCTTGCCTCCCTCTTCTCCCTCCTTCCTCCTCCTCTCTTCTTCTTTTTCTTCTTCTCCTCCTCCTCTTCCTCCTCCTCCTCTCTCTCTCCTCCTCTAGCTACTCCATTATTTCTGTTTTTGTCTGGACTGAGAAAGCAAACACACTAGAGCTAGTAATAAGACTAGAAAGTGATATGAGAGAGCACTCCTTGCAATGCACAGAACTGAGGAAGCTACAGGGCAGGTCCCGACCAGAAGCCTGCATTACACTGGCCAGCACTCATCGCCTCAGGTCTCCATGGACAGACATCAGTTCCCCTCTCCTCCAGGCATCACCACCACATCCACTCCTGCCTCCGTCTCCCCCTCCATTTACCAATCATACATCTGTGGTCACTGAAGCGAAGGACAGTTTTCCACATCTTCCCACCTGGTCCTTGTTTGCCACATTATTCTGCTTGAGAGAAAGTAAACCAACTGTAAACAAACCTAGAGAAAAAGCTCGCAAATTGCAGCAGTTTAAACTTAGTACTTCTCTTCTGGCTGTAAGGATGTTTTCCCAACTACTAAAGCTACACTTTCTCCCCATTCAAGTCTTAATCATTGTTTATGCCAATCTTGCCTATGGCTCAAAAAATAGTCCTATTTAAATAAATCCAAGTAAAAAAAATAAGGTCATTCAAAACAAAACATAGTTGTCTCTCTGTCTGGCTCATAGCTTGAAGCTGCACTAATTAAACATACTTTTTCTTGGTTACGAATCTCTATGTGCCATGCTGGATGTAGAAAAAGAAATGGCCTCTTCTCTGTATTACTCCCACAGATTCCTTCAGGCTTCTACTTGCTCCTTGGAGATGCCTCACAGAGAAATCCTTAAAAATGCCATTTGTTTAAGATTGAACCTGGTATGGAGAAAAATACATCAGTGGTCTTGCAAAACAAAACAAAAAGCAGCCTCTTAAAAGCAGTATAGCATACCTAACTAGACAAAAAGTAAAAGTAAAAACAGAAAAGGTGAAGAACACAGGATTACATTGCAGCTGCAGATAAATATTTTTCATTAAACATTGAAAACAACATCTGTTAATCTCCTTAATGGTGTGAAGACTTCCCTTTATTAAGTTTGGGGTGGTTAATGAATTTCAAAGTAATTTGCAGTTTAAACATGCCTCTATCTAGTGGCTAATTCATAGCACAGCCTTCAGTATTAATTCTTAATTTTATTAATAGAATCTTGTTCTCTTCCCAGCAACAAAGTGGTATACCATTCTCTTGAATTACGGTAAAAGAGATTAATAAACTGGTAGTCTAGAAATATGTAATTTTAGTTTGTGTTTTATTTTCTTATATTTTCCCCACATTCATCAAGAAACTCATATTTGGAGACCAAAGAACAGTAATCTGCAAAAAAGCAAGAGGCTCCCTGCTATATTACTCTTCTTTAAATAGCCAAAGATGGTCATTTTATTAGTTATTTTGTGACTTTGATGAAACACCACATATGACCAACTCAACTTGTAAAATAGTTTATTTGTGCTTTTGGTTCCAGACTGGTCATCCTTGGCAACAGGCGGCCACAGGTAGCCTGAGCTGGAGGCTGAGAGATTACATTTCCCTTTACATCCAGGAGCAGAGAAGTGGATGCTGGGGAAAGCTACAAATTTTTATATCTTACCCCAGTGACAAGCTTCCTCCTGTGAGACTCTACATCCTGAAGTTCTACAACTCCCCCAAATGGTGCCATCAAGTGGGGACCATGTATTCAAACCTATAACCCTATGGGGCCCATTTCTCATTCAACACAGTAGTCATGACACTCCTAGTCATGATGACCATATTCTAAGTGTCAGGATTAGCCTTCCTAAGACGCTTAGCCAAAGGGGACAAAGGCAGATGATCTCCAAGTGAGTGAAATTCATAGCTGTCTGTTATAACATGCAGTATGAGCAAGACGGTTAGAATCCAGAGGCCACTGGGGCCATAATGCCTGTTTACATTGACTCCATCTTCACAGGGGTACCCGGTTTCAGCTTGGTCCTGCTTGGAGCTGGGCTCTTAACTCTGATAAAACTAGCTGGTGCTTTAAGCAAGGATTCACTCCTCATAGACTGGAGACTGTTTCTTCCATCTTCAAAAATTGTCTGACGTCAACTCCGAGGGGGACAACGTAAAGCCCTTGCCGTTATGTCTCAGTACCATGCTGTACCACTGCTGAACTCACCTTAATTGTATCTATTTTCTTACATTTCTAGACACCCAGCTTTCCAGGTTTTTCTTTTATCTGTTGATCTAGGGCATCTTAATCCCTGAAGTTTCCAACCTAGCTTAATACATCAATACTTGGATATATATATAACAATATCTCTTTGTTCTGGACTCCACCAAATTTTAACTTCTCTTTAGATTTTGAACAAATGACCTTATCAAAGCTGGAGGCAATTTGGCCCTTGGTTTTTCCTGTAATCCATGTTCCATGCCATATAACCCCCTTCTATCTTCAAGCTTCCGTGATACATCAATTCTTTGTGCATTAAATAATCGATGTTCTCTATAATCAAGTAGACAGCTGCCTTCTTTCCAAGGCTCTTTCCTAAGACAGCTCAAAGATTTCTCCATTTTAATGTTAGTAGTTCTGTGTAACATAACCTAATAAGGCAAAGTTTATACTATTCACTGACCTGGAGATTATGCAGGGTGAATGCATCAGGGGTGGGAAACCTGGGGTTAGAATTCTCTTAACAACATTATTTGTATGTAATTTCTGCACTCTTTTCTTTTCTCTTAGCAATATGTCATTATAAGTTTATTATGCCTCTGAAATTTCACAGGCCTGATAGACTGTTTTTTAAGTCTGTGTTCTTTATGCTTTCTATTTTCAATTACTTCTATTGGTAGGTCTTTGTGGTGGTTAGCCTTCATTGCCTAATTGTCTGGTTTTAAAATCATCATGGAGACTCATCTTTGAATGTGTCTATGAGGGTATTTCCTGAAAGTGTTCATTGGTCTGGGAAAGTCTGGCCTTTGTGGCGACAGTTTTCCATGGACTAGGGCACTGGACTGAATACAAAGGATGAAACGAGTGGAGCATCTGAACTCTTCTCTCCACTCACTGACTACAGACACAATGCAGCCCTCCATTCCTGGTTCCTATCCACATGCCTTCCTATCTGTGACAGTCTATACCCCCTTAAACCGTGGCCTCAAACGAATCCTCAGTCTCCTTGTCAGGCGTCACCGCTCAAGGCAGTCATTCATATACCATGTATAATCATCTGTTACGTCCAAGATATCCAGAAGTTTTCATGGGTCTTAAAAGTATTTCTTTGTCTGTGCTTTGTAAACATGAATTTAATTGCAATTACTCCCTTAAAACTTTGCCTACCGATTTTAATAATTACATCTTCTCTGAGCTGGATTCAATTAATTTAATATTCTTATTATTACATTTTAGATCTTCCCTCTTATTTGTAAGCCTGGGATTTTTTTGTTTATTTAATAAATATCTTAATCTTTATTTCTCTGTTTGTTACAATTAATAACCACATATGTGCAGGCGTAGAATAGGCAGCTGTATAAATACATCTGCTTTAGGTAAAAAACGAGGAAGCGTGCTACCAATTATTTATTTTAATAAACCAAGGAATTGAACATATATACAAATGCATGCCATTCTACTGCAGGAGTAATGTCAATAGATCAGAAGGAAGACTATAGAGGAATACTTGGAATTTTAATGTTAAGAAAAGTTCTTTGGTTTAACTGACTAGTCACTAGAGGTTCGTGTTCCCACCCCAGCTGCGGTAGAGTTGTTTATGAGTTGGAATTGGAGTGCTGGGTGCAGGTGGCTATAATTTGGTTGGGTGCAGTAGCTGTGGCACCTGTAGCTTGTCTTTGGAATTGCGTGCTGCATGGGTTATGGGACCTTTTGGTTTAGGGAATAAATGGTCTGAAGCCCCAAGTGTCGGGATGGTTGTTGGTGTGAGAACAAAGATAATCACCTACAGATCAACCTGAAGATAAGCCCTCACTGAGACTTTTTTCCTAGGAGATTTCAGGCTGTGTCAGGTTGAAAATTAAGACTAACCACAGCAGTATCAAAGTGATATTCAAATCATTTTATTATGCAAAGTGCTTAAGGATATTTATATTATTTATTATTATTTTAAAGAGCTATCTGAGAAGCACAGTGCCACTTCCCAATCAGCAAAGTCAATGAAATTCCACTTGTTCCTACAGATTTCATCAGAGGCCAAAAGGGGAATGGGGGGGGGGCAAAATAGCATTTCAATGATGTAAATTTTATAAATGTTTTATAGTATTGAAATATGGAAATTCTTGTGATAGTCAGTTATTAATACTAACTGAATCACATGAGAGTAGAGGCCAATCAGAAATTCAAATTTTAGATCCTTTTTCTATTGTAACATCCTTACAGGAGCCCAGGGCAGTGCTGAGACACAGTGGAGTCAGAACATGCTAACAAACCGAATGCACACTATGTGTGAAAGCACTTTTGATCCCATCTGAGTGCTGAAGCATGCCACAGGAGCACTGTGATTCATAGCTTGTGCTCTAAGTAATCTTTCCCTTTTAGTGTGGGTGCATTTGCATACCACAAAAAGTAGAACATGATTAATCGCCGTGTTTATAGCCCCAATAAAGCGCTGTCTTGAAATAAATATGGTCTTCCTATAAAGGTATTCTTAGACACTCTACTTTCTTCCTCTTAAAAACGTTTAAGACAGATACTACCTGTCCAAGTTCCCGACAGACCGGGGATCTGATCCAACACTACTCGCAAGGAGAGTCTGATGCTGAGACAAGGTCTTGGAGGGCAGACATGTTAAATTGGCTGTCAGATACAAGGCTGTAAGTGCAGGACTGGGAATGGAATATGAAGCCAGAGGTCTGAAGGCAAATTAAGTCAGGATATGAGTGGGAGGAGACGAATAGAACAGGTCCATGCTGAGCCAGGCCAGGATGAGGTGGCCTGAACCAGACCTCTGCCGCTCCCTTCCTGGAACTCCATCCTGATGTCTGCTTCTCATTGCGTGTCTTACTAAGGGGCTGGGGCACGTTCTTCAATTTCTTAACCATACTCCAACTTAGTTCTAGTAGCAAAGAACCTCCCAACAAGAATTTCAAATTGCATGACAGGTAGACAATATCAGGAGAAATACGCCTTTCCTTGTTTTTCTATTTCTGTCAAAAGCATCATGATTGAATTTATGCCTGGGCTCATGATTTCAGAAGTATGCTCATTGCTTTTGTTTCTTTTGGTCACACCTTTCCAAATGCCACTTTTAAAAAGTGGATGTAAAGTTTACATTTAAGTTATATACTTCACTTCCCGGATGAGTCTATCGGTTGTCCAGATATTCAGTTACTTTGCATAGGTGCCAAACATAGACTCCCATGGTTGGTGTTGAACACCTGAAATTACAACTTTCTGTACCAAAATGTTCTCTTCCATCATGTAACATATACTAATCTGAGATTTCAAGTTGTGTTTTCCAAAAACTTTAGTTTTGGAGAAATTCTTGACAGGGTGGCAGGTATCTTTGTAGGCTGCCCCTGAGAAGATGGTGAGGACGATCTGTCTGGGCAGAAATGAAAGTTGGCCTCCTCCACTTGAACAACAGAAACTTCAGTGACTTACTCATCTAGCCTTGTTTCTACAGCACACGGTTCCTTTCTCAGTCAACATCACAATGTTCAGCTGTGACGCTCAGCAGAGAATCATGAACTTTCTCTGATCCAGCCTTTCCCAAAGTCTGCTTGGAGCATCTAATCTGTTAGAAGAAAACCTGAGATGTGCCTTAAGTTTTATTTCTACAGGTTAAGTTTTGTCCTAATATTTTAGGTAGCCAGCCTAAATTTCATTCAGTTGTCCTTAAGAATCGCTTTGTTCATGAGGATGTCAGGTTTCTACCAAAAGACCCAAGTTATAGGAGACGCCACACTGGGTGCTTTGGGAGAGAAAAATACAAGAGCTACTTAAGTTGGAACATTTGGACTATAACCCTTTTGCTTAATACCAAAATTTTCTATTTGTGGAGTATTAAAGAATCATGTAGAATCAATATTAAATAAAACATATAATATCCCTTATTTTACAGTAAATATGCATTGATTGACTTCAACACATAAAAATTTGACAAGAAATTAGGTTCCTATGACCTGCTTTAAGGAAACATTATATGAAAGGAATCTTGGAAAGATTGTCAATAAAGCAATAAATATTATAATAAAACTTTAAGTATATATATATATATATATATATATATATATATATATATATATATATATATTTACATATATGATCTGGCTCAGGGAATGAATCCTAAGAGAAAGAATGTGAAATCTTCATCTATATGAAGCAATTCTCTTCAAGGGCCTAACTTAAAGTCTAAAAGGTTCATATTTATTTATTTCTTGTTTTCAATGTTGAAAGTTGTTTCTCAAAATAAAACCACTTTCTTAAAAAGTCAAAAGGTGAGACATCTTTTGTGAACATTAGTTCAGAGTGGGCTTGCATTCAGTTTGGAACTCACACCACTGAAGGTCCCACTCACTTGCCCACTCCTTTTCTGTTATTCCCAATGATGCTGTCAATCATTACATATGATTAGAAACAGATTTTGGAAGCAAGAAAGGATAGCTAATAAAAATACATAAACAGTAGGAAAATTGTTCACAGATACAAAGTAGAAGGTCTTAGTTTTTATTATAGTTATTTCTTACAGACGCCTACAGAATTCCAAGTCATTAAATATGATCTTTAAGAGCAGTATCCAATAGGTA
Organism: Cricetomys ansorgei; assembly: GCA_026225945.1. NCBI lineage: Eukaryota > Metazoa > Chordata > Mammalia > Rodentia > Nesomyidae > Cricetomys > Cricetomys ansorgei. Next base: position 1,057,492 of record JAMJFZ010000185.1, on the reverse strand, counting down.
ACCAATGTGTCATAACCTGTGACAAACTCCGTTCTGTCAAGAACAACCATAGCTCTTCATTTAATCTTTGTGAACAACACCTTCAGTTTGCTCTTTGGATCAGGCAGGTTGGTAATGTATCTTGCCCGAGGACAATGGCATTTTGCACATCCTGTTCTCTACTTCCAAGGCTTCCGTCTCGGCAGTGGTTAGACTTGTTACCACTCACTCACTAGGGAAATGTGAGTCCTTCCTTTCCTAAAACGGTTCACACGATAGTTGGCCTTGCCATTTCCGCCAACTTCCATGTTTAAGGAGCTGTACTGAAAACACGGCGGACACTTATGAAAAATGGCAAAAGGGTGTAGGAACCAAAGCGTCAGGATGCTGAAATGTGGAAAAACGTCTTGGGTTTTTGTGGATGCAGACGTCGAAAAGCTAGTCAAAGTGTGCAAAGTTTCAGATATTAAGGTGAATAAAATCTGAGGATCTAATATTCATCATGATATCAACCATTAGTAGGATGGAAGATTTGAAGTATTTTCATCACACGCAGAGAAAAAGTGTACGTGTGAGGGGTAGATAGTTTACTTCGTTTAATTATGCAATTCAGTTCACAGTGTACCCGTGTATTAAAACATGATTATTGTATATTTTGAATATACATAACGTTTATTTATCGATCATACATGATGAAGGATGTAAGAAAGATCCTTGGATCAATGACATGCATGACCCTTAAGTCATACATTGTCATAAAATTTTATTAGTACTACCCAATAAATAATCTTTCAAATCCTTCCTTAATAAAAGTGTCATGTCTGCCGCTTCTCACACTACCACTCCAGTGACCAAATGCATGGGCTCTCTAATTTTTGCTGGAGCCAGTCAGTAGACCTTTAATAACTGTTTGTTAAATGGAAGTGAATTACATTTTCATAATGCCCATTTATGTTTTCTTGCTACATCAATTCTCTTCTCCTTCCAATAATCTTGAGGTCAATGGATTTATTTTTCTGGAGCATAATTTTGATCATAACTTTTTCCTGCTCATAAATGTTAAATGGCTCCCCTGTGTCTACAGAAATACAAATTCCTTTCTACATTGTCTGAATTCATTAAAACTCCAGCCTTACTATCTATGGATGCCACATCTGTGGACTCATCAAACTGCAGACCAAAACTTTTTTTAAATCAATATAAAAATTGTATCTATGAACCTACATGTGCCTTTTCCATCTCATAATTCCATAAATAATATCGTTAGATATTTACAAGCATTTACAGTGTGGAGTGGAGTATATATGATTTAGATATTATTTTAAACTTACAGGAAGATGTGCCTAAGCACTAAACAAATACCATTTTGTTTTATATGAGGATTTGGACATCCACAGATTTGAATAACAATATAAGTTCTTGCAACCAATCGTGCATTGAAATCACAAGAAAGACCCTATTTTCTGGCCAAACTACTTTAGTACTGCTGATTTTGATCCAGACAAATAGGACTTTGGTCTATTTTCCTTACATATCTAACCAATTTTAGAAAGTCAACATTATTGTCTAAAATGGAAATGAGCACCCACATCTCTCTATTAACCACCTGGTTTTCTTTTCGGTTCTGACTCACCGTTCATTTTTTTTTTCTGAAAAAGCCATATCATCCCCCAATTCCACCTACCTCTATTGAAGTCAAATCAATCTTCTGTTCACAACTGTAGAGAAATCATATATTTATAATTTTATGCTAACTTTATATACTATAGGTATTGTAAGTTGCTACATGCAAGACTTTTATTGTATTCCAAGTAATTCCTTTAAGGGTCATATTTGTTGTTTTATGAATTCTAGCATAGTATAATAAACACAGAAATTTTGATGTGTGCATAGAAGAGTATAAACACTTCACAAGAATGGCGCTTGATGAATATTTAGGGCTGTGGACTTTATTGGCTAGCTTCTGCTTAACGAAGGTGGAGAAATAACTGGCAGCTGGGGTCCTTTCTCATGTCCCTTTTGAGGAACCAGCTCATGCCAACAATAACAACTGCTCTGATTTCTGTCATCATATATCAGGGTCATCTGTGAGCGACACATAAATGTTACCACTCATTATGTATTCTTTTGTGTCTGGATTCTTTTGCTCAGCATATGTTTATGAGCTACCTTACTGTTACCCATATATCAGTTCATTCTCCTTCATGAATATAAGTATTACTTTTGTGTGTGATGATTCCATAATTTTTACCCATGAATATATTTTATCTTCACATGACCCTTATTTGTATTTATAAAAATTTTCTCTCCTTTTTTTCTGATACTGTGGGCAGCATTCTAAAAAGCCGTAAGTTCTCTATCTCTAGAGATAGGATAGTCATCTGGCTATTTTGGTCTTCAAATGTTTTAATTTTCTTAAAAACATTCCTTGAAAATATCCCTGGGTTCTTCATTCTACTGCTTTTCCCTTTGCTGGTTGGATTGTTGATAAAGACCACATAAATGCTGTCAAATCCAAGCTCTAGATAAATTATCATGGTGGTTCTGTTTTCCCGTGTCATTACCAAGTGTTTGCTGGTAACAAGATTCTAACATCTAGGCGACTCATAGCTATGTTTTATCTATTTTTTCTATAAAATTACAATAGTTGGCTTGATAAAATAGAAAAGTTTATCTTCTAATCATAACTAGTATCAACTTAATAGTAATCAACTTAAACGGCAGTTGGAGTATATAAAATAATCGCTCTTAGAAATGGAGACAAGTAAATGCTGCTGAGCTGTGATCTCCAAGGGCAGGAAACCAACTGGATGACCCTGTTGGATTTCTAACTTGGGTCCTGATGACAGTTTTTACCAGAGCAAACTCTGGGTAAGAGCCACTCACACTAAAATTTGGTTACTATCAGAGACTATCTAGGCAGAAGCATCTGGAATTTGTGAGATGTAACACCCCAAGAAGCAGATGCCATACAAAAGGCTTCTGCAGGTCTGGACCCCTGTAAACCATAAGTAAATACCAAGGTGATGCTAACGTGTGCATCAGAAGTGCAATGGGGTATCTGTGGAAGTGATTCTGCAATACTCTGCTACAATAGCAAAGTATCAGATTAAGTGGCTTGAACAGGAAACTTTATTAGTCTCAATTCTAGAAGTTGAGAAGATTAAGGTCACCCTTATTGTCTGCATGCTCACTTAATTCCAAGTGAGGGCACACTAGGCTACCTGTGTGCTTTCTTGTAGAGAGAGGGGGCATGAGATGGAGGGAGAGAAGAAGAAGGGAGGGATGGAGGGAGGGAGAGATCATTCTATTGTCTCTTGCTACTAAGGATACTGAGTATATTGGAGCAGGGTTCTACTTTCTTTTCACCTCTCTTACATTACCTTTATATAGGGAGGGTGTATCACCGAAAAGTCATCATCTGGACAATTGGAAATTTAATACATAAATTTGACATGGGCACAAATCAGAGAATGGCACTTTCCATTATCTATCCCTGTCCTTATTTAATGTTGTTTTATTTTGTGTGTGAGTGTTTTGCCGGCATGTACTGATGTGTACCCCCTGCATGCCTGGTGCCCACAGCAGTCAGAAGAAGGCAATGGATGCCCTAGAACTGGAGTTACAGGTACTTGTGAGCTACCATGTGGGTGCTGTGAACCAAACCCTGGTACTCTGCAAGAGCAACAGATGTTCTTAACCTCTGAGCCATCTCTCCAGTACCACCTTATGCCCATTCACCCCCATTTATATATCTTAGTATGCCTGCAAAGTTTGAAGTTAATGTTAGAAATTATATATAAAAAATATACTCACTGGGCTATTTTCTCTTCCTCCATCAACGATTAACTTACCACGGGAATGAAGCTGGACAGGGAAGTAAGTCTGTCAAGACTGATGTGATTTAGGGTTGACTTACAGTGTTCATGAGGCCCGGCCACTTTCAGTTCTCAGATGCAGCTCTGAGGGACTGCCAGGAAACACCTAGACAGCTCATTAGTGCTCTAGGTCTTCAGGACAAGGACCCAACTCCACTGTTCCCACTGAGAGTGCCCTTAGTTCTGCTTCTTGGCACATCGGTGTTCTCATGTTGGGATTCATGGCATTCAAATAGAAGTCTGCAGAAGGTGTGGTCCTTTTCCCCATCTCCGATGCCTCTGAGATTCTCATACCCAGGATGTGCTCAGTTGTCCCAAGGACACTACCCACTTGCCCTCATCTACTTGCCAAACGTTTGAGCTCCTTTCCCTTTGATTCTCATCACTTCATCTCTCACACCTAACTTCTCAGGACCATCTTCCGACCAGTACGTGGGGGAAGATGACTTTTCTTCCCTTTTTGAGTCTCTGCGCTCTCATTTTCCTCTGCAGAAAAATGACCTTTTCGATCAAACCTTTTACATTTCTATCCAGGTTTTCTAAATGTGTTTTAAGGTTTATTTGTTTTTACGTGTGCTTTGCGTGCGTGTCTAGATGCACCAAGTACATGGCTGGTACCCAGGGAGGACAGAAGAAGGTATTGCATCCCCTCGAAACAGAGGCACAGATTGATCCACTCCATCTTTGCCAAGAGTGAAAGTACGTGAAATTATGCCTCCGTGACACATTATTTAGTGACTAGCATAAAATAAGGATGAGACAAGTATTTAGTGAATGTGAAAACAAAGCAGGGAGCACATGCATAAGACCATGGCTAAGTGTTGAGTCCATTAGCAATCTTCCTACAAATCATACAGATATTCAAAGTACGTTCCCACCATTACTTTGTTGGAACAGCAATGTGGCCAGCTTTCAATTGCTGCAATCAAATACTGAGAACAGCTGAGAAGGACAGAGGGAAGGCGCTGGAGACTACAAGCCCCTTTAGAGGAACATTCCCACTAACTTTCTTCTTCTAATTGGCCCCTCCCACAAACGGCCCTTCAATCAGCACCCTGTCAATGGGTTATTCTCATAATAAACTTACTTTCCTTGTGAGCCTATGCTTTCTTCATAGCACTACTGAGGGGGACCTGAGACTTCTCAGGATACACATCGTCTCTAATCGCAGCAGAAAGAAATAACCATTTGATCGTTGAGGATTCACAATAATACTTAAACTATTGAAAGAAAACAAGTAACGAACACTTTCCGACAAGCATTTTACTTTTATAAAAAAAGACAAAAAAAGAGTTTTAGATAGAAGTTACTATTTATAATGTAAGAATTCTTGTAATGAGTATGAATTCTTTAATGTAGAGCATCTGCTATCTGGTTGCTTTTAGATATAAAATGGTATTTTATGCAGAATAAATAAAAGGCTTGTATATTAACATGTGCATTTCATTATTTAGCTTGTGCTCTTGATATTAAATTTTAATGCATGTTAATAAAATGGGCTAAGAACTTGGCATTTCTTTTACAATGAATGAGAAAACAGGCAATCCATGGGGATTTTAACCCAATTTTCTAGTTTTTTCTCCAATTTAAATTTGGCAAATCTAACAGTTAATATTCATAGACAAATGATCCAATGCATAGAATTTCCAGCGAATGTGGAGTCATTGTGATCTTGAGATGCACATGTAGGGCACGGGAACTGTTCAACTTCTAAATCTTAGGGTTAAACCTATTCTGCTATTTAATTGGCAATTGGGAATTAACGATCACTCTGACAGTGTGGTTATGTCCTTTGATTTGATGTTGTCAATGTGAAGAAAAATCAAATGTAATTGTACATCTTCGGTATGACTCATCAAGGAAGACACGGAGGCATTTTCATAGGTGCAAATCCTGGGGGTCCTCAGCAGAGGGAACCACCATCATGGCAAGCACCGTACTGGACAGTGGAACCCTGAGCATCTCAGGGATTTTAATTGATACCTAACCTCCTCAGGTGTTCTATTAATGCCACAGGCAGATCATGAGCAACCAAACATCATTTACATAAAGCCAACACCTGCAGACCATACAAAATGCCAAGACTTAGGCAGCCCTTCACCCAACAATGAATAAAACAATCATTTTAACATAACTAAAAATAAATTTCTGCAACAATCAAACCAGTATTCTTAACTCCTGTGGAACACGATTCAAAATAATTATTGAAAAACAAAACAAAACAAAACAGGGAAACGCTGGAACTTTTTGATAAACATTTTACTTTTGTAAAAAAGACAAAAAGAATTTTAGATATAAATAACTATTTATAAGTGAGAATTCTTGGTATGAGTATGAATTCTTTAATTTAGAGCATCCGATGTCTGGCTGCTTTTAGATATAAAATGACATTTTATGTGGAATAAGTAAAAGGTTTATAAATTAACACGTGTGGTGCATGTGGCTCAATGGTGTGGGAAACTAGAGAAAAGCATGATGGGGCTCTGGGGTATGGTCAACGCAATACTCCACCTGCATTTGCTAACTCATGTTGATGAAACTTAGTCTCCTCTCCTCCCACAGACAATGGGAAGTGTGGTCGCTACCTTTTTACTACATTTATGTAAACCTGGCCAGGCATATGGTGGAGGACTCGCTACAGTAGCAAGCTTTCCACGTGTCGTTTTTGAAGGTGTTTATATTCACTCTTACATCCTTATCAAGCATTTCCCACTTCATTAGGCTTTCCTGTTCCATTGTCTGTCTCCCTTCCTTCTTACACACTGAATTCTCTCTCCCTTCCTTGAAATCCCTGCCCACAGTCCCTTGCTAGTTGTCTGCCTACTGTAGCTATTCCAATTTAAGTATACATGTCTAAATGTTCAAAATAGTATACACAAAAGAAAGAGAACATGAGGCATTTGTCTTTCTAGATTGTAGATTATTTCTAGCCACATTCAGTTTAATTTCAAATTTCTTTTTAATAGCTAAGTAGTATTCTGTTGTGCATATGAATCACATTGTCTTTGTATTCATCCGTTGACGGACATGTAGTTTGCATCTGTTTTCTGGCTGATGTGATTACAACACCAATGAAGAGAAGAGCAAGTATCTCCATAGTAGGATGTAGAGTCCACTGGGAATGTGCCCAGCTGTGGTACAACTGGTTCACATAGTAGATTTATTCTTACTTTTTGGAGGAACCTACAGGCTGTTTTCAAAGTTGCTGAACTAGTTCCAACCCTTACTAACAGTGAGTATTCCCATTTCCCCACACCCTACATTAGCTGTCATTTGTTTGTCTGATTTTAAGTCATTCTGACTATGTTATGATGACATCACGGAGTAGCTTTAACTTGCATTATCCTAAAGGCTAAGGATGTGAGTGTTGAGGGGTCAGAAAGATTCTAAAAGCCAGAGAAGTTTGCAAAAAGAGTGTATCTCCTAGTAATGCCAGAACCTACACCCTCACCAAACATGGGTGCCTAAACATGAGCTAAACAGGGTGAAAAAATTATAGATATGCTAATGTGGATGAGAAAAAGTCTGTGAAGCCTGGACTCTAGACAATGAACGTCAGGGAACAGAGGAGAGCTGGGAGCTAGAGAGGTGATTTTCCCCAGGAAGAGCATACCAACTGGTTGTCAAGTGCCAAACATTCAGCCCTGAAAACATATATACAAATAAAATCATGTAGATTGAGCAGGTTATGTTTAGGAATATGTATTTACATACACACATATACATACATTTATATACATGTATGCATAAAACAAAACATTATGAAAAAAAGAGACCATGAATTTGGAAAGAGGAAGTAGGGGATGGGGGGGCTTGGAAAGGGGAAAGGAAGGAGAGAAATGATGTGATTAAACTATAATATTTTTGAATAATTAAAATTTTGTTATATTAATTCTTTGTACTGTTTTTTAAATTTTTATTTAATTTATTTCAGTCCAGATTTCGTTTATCTCTTTCTGTCTACATTTTGGTGTGTTGGTTGCTCCTGTTTTCCAAGACCTTCACATGCATCACTAAGTAATTAATTTGAGATTTCTCAAAATTTTTGATGTAGCCATTTAGTGCTATAAACTTTGTTCTTAGGATTGCTTTCATCTATTTCGGTATGTTTCTCTGTGTTGTGTTTTAATTAAATTTCAGTAATTTCTTACATTCTTTCTTGATTTCTTCCTAGACCTGATTATCATCACAGAGCACGTTGTTGAGTTTCCGTGAGTTGGTATATCTCTGTCCTTTCTATTTCTGTGCTCAGATAGAATCACAAATGTTATTTCAGTTTTCCTGGATTTGTTGAAATTTGCTTTGTGTCCTAATATGTGATCAATTTCAGATAAAGTTCATGGTCGGTGGAGAGGAATATGCATTTTTTAGTGTTTGTGTGGAATGTTTTGTAGATGTCTATTAGGTCCATTTGACTGATGGAGTCATTTAACACTAACGTTTTTCTGATATGTTTTTTGTTTTGTTTTTCTAAATTACCTTTCCTTTGGTGAGAGTTGAATTTTTTAAGTTACTCCCTATCAGTATATTGATGTTAATCTGTGGGATTAGATCTAAAGATATTTCTTTTAAGAAATTGAACACACCCATGTATGGTGCATATATGTATATAATTGTACTATATTCTTGTTAGATTTTTTTCTTTAATGATTCTGAAGTGATCCTCCTTATTTCTTCTGGCTAGTTTTGGTTTGAAGTTCATTTTGTTGGATATTTGAATAACTATGCCTGCTTATATCCTGGTTTCATTTGGCTGATTTGACTAAGGGTTTCTTGTTTATCTTTTCAAAGAACCAATTCTTCATTTGATAGATTCTTTGAATTGTTTTTCTGTTTGTTTCCATGTAATTCACTTCTGTTCTGGTTTTGATTATTTCTTACTGTATGTTGTCTTTGAGTTTGATTTGTTATTGGTTCTCTCAAAAGAGGTACATAATTTACTTACTTATTTTAGGTAAACCTGACTTTCTTTTTTAGTATAGACATTTAGAACTATATGTTTTTATTTGTATTTATTTTATTGTAGGGTTGTTTTCATTATGTTCCATAGAATTCTGACACATTATGTTTTCATTTTGTTTTAAGTCCAATTTTTTAAAAACATTCTTTCTCAATTTCTTCAATGATACCCTAATCATTCACTGGTCTTCTGTTTAATTTTCCACAAGTCTGTTTATTTTCTGAACTGTTTTTTTTTTTTTTTTTTTTTTTTTTGCTATTGAGTTTCAGCTTCATTTTATATAGCTTATTCTCACTGGTAACTGTTACTGTGAAGTTGGTTATTTTGGAGAGTGATAGAGGGACTTTTTTTGGTGGGGACAGATTTGGGGAGCACACAGGGGTGGATCCCCTTCTTTCTCTTACTCTCCTGTATACTTGGATATTGACTGCTGGTTGTGTTGTTTGATATAAGTATACAACCCACTAGCCTGGAATCCCACTGCTGGATAGTGTAGGGTATTTCCAAGGGGATGAGAGGAGTAAGAAGCCCTTATTATGACATGCAGAACATCAGGGAGCCTGTGGACAGTGCTGGGGCAAGACAGGCAGAGCTTCTGGGGAGGCAGGACTCTTAATGGGCTCAGTGATGTAGAATGACTAGGCACCTTCAGAGTGTGCTCTGGGAAGAGTTCCTGGAGCTTCAGGAGAGGTAAATCAGCCACATGGAGCTCCTGACCATCTTCAAGGGTCCTAGGAAGGAGGGAGTGGAGGCTGCAGCAGGCCTCTTACAGACTTTAGCTTCAGGAACTGCTTAGGCATCTGCAGAGGGCCCTGGGGTAAAGTGGGCGTGGCCACAGAGGAGGTAGGTCTCTTAGTAGATCCAGACACACGGAGCAGTGGAGCAGTTAGGTTATCTGCAGAGAATGCTTGGGTGGAGTGGGCCCAGTCGCTGGGTGGAGATTCTCTTACTGGATTCAGCCAGATAGAGAGATTGGGTGCAGAAGAGGACCTCAGTGGGCAAACGGACTTTTGTGTCCCTTCTAGTGTTCTAGGTTGAAGTACTAAGCATACCAAAGCAGCAAGCTCTGGGAAGTGTTTCCCTGAGCTCCCGCAATGGCAACAGAGCATGAGAAACAGAATGTATAGGCCACCATGGAGCAGTCTAGACGGAGCTTGGGTTAATGCATAACTCTGAGGAACTTGCTCTGAGGTGAGTCTACAGTAAGTAGAGAAGAATGCATGATTTGAACTCCCCGGTATTAGAATCTAGGCCAAGTTCCTGTGCGGCAGCTTGAAGGGGTGTATTATCACAATATGCCACAAGGTTCCCTGTTTACTAAGCAAAGCCAAATCAGGTGGGTTAAAAAACAGGAAACAGATAGAAAAGTATGAAATAGAAATAGCAACAAAGGTTTCTAGCTACCACAGATTGCTCTTTTATTTCAATCCCAGAAAACAGCTCTGGGCATGTTTGCCTTGATGAACTGGAAAAGTTCCACACATAAAGGCCAGCCACCCTGACACTGGTCTGAACGAGAACAAATACATCTTTTCGATGAGAGGCTAATCTTGTGCAAACACATTGCAGGGTGTTGTCTGCTCCTTTAATGACCCTCGGCCTCTCTCTTACACCATATTGTTAATGGAGAGAATATGGGTGTTAAACAGCATACAGGCTGAAGTGGTGAATTGTTTTCCTTGTTTTCAAAAAATCATTTTGCCCCGTGGCCAGACCATTTCTGAGAAATACAAAACAAAAGTGAATTTCCCTCAGCTTCATTAGTGGAGGCTTGAGAAAATTTAAAGAGACGTTTCCTCCTGAAACTGTGCCTGCATGTTTGTCTCAGGGACACCCTAGATAGACACAGATGGCTTCAGCATAGGAATGAGACAAACGCAGACTAGGTGGGAAATTATTTAGTCGTTTGGTGTTCTTTTATTTACAAAGGACAAGTTTGTTCTCTGTGGACAGATAAAATTGCAAAAGCTGCCAATGTCATAAACAGAACACAGACCTGGATCTGTGTAGCTTCCTTCTAGAATAATTCCATGTTGGATGCATAAACGTAGCTCCCGTGGTCCCAGGAGGAATGCTGGCCAACACCTTAACTCACTGGCGACTGTCATGGTGTCCCCTGGCTTTGTTATTTTATGATGAGCTGGTCTCCGCCTTATTTGAAATCACAAGGTTTCTATAGTTGCCTTTACTGAACCTCTTGAGTAGCCTTTTATTTAGTACTTGCTATTGTATTATTTGCTTCCCTGATTCTTGTTTTATTTGACATTAGTTTCTCCAAAGAAGAGATTCAAATAACAACATGCTGATGATAAATAAAAAGTTGACTTTTCAGTTTAGCCTGGAAATCCATGCTACCTCCATGGAGAATTAAAGTGATTAACCACACCCAAGAGACATCCTAGGACCACACCGAATATCCAGAGGTTCAACATCTAGAGTCTTCTTAAAGTCAAGCTCTGGGATAGAGAAAGAATTAAGTAAGGGTGTCAGACCTGGATGCTTTATGGATGGGAAGAGGTTATAGAGAGAATAGAGATTAGGGTGAGATGAACTAAAAGAGACAAAGGTGTGCATCAGTGCACACTCTTTGGAATCCCTCCCACAGTGCATCAGGGTTGGTCTGCGGCTGTCAGAATAGAGACCAAGTGATGGTCAGTCAATTCAGAGGCAAGGTGTTGAGGAAACTTCCTGCTACCTTCTGCCTCGCTCCTTTCAGGGGAACAAGCTGTCCTGGTGAAGGAAGAGCCCATAAAGAATGCAAGGGGTGAGCAGTTGCCCGCCAGCGGCCTCATGAGGAAGCCTAGACGGTCTTCTCTAGTCTGCCGTCTCAGGGACGGCAGCTCCTACTGACAGCTAAAACGCAGCTTCGAGAGACCCCGAGCCGGAACCATCTGGCTAAACTGCTCCCAGACTCAGAACTTGCTAGATTATTAATGCCAGCTATTTGAAGCAACTAGGTTTTGTATAATACGTTATATACCAATCGATAACTGACACAATGTCCAAAATACTAACTTCTACTGTAGACAAATGGAGCATCTATGTCTCTATGGTTACAACCCAAATTTGTTTGTGTCCTCACACTGAAAGCGATAGATGTTAAGCATGAAGATGGAAGATGAAGCCACGCCCTGCAAGGAACCCAGTAGAAAATGACAGACTCGGAGAGCATAAAGGGGATACTACAGAATGTCCTTAAACACTGAAATAAAAAAAACACCTCAAACTAGTCTGCATGTCTGAGGCCTCTTTAAGCAGGAGTAATGGTCTCAACCTGGAATTTTACCTCATTTTAAAAATGGGTTGATACTCCCTGGGGTCTGTACTTGAGAAATGTTAGCTACTTTCTAAAAAAAACAGTAGAGTACATTTTTAAGGAAGCCATGCCACTAGGGCTAGCATACAAAATACTTGACAGGAGCTTCATTAATCTTATTAAATAGCATGTCTTTGCCATGCATTGATTAGACATACGAATCATTTATCCCCGTACGGAATTGCAAAGGAATCTAAAGTCACTCCAAACCCAGCCTTTTTCTGCCTGTGGTTGTCAAGGTAACGAACATCTTACAACTCCAAGCAAACACACCCCTCTGCAGAAGCTCTCTGAAGCCACCATGTGTATTAGCCAGCCACCCAGACCTCCCCCACCTCCCTCTTTGTAGAAAGGTTTCCGGGGGCAATCTCAGGAGAGCTAATCAAGATATTAAGTTTACACACAGACAACACAGTGCCAGTATCCTGTAGCAAGTGGGGATAAGTAAATAGGATATTCTTCAAGCTCTGTCCACGTAGATGCTGAGCCCCTGAGCCCCGATCGGGAGCCCCCTCTGGTGTTAATGCTTGTTATAGCACCTGTATCCAGGGCAATCACTGAAAAGAAATTCAAGACTTAAGATGCAAATTACACTTGCGTCTTTCTATACAGCAGAGTCGTGGTTATTCATGTTGTCATTAACTGCATAGAATCAGGGCGGGAGCTTGAAGTATTAGCATGTACTTCAAAGCGTCCCTTCTTTTCCAAGAAGAGAGAATTGAGCATCAGCGTGAGAGAGCCTTACATAAACTGAAGACAACCTCCAATGGGTAGTAATGGAAATGCTTACGTAATACATTAAAGAAAAAGGCCCAGATATGTGCAGGAAGGGGCACTAGTACCCAATTTCTAAAGAGAGTTTTAAAGGTCACATACATTCCTTAGTTTGATACAATCAACAAACAAATGGACTTTCCTGGGCAAATTCATTAGTAAGGTACAAAGACAGTTCAAATGTCTCTTCTCTTTGCAATCAATCCAACCAGTTTGCTACTTTAATGTAATTTGCTGTAATTCATAGTCAAAACCTGTGTCGAGCTGAGTTAAAATACTTGCCCTGAAAGTGAGGTCACCTGCGTTTGGATACGCAGAACTCAAGTAAATGCTGACGCTATAGTACAAGTGTCTGTATTTCCTAACATGCTCTTACCAACAAATGAGAATGGACACAGAGAAACCTCCAGAAGCTTGTGGCCAACTGGCTTGGCTTAAGCAATAGAGCAGAGAACCTCAGACAAGGTGAAAGGCAAGAACCAATACCTGAAACCTTACATCTGATGTCCACAGTGCACCATGACATTCACATGGATTCAGGCACACACAGGCACACAGAGGCACACACACACAGGTGCACACAGAGAGAGAGAGAGAGAGAGAGAGAGAGACTGACTGGAGGGGGGGAAAGAGAAAAGAGAGAAAGAGAAAGAGTCCAAATTGGTGAGGATTATGCAGGTTTGCTTTGGGTTTAAACATTCTATTGTGGATTCCACATACTGTAGCCTTGTGTAGCAAACACAAATGTAGACCTGGCTGTCCTCTCCTTAAATGCTCTGGAAATAATGCAATCTTCACGAACAAGATTCTGTATCTTAATGCAGATTTGCAAAGAAGAAAAATAGCAAAGCTCTCAAATTTCTTCACTGTAGAAAAAGGTTAATGTGGTTCCCGACAGAGGGCAATGCACTGATCAGCACAGCTTCAAACAAGGAAGCAGGTCTTTTCACAGTGTTTACAATATGTCTCAGAATTATCAAAATAGTGTTGATTTTACTCTGGTCTCTTTTGTTCATTAACGAAGACTTTCTATTTAAAAAAAAAATCCTTTCAGAAAACAGTAATTGTTGTTAAATTTTTGCATGCTTAGCTTCATTAGATATGCTTATCTTAATGGCACCTAAGGACTATTCATTTATAAATACCATATTGGATTCTTGAATTTTATAGAGTTCATATGGAAATGCAGGATTAAGGGACTGTTCAGATGGCTTGGTGGGCAGAGGCACTTCCCAACAAGCCTGAGGAACAGATCCCAGGACCCACATGGTAGAAAGACAGAATGACCTCCTGAAAGTAAAGTTGTCCTCTGACCTCTGCCTGAATGCTGTGGCCCAACCCCCATCCCTGCCCCCACTTGCATGCACATGAAGATAAAATCAATAAATAACTTTTCAAAAGAAAATGAAGGGCATGAAGGGCAAACCATGATTACAATCAGCAGGAAATGGCACTTAATAGAAACTGAAAGACAGGAGAAAGGGAAGACATCTTCTGTATTCATTCTCGGAAAAGAAAGACCAATGTAAGTGGATCTAGAGGCCAGTATTCTGTTTTCTCACCTGGCAGGGAACTAGAGAACCAAACACAGTCTCAGTGATTCTTACTGATTGGTATCTCTGAAGGAAGGCAAGGGTTTTCCTTTTCAAGCAGTGTTTTTCCCTGTCGCCACACCATGTGTGTGTGTGTGTGTGTGTGTGTGTGTGTGCGTGTGTGTGTGTGTACATATGTGTATTTTAACATCTACTATTTTTTAGACTCAGGCTATGAACAAAACAGAAAAAAACAGTCCTAACTTTCTTGGATAGATATGTTATGCACTTATGTGAAAATAAATATAATTTCACAGTGTTTGATGCATCGAAGACAAAGAAAATAAGAGTGAGTGATCTGAAAGGGAACTGAAAGTCAAATGTTACCATGAGGGCCCTCGGGACTGGAGATAAGACTAAGTGGAGGACTTATGAGCAGTGTGCGCAGGTGACTGTGTCATTCCCAGTAATCTGAGGAAGGGGCGATGAGGAACCGAAAGAATCGTCTGATTCTTAGATCACGGTACTGCCTTATTTTTGTGCTCTGTTAAAACATATTTCCTCACAACTATTGAGGGAGAACGGCTGTTTTACAGTCATTTCTACTTACCTACCACTGAATTGTCACAGGTTGCCACATCATAAGCAACTGCCGAGACGGGAAGGAGACAGAGGAAACCGACGCAGTTTATCCTTAACCACGAAGAGGGGCTTTGCGTTTGGAACCACTGCCATTTCCATCCGGAAAAGAAGCCATTCTGTGTTTTCCGGGTACAGCTCGTCTGATTCACACACATAATCAAGGCCTGCTCAATCACCAGCTCCTCCTTCAGGACATTCTCCTCCAGCTCCTCCAGCTGAAGCTCCCGCCTCTCACTAAGAGGTACAAACTTTCTTCAGCAGAGCTTTTCCACTCAGCATGTATAGATCACATTTCAATCATGTTCGAGTCTCCAAACCAGGACAAACTGATTGCGGCCTTGATCTAGTGTGATGTGATTATCTACCAATCAGTAACAATGCCTTAATTCTCAAAACGTCAAGACACAAACTTAACAGGGCCCTCCCTATAGTCGTTTTTTTTAATCTTATATACTGCTTCTGTCATAACCATTCCTTGATAGTCTGTAATTTACAGGTTATATTTGCAGCAATAATAGGCATTAGCGTTTCAACATACCTATACTGTGTGAAGAGAGAGGAAGAAAATGATTGATAGGTGCAAATGTTTGTATCATGTACACAAAGCAACAAAACTGTACTCGTTATGAGCCGCATCTCTGCAAATATTAGCATTGCATAATTTATTCATCACGTTTCCTATGCCTGAACTAGCATCCCAATTAAGTAAGATACTTGACTTCATTTTTTTTAGCTTTGCTGTGTGTGTGTGTGTGTGCATGGGTGCAGTGTATACAAGTATACAGGTGTGTGGGTACATGTATGTATGCATGTGTGTGTAGGCTAGACATTGAGTGTCTTATTCAGTTGCTCTCTTTTAGATGCTAAAGTAGGGTCTCCCACTCAAACACAGAACTCCCCAATTTAGCTAGTCTAGCTAGCCAACTTGTTCTAGGGATCCCTGTCTCTAACCTTCTAAGGGCTGATGTAGATTTTGACTCAGGGAAAAAGGCAGTTTATTCTTTGTCTAATTCAATCCCTAGTGCTTGGAAGGATTCAGCCTCTGTGACTTACTGTTGACTGATTCATTCTGACTCAGAGCTGTACTGAACTCAACTCATTCTTCTGGTTGGCTGATTCGACTCACTCACTGTTCTGGCTCAAACTGTTCTCCAAGCTTCTGGTTCAAACTGACCTTCTGAGACAGCTATTTCTGACTGAACTCTGGCTGACTCTTAGTGAATCCTGCAAATTCTCTGCCTGAACTGCTCTGCTTGGCTTCAAACTGACTCTCTCTCCCAAACTCACTCCTGAACACCTTCCATGTCTCTGCCTCAGACTGCCTCCTCTCCGAGCTGAGAGCCTGCTTTTATAGTGAGAGTTGGGCATGTACTCACTCTGACTCACTCTGCTAATTCTTTCTCTAATTTGTCATTTTGCCTGCTCTTCACTCTGACTCATCTGAGAGGTCACTTCCTGTCTGACACTGACTCCTTCTGAGCTCTGCTTTCTGTCTCTGCCTCTTCCTCTGTGTCTACTTGCTCCTGTCTTGGGGATTAAAGGCATATGCTGTATGCGACCACTACCTTCTGAATACTGGGACTAAAGGTGTGTACTAACATTCTTTCTACCCTAGAGTGGCCATGCTGCTGGACTAAAAAACTAAATATTCCTCTACAGGCTGAGATTGCAGACAGGCTGCCACATCTGCCTGATGTTTACATAGGTGCTGCAGATCAAAACTCAGTGCAAATGCTTTACTCACTGAGACATCTCCCCAGCCTCAGGTTCTCTGTTTTGGATGGTGACGCAAACCATCATTCATGAAAATCTTTGAAGCGTTAGTGATACTGTCCCTAAATAGATGAAAAATAGTGACAATCACAATGCTAGGAAGTGTCTTAAAAGTACCCTGGACTTCCAGACAATATCTTCCAAACCTTTTTAGATAACTAATATCAATTATTCATGATGATAGTCACTTGGTAGAAGTATTATTGATACTAAGTACATTAACAAGGATATTCCATAATTTTGGAAAGAGAAAGCAAAGGCATTGTTAGTTGGCAGTTGAGAGAGAGAGAGACAGAGAGACAGAGAGAGAGAGAGAGAGAGAGAGAAGCTATTTCCATTCCCAGATCTTTGTTCTCAGATCATTTTCTGATGATGAAGATAAGGCACCAAAAATTAGGCAGAGGCTTGGAGAGCAGAGTTCATCTGCAATTATGGTATTTCATCTCAAGCTGGCAATCAAGGATGGCTATTTAGAGTGTCGCCATATCTAGTAGGCTACTCTCTCTCTAAGATGTCAGAGAAACCATGAATAAATTCCTAGTTTAGGGCCATATGACACTTTGACTGGGTGGTTTCTGGGCTCACCATTGGTTCCAACTATTAGCAGGCTAGCAAGGAGCTTAATGGGTGGCTAGAAAACCCTGTTCAAAGTGTGCTAGTTACTCCCATGAAGAAAGCTTCATGTCAGCTACAAGGCACTTTGTTCACAAACGTGTGGAATGAAGCGGACCATTTCTTAGCATCCACAGAGGTCTGATCATGCCAACACTGACGTAGAATAGACGATTTCAGTCCTTGTCATTGAGAGGTTCATGGCAGTGCTTCCCCAAAGTTCCAAAAAATGGTTTCTTCTACGTGTGTTTGCCTTGTTGGTTTGCTATCCTTTGTGACCTTTGTTAAAGCAGTTCTATCCTGCCCTCTTCCCTTCCCTTCCTCCCTCAGTCATCTCTCCCCATTCTTCCCCACCCCTCCTCCAGCTTTCTAAAGTAGAGAACCCAAAGTGGAAATTTTATATATTTACAGAGGAAAATATATTTTAATATGCACATACACTGCAGCATGGCTAAATCAAAACTGATCAACATACCTGGCGTACTTTACAATTTTTGTGATGAGAACATTCAAGATATATTCCCTTAGCAGTTTCAAGTGCGTAGGTATCATCATCATGATTCCCAATAGAACAGTCAAACATAGTTTCCCCATCTGAAACTATTTTATTTCATTATTCATTATGTGGGTAGGGGTAGCGGATGCATGAGCCGCTGTATACGTGACAGTAGAACACAACTTGTGGGAATTTGTTTGCTCTTTTTAGCATGTGAGTCCTAAGGATCAATTTTAGATTATCAGGTTTGGTGACAAGTCCTGTTACCTACATAGCCGCCTCACTGGGCCCTACGTTAAACTTCACTGTTGACTGACATCTCCCCAGGTGTTTACTACCCTCTACCCCGTGTGGTTATCATTTGACTTCAGCTTCTTCAGGTTCAAGAATTTTATATTCCATGAATAAGCGAACTTACCTAGGATTTGTTTCTTCATGCTTGGCTTATTTCGGGTAACATAATGCCTCTCTGGTTCATGTGCCGTCACAATGACAGCATTTCCTTTCCTAAAACCACAGCTATGAAATAGCTCTTGACACATTATTTTTTATTTTCTCTCCCTTTCTTTTTATTTTTTAAATCCTTTAGCTTATATTTCCAGAAATAGGATCACGGGAATACATTGTAGTTAATTTGGAATACCTTCCATTTTGTTTCTGATCGGCCTGTATTAGCCCCATTGTCCTATATAAGCGTCTCTTTCCGTCGTATCCTGTTGATCAATGTTAACTTTGATTTTTACATAATAGCCATTATAACAAGTCTAAATTCTATTTCCTTGATGACAAATGGTGTTGAGCATTTGAAGCGTAAGGTTTGGACTGGATTATTTTATTATTTCTTTATATGTTTTGAATGCCAATCTCTTATCGAATTCAAGACCTACAAATGCATACTTCCATCCTGTGGGTTGTCTTTTCCCTCTATCCATAGTTTCCTCTTGCATGCAAAAGCCTTCTAGCTCTGAGCAATCTCATTTACCCATTTCTGTTTTGTTGCCTGTACTTGGGGAGTTGCATCTTAAGGACTTTGACCTAGACAAGCTTTTTCTTTGTTTCTTCAAGTAGTTTTACAGTTGCAGGTCATCGCTTAATTCTTTCACTCAATTGGATTTGTTTTCTGTATCTGAGACAAGGGTCCACTTGATCATTCTAAATTGTGTATTCCATTTTCCCAACAATCTTCTAAGTAAACAGTCATTTTTCTGCCTGAATTTTTGGCTTTTGTGAAGAGTAAGGAGTACATAGCTCTTTCTGCTGGGTCAAATAAAGAATTTCTTGTGTCTTTGCTAAGAAGTTCAAAGGAAATATCAATACACACACCGGGATACCAGAGCTATATTTGTTTGATGCAATAAAGAGTCCTCTGCTAGAATCAGAGTTATAAATTCATATAACTATATGAATATAACTATATAACTATATAACTACCTAATTATTTTAATATCAGTCCATCATTTTCTGCAAAAATCTATCTTTATTATCTATAAGACCAATAGGAGCGTTAGAGAAGTGTAAGGAACTGTTATATGTGAATTTTCAAATAGTTGATGATTATATTAATATATAAAATACATGAAGAGTATAGGGAAAAGCTTTTGGTTTATGATTTTTTTCTAAAAAAAAAAAAAGATAGCTCCAAAGGTTTGCATCTGGCTCTGCCAACAAGGATAAAGTTGAAGACCACCTATGTAGGTAGGTTGTTAGTTGTTCTTCCTGTGTATGCGCATGGTCAACACACACACACACACACACACACACAGACATACACACACAGGCACACGCACACAGGCACATGATACATGATACACATATCAGATATAAAATGTTTCTCTTGCATATTTCTAGACCAGTGTCTTTAGATATTTCCCAATGATGATTGACATAGTGAATGAGAAGATAGCAGATTTTTAAGAAACTCAATGCTTTCTGGCAGTGGTTACAGAGATTACTGCAAGGCTCAGAGGCAACTTGTGCTTCATTGCTTCACGGGATGTATGAAGAGCTGCAGCCAAAGACGATTCAGTGGAGCTTAGGAATTTGAAAACTCATGTTCTTTAAAATATATACAACACCCAGAAACTTATAATTGTTTGCTTTTAAGGCTATAAATTCAGCTACTATCATAAATAGTTGCTTGTAGTATCATATTTAGGATTTAATGTTCAAAAACCTAAAGCTTCCAAGGTAGATAAAATCAAAGATGCTTATAATACAGTCAAACTGGTTCTCTGCCTCACTGGCTATACCATTACAGGAAGCCTTTGAGAAATGTCAAAATGCAGTCAGAAGAAGGCATCCTATCTTAACATTCTACCACAATGAAGAAAGCAGGAAGAGAAGAAGAGAAAGGCTGGAGATTCACAGTCTGTCCTTTCTTAAGTGCATTACTTTGGCAGCAAAAGATGAGAATTACACAGTTACTTTTTTTTGTTATTGCTAATCATTGACTCTCTCTCTCTCTCTCTCTCTCTCTCTCTCTCTCTCCACACACACACACACACACACACACACACACACACACACGCACACTCAAAGTATAAATGGTTATATTTTCCAAAATACATTGTATGGATCCCATTTGGATATTTTAGTAAATGGCATTGCCCTTACACACTGTGATATATCCAGGAAGAGCCGAGTACAGTCTAGAGCCACAGCACAGGAATACAAGAGACCACAGAAGACAAGTTTGGGTTGACTTCTACCTGCTTTTTAAATCACATGAGTACACCAAACATGATAGTTTTTCTGTAATACTCTAAGTGAAGTGGAAGCCAGTCTCCACTTCATTCCAGCATGGGAATTCTCCATGGAATGGCACACGCTGTGGTCATTTGCAGGACACATAGTTTGTGCCAGATAATTAATTTCTCAATGGAAATGTGTTTCCACTTTTGCATTGACTCTTCAGGTTCTAGGAAAGCACTAGTGGAAAACACTCTCATTCTACAGAGTAGATGATCAGTATGTTATCAGGATGTATTAACTGACAGACATAAAAGAGCATAAAGCCACATTTGCTAAATATTGCAGAGTGCTAGTTTCTACTATAAGCCAGGCTTAACCTCTGTTTTCTCCACTACGGCTTCCAGGGTCTCCTTTAAAAGAATAGTGAGTGTCTTAGGATGATATGCAGCCTATAAATGAATAATGCATTTTGCTGCTTTTCCAGTTAATTCCCTGCCTGTCTATTTTGTGCATGACTAATCAGGCAGCTTCTTCTCTCCATGAAAGTGTGCTTAATAAATTTTGGTGATGTCTTCAAAGCTGAGATATATTTTAAGTTGTTAGGAAAAATCTAAAAACAAGTGAAATGGCTTAGTTTTTCAGTACAAAATTTTATTTTGATTAAAGGGGCCCCTATAATTCAAGTTAGTGTTAATACTGAATTTATTTTGGAAGAGAAAGACTAAATATATTGTTCCAAGAACAGTAGTTACAAGAAGGGGCATGACACAAGGAGCTGTGGTCTCCGGTCGTAAGCAGCAAGGACAGGGTCTCTCTTTAGAGCACGTGACTATTAGGAAGTACCACAGTCTCGTTGCTCACCTTTTCCTTACCCCATACTTCTACAACATGTCCAAGGCTACGTTCCTTATCCTTCTTAAAATGTACTCTCGTGGTGCTAAAACTGAAACAAAATAAACTAAATTATTGGAACACAAATGACTGGCCGTGTCCACCAGCATCTTCTAGTCAGTTCCTTGGGAGATGGAGACAGGACAAATGAAGTGCAACATTTTAAACTGACACAGCTAGGATCTAGGCAGATCTGGTCTTTCTTTAAAGGGACAATGGTGATATAAAATTGTGACCAATACAGCAGCTAGGTAGACTCAGAAGTCAGGTCTCTATGCAAAAACAAATACATGGGAAATAAAGTTGGAAAGGCTGATTTTGAGAAGGACAAATTATGAAGGTGTCAAAGGAGGGCAGGCTAGCACGGACTTGACATGGGAAACGGGGTGAGCTGCGTTGAGGGGCTCTGTGGACCTTCATTCTGTCAGTGTAAAAGACAGCTGAACCATGGGCCAGGGGGATTTCCCTCCAGCTATATTTAATTTCCTTCTCTGTCTAGACTCAAGACTTTGTCCTAAGAATGTTCTAGAATGTGGTGCTCTCAGTAGAAACATTAGAAGAAACAAGTAATACAGATGCTGACAGACATCCCAGGCTTTTTTCTTTAAGCATCCGCCTAAGGCAGGCCAACAGCCTGTGGTCCTACGACTCTGCATTTGGCGCTCTCCAGTCTTGTGTGTGTTCACCTGCCCTGGCTCCACGCATCAGCAGAAGACTTGGGATTCAAGGAAGGGCAGCCAGGCCTCTCTGTTGCAGTGCTGCATTCTCTAAGTCCTGAGATCACTGCAGAGCAACTTCAACACTTGCAGAGTTTTCAAATCCTGTCCAGTAGGTCTCTCTTTCCCTTTGAATTTGCTCTTGCCAGATTAACTTTGAATGTCAGTTTTGCTGTAAAACTAATTTCAGATATTCCTTTAAATAAAATACATTGTATCATCTAGCCAATTATACTTCAAGTGCAATATTTAAACCTGTAATTTCAGTATGTGGACAATATGAGGGGAAACTGTGACTTTTGAGAAATGTATAAAATGCAAACAAGCATAAGCAAACACTCCAAGGTTCTGAGGAAATCAGTGGGCAGAAGACCTCCCCAGTTATATCCAATTCTTATTGACTTCCCCAAATTTGAAAGATTATCTCTAATGTCTACCATCTACCCTGGAAGCACACAGTTTAGAGTGTTTGTATAACAAATGAAATAACCCAAAGTTATAATAATGAAAATAATAATTATAGTAAAATGTGTTCTACAAATGGATAATGGTATTAGTCCCTTTCCTCGTGTTATCACATTATTAGCTTATTTACTCTAAAGTGTTTTTGTGCAAATACTCATTTGGAATGGATGGAGAAGATTTCAAAATTATTACAAATTTAATAAAACCATGACTGGTATTAAATATGAAATCTGTTTTAAATGTTTTCATATTATTTGGCAATTTAACCCTACCCAAAGTGTAAATCTATAAAGCAATTTTGCTGCTATCATTAATTCTTCATGAATTAGCTGTGACTATCTGCTTTGCGCAGGAAGACTCTTATACATCTAATTAGTGCTAATAGCAAATGCCTTTAAAATGCTCAAATTGAAACAAAAAATATGACAGCAGTTATTCTTATCGGGAAAACGTGCAGACTCTAAGGCATTTTACTAGGGAGATAATTCAGCAGTCAGTTGAAGGATGCCGAGGAGTCTATCCATTTGAATGTGTGATTACTTTTCAGACCACCTATGCAAATCAGCCTCTTCAACAGTCCCACGTGTTTCTCAATAGGAAGGTGAGTTGGAATTTTTTTAATCCTGAATTGAAAGTAATGGAATATTGAGAGTGACGGACAGAAAGGAAACAGGGAAGGTACAACCACACAGCTAGTGCAGAAAGAAAACAGAGAGAAATAATCTGTTCAGGGCTCCTGCAAGGGGTAAGTGAGTTCATCAGCTATTGCTCTTTGGGAAATATTTTAGTGGTATTCACTCTGCTTCAGTTTTGTGACAGGAAATGGGAGAGATTGAGAGTGAAACATCTGTTCCTACTCCTAAGGAGTTCCCGTTTTACATAGACGATAAACACAGATACAGCCTGCTGGTAGCTAAGATGGCGTCTACTGGGGGTACGAAGGACCACTGCAGCAGTGTAAGCAAAGTTGCCCGGGGAATTCACAGGATGCTGAAGAATCCCAGACAGATGAGCTGTCTCTCGTTGGAAGAGTAGGAAGTAAAGCTGTCAGCATATACAAAAGCAAGAGCATCGAAACAGGATGCTGAGTTACAGAAAGTGCAAAATGCATGATCTGAAAAAACATGCTAGCTGCGTTTAAACAGAGTCCAGAAAGATGACTCAGTGGGTAAAGGCTCTTGCCACTAGCACTTGATGACCTGAGATCAGTTCTCCAACCCACCTAGAGGCGGAAAGAGACAACTGACTCCTACAAGCTGTCCTCTGATGTCTACATGCACGCCACGGCACGTGCACACAGGCAACAACAACAACACACGCACTACATAAATGTTGAAAAATACTTAAAATTCTTAAACAAACAAACAGTGGTCAGTTGCTGATTGTCATCCGAAGGCGAGAAAGCTGGATAAATTGCTCTGAGAGGACGGTGCCTCCAACACACGCGGTTCACAAAGCTATACAAAGCGTGCAAGCTCCACTTGCGGTGCTTTGAGTCTCGATACTCAGGACCTGAGCTTGGTGAGAAGCTAACCATCAGACAATGGAAGGGATGTCCGCAGGTGGGATGACCTGGGTTCCACAGTGAGTAGCCAATAGCACATCATGGAGAGGACATGGAACGCAAACGGCTGGCCTTACTCAATTGCAGTAGAACCGAAACAGGGTCTGGACCTGGTGCTATAAAGGTAGAGTCGGCTTTGTGGGTTTACGGTTTTAGATGCAGTGAAAAGGAAAGAAAGGGGGCTGCAGATGTAGCTGAAATTCGTTTGACAAATGGGACGTGCCTTGTGTCTAGGAGCTAGAGAGTCCCCCAGTCTATGAAGGATTCTTGCTCTAAATTCTCCTCCGTCTTTCTCCTGAACGCCAGCATCTCCTGGTCCCTTGTCTCCCTGACATTATCTGCATCACCCATCCTTCTGCCCCTGCTCCCCTCACCTGTATCATTCGATGTTCATCCATGGAGAGGTCCGTATTAAATATCGGGACAGCGGAGGTAAGGAAGCATCTGTGATCTGTTCTTTCATAGAACACTGTTTAAAATATGGAAGGATATTTGGCCTGTTATACATGAGAAAGTAAAGATTTACAGAGGAACTAGTTGGGCTGATATGAGTACCATTATCTACTGTTCTAGCTCAGCCCACCGCTCTCGGCTCCAGGGGGAAACAGCCGGGCTGATGGAAGATAGTCGTCCCCGGAGAAAGGGTCCTTCCATCTGACTAGTTCTCTGTAGTTTTCTCCATTGTCATTTTTATTAATAACAATTCAAAGTTTTACTACTTTTATCTCCATGCCAGATGAATTTAAGCTCCTAAAAACAGTGCCTCAGAAATACAGTTGGTGGCTGGCACCATGTCTCAGGAGTAAAAGTGTTTACCCCTGAGTCTGAAAACCAGAGTTTGGTCCTCAGGACTCGCAAGGCGGGAGTAAAGTCATGGCTCCTGACGTTTCCCTCTATACACAAGTGTGTCACTAGGCTCCATCCTCACCAATAAAAACAGAATGTAGAATGTTAAAAATAAAAATAACTTAAAGAAACATAGCTAAGAATGACTCATTCCCATGGCCTTCTTAACAACTGTAGACCATGTTTAAGATTCTTTTATTCATTTATTCTTTTATTCATAACACTATTGTAAGACATTTCAAATTCTTTATCTCAAAAAAGAGTGAAGGCTGTTTCCATTAATCACACAAAAGTTCTTGCCTAGTGCTTTGAAAAATCCTGTATTTTCTTTTTTACATCTTCTGTCTTATCCACTAACTAAAATATTCTTTTCATATCATTCATTTGGATCTTTAGCCCTTTCTATAATGGAGAAGAGCCCAGGTGTGCTTTCTAATCGTAGGTACAGGACCATTTCTTGGGTAGGATCCTGACCCTTGGGCTGCCACTATTTTCTTTAACGTGCTATGGGTTTGCCAAGTATAATGTAGGTGGAAATCAGTGGCTGTAAGAAAATGAAGGAAAAGACATATAGTACACAGGAAGGGAGGCTGCATCTGGGACTGTGTTCAAATGGGAAGAACTAGCTCTTAGCATAGGGGCCTGGAAAGGATCTTAGGAAGTCAAAGTCTTCCAGGATGTCCAGTAGAAGTAGCTGAAGTACCTAAGTAGGTCAGGCTTAACTCATGTCATTACTGCAATGAGTAATGAGTCTCTCTTTGACCCTAAAATTAAAGAAAAATAATCCTATACTCTCTGTGACTAATAATATGATTTGATGAACTAAGTTTATTTTTTTTTTTTTTTTTTTTTTTTTTTTTTTTTTTTTATTCAAGGAGAAAAAAATCCCTCATGGTAAGGTAACAGAATTTGGGGGAAACACTAGTCTTTCTCTTAGTCAAATCTGGAGAAGTTTCCACCATAGAACCTGTGAGTCAGAAAATAAATCTTATCTGATCCCTTCCTTCTCTGCAGAAGACTCATTCTCCAGCAAAGCACAGGGGTATTAATACACAGGTCCTCTGATCTCTGGTCATGTGACTATTCACACATCATCTTTGGGGTAATCCTGAAATCCTGCTGTAACTCACTTCTTTACTGAATGAAATGGCATTCAGAAGCTCACAGTTTGAATTCTCCTTTATCACTAAAAAACATTCTGTTTTCTGAAGAAAATCCTATCCTGAAATAAGTTGATCTTACCTATTATTCATTATTCTTTTGTAAACATTAGAACTGCTTTGTCCTTGTCTTTAATGACAATGATAACAATATAAAAATAAAGATTTATGTAACCCAAGGCACCAAATTGTGCAAAATATAAATGTTTAAAATTCATATTCTCTTTATTTTCTTAAATTTAAAGTAATTTAATACCATGATTTCCTTGAAATCATGTGTTCTGTTCAGATAATTTTCCTCTTTGCGATTTTGTATATCACCTATAATGCACCCCAATTTGGAAAATATTCAAGACACCTAACTAGGTAAGGTTATGTCACATTCAAGTAAAAAGGTCAGTCTGCATAACATATATATGCTTAACATATCCACCTTAAAATGTCTATCAAAATACTATGCATTATAATTCAACAGAGATACATAAATGCACAGTTCTATTTCCACAATGGACCTGTTAACATTGTATAAATAACAACGATGAATTAGCTAAATCCCTCGCCAGAAATCCAACCCACAAATAGCACACTTGTTGTACATTATCCTTCATG
The DNA here is from genome assembly GCA_026225945.1 of Cricetomys ansorgei. Lineage (NCBI taxonomy): Eukaryota > Metazoa > Chordata > Mammalia > Rodentia > Nesomyidae > Cricetomys > Cricetomys ansorgei. Next base: position 1,030,588 of record JAMJFZ010000185.1, on the reverse strand, counting down.
CAATTCTCATCATCATCTAGTCAGGAAAGTTTCCACCATACCAATCATCTACTTTCATAATTTATGATGATGTCAGAAACATTTTGATGCCCCCCCCCATGTAACTCACAATCTCTTAGAAGAATTGATGCAGAAATAGGGAACCCAGGTGTATTTATTCCATTCAATTTTGCCTTAAGGGAGCTGGGCATTCTAATTTTTCTTGCAAATGCTTTCAACATGTGCAATTAGATTTCTTCTAAAGGTCAACATGAAGAAAAGACTCTAGAGATACTGGTATTAAAACCTCAGTCAGGTGGTGGTGCACATCTTTAATACCAGCACTCAGTAGGCAGAGGTAGACAGATTATCTATGAGTTCAGGGCCAGCCTGGTCAACAGAGTGAGTTCTAGAATAGCCTGAGTTACAACAGAGTCTCATAAAACAAAACAAAACAACAACATCAACAAAAATCTCCTGCCTATTAGCACATCAGCCCCAAGGCATCCTCTCAGAACATTTAATTTACTCCAAAGTGTTTGCAGACACTTTCCTACTGACATTCTTGAGCTTTGTTTCCTGTTTAATACGATTGGCTCTTCATAGTAACAGTAGCACACGCTGTATGTATGGAACTGTAGAATTTCTAAAGGGTTTAGCATTAGTTCATCTCAAGACACATCTCAAGCTTGTCCACTGACCCTAAGGAGTGTGATTAAACACCAACACATAGCAGTCTAACTCTGATGAATAGATATAAAAAGCAAGACTACCTTAGTTCTAGTGTGACTAAACTTTCCCATTCCTAAATGTTAGAGCTAAGAAAAATAGGTTGCCATATCTCTTGAGTTGAACTTAGAAAAATAAACCAATTGCTCAAAGCATAGTACTGGTATCTCAATGAAAGTGGTGTAGGGAGGAATAAGCTTATTGATCAGTAATGACGGGGACACTGGTCAGATTGCTGGGAAGCAGCCTTCTTCTTAGGATGACAGAGTAACCCTGACGTCATGGCTGCATAGAAGATGTCTTGAGACATGATACAGTGCCTTGTCTTTTCCTCAGAGGGTTATGTGGTAAATAAACTAGAAACTTGTATTATTTGAAATGTGTAAGAGATAGTTCAGTTCCTAACCCAGAGGAGGAACCGTTCACACAGTGGTACTCGGTGGTCCTGGCTTTATCGTCATGGCACAGGAAAGCCAATATGGCACTAGCATTGCAGGATGTGTCTGTTTTGACCAAGAATGTTGTCCAGAAAAGATGCTAAGAGCTCGAGGTAGTTTCTGAGGAAGATGAACATTATACCCAGCCCATCAAGAGATAATGTTTGACTGCTACAAGTTCTCAGCTGTTGTGGAGATTTTCCAATGGGTTAAGATCAGATCATTCCTGTTCCCTTCAAATTTTACTAATTTACAGGCCAACTAGAATAATTATTTTTTTTATTGTCTCACTCAATTAAAAAAAATGTTATCTCAGCAAGGATTCCAAGATGGCGGCAGGGCAGACGGTAGAGCCCTATGGGGCTCTGGTGGTCTGCCCTACTTCCCCCCAATATGGTTGCCTCCAGCTCCTCACTTCCTGGTCAAGGAGGAACTATTCTGTCTCCCATGAGAGCGAAGAGGAAAGAGCAAATTATAGCAAGGTTCGCAGCAGAGATGTGCAGCTAGAGTCCTGGCAGGGTCAATGGTGGGGGGTCCCCTTGGGAGCCAGGGGTCACTGCCCCCTTCACCAAGTTCAGCAGAAGTTTTGGGAGTTGAGTGTAGTTGGAAGGACTACCAGACCTGGAAGACTGGCTGCCGGTGAAGGGAGAAGGGGAGAGAGGAAAGATGGAGGAACACAGCAGGATTCGCAGCACAGATGTAGACATAGAGCCCTGGGGTCCCCCAGGCAGGCAGGGGACACTGCCACCCCCACCTGCCCCCCGCTGCAGGCAGAGAGCATCTGAACTGGAAGAACAGTCACGGCATTGGCGCGACTAAGACGGCGAAAAAAAGAACTTGGGGTGAAGTGACACAGAGTTGGGGCTCTTTTTTTCTTCCTTTATAAAAAAGAAAAAATGGAGAACACAGGGATGATAGGGTGGAACAGGGGGTGGGAAGACCTGTTATCAAGATGCATTGTAGGAAATTCAAATTACTAAGACCCTGAAGAAACTTCTCTGGATTCCTTTCCAAACATGGGTTTAACAGTCATATAAATTTGGAGGGACGGGAGGATACACTGTACTTACAAGAAATTTGGAGATTTGCATTTAGTTGTTGGAAACTATTTCAACAGAACACACTGACTTCTTCACAGCGCTTCCTTCTGTGAAAAACTGGAGATAGCGTTTTTAACCGATACTTTTATTAATAATTTGAAAAAAAAGAAAAGAAATTATGTCAGACTCTAGGTTCTTGGACCTCACCCTGCACTCAGCAAGGTGATCCACTACCTCCAGCCTTGTGCCTTCATCCTGCATCCAGCTGCAGTCTCCCCACTCCATCATCAGGGAGGGCGCTATGAGCAGCAGCTGCAGCCGCAGACACAATGGCTCTACTCCCATATGTAAGGCCATGAAGCAGCCAGGCTGGTCCAATGGTGGCCACTTCTAAGATCTTTCCCAGAAGAGGCGTTCCTTAGCTAGGACATCTTGCCAATTGCTCTAGGTCAGGGTGATCCTGTGGTTTGTCGATGTGTTACTGCAGGAACCGCTCCGACTTCAGGTGGATGACCCCTGTCTTGCCCTCAGCACTGTTTGCCCAGCAAGCAGCGCTGCAGTCTGGGGACCCCCCCCTCCATGCCTCAGGGAGGGCACCAGGGGTTGTAGCCACAGCAATGTGAGCAGTGGCTCTGGTCTGGGAGTTGCCGTTTGGATTTCTTTAGCTTTCTCATTTTGACTAAACGTTTTTACCAGAATCCTCCCATAGAATTTCATTAAATCAAAGTAACCAAATACATTTCCGAACTACTTTTTACTGTGAGGTACCATTTACCGCTACACATGGAGTCTTCTGCAACAGCCTTCTGAATTAAGTCACAGCAGCTTTGCCTGGCTATTTATATGACATTACGCCTTTAAAAATTCAAAGATATATTTGGTTTTAGCCCTTAGCAATGACAATACTGTATCACTGTGTTGTTTGTTTCTTGCCTGTAGATCGGATGTGATTACTACTGTCTTGAGCAAACGCAGCTGTGAGCAGCACAGGAGAACCCCCAGCTGGCCAGGTCTGTTTGATTCCCCCTTGAAGTAGGATGGCTGATCCAGAAAAACTCATGAACCTTAAGAGATTCTCACACGCCAGCCTCCCCAGGTTGTGAAAGAAGTAAACAGTTGACTTGGGTGGTAAAGTACTTAAGTAGTTGTAAAGTACTTGTTTAGTTGTAAAGTACTTAAGAGACTTTCTAGCGGTATAAATGCCTTTGAGGTATTCCTGTTTTTCTGAATACCCTCAATAAACTCATTCATCCACCAAATTCCACTTGAACTGAATATTTTCTTTACTCTGTGCCCTCCCTAACTGGGGTGAATAGATGTTTGTATCTCGCCCAAGAAAAGTCATAAGACAACTTGAAATTCAATTTTAACGAGAAGCCTGAAGCATGGTTTCTCTTGTCCTTACCAAACTGGCCTGGAATTCTGAATCATTTCAATTATAGTTAAATTCGGGACAAGAAAATAATAAAGCAGACTGCCTTAGTTATGTCTCCTGTATCTACGATAAAGAATCCTGACAGAACAAATGCTGATATTGGCTTATAGCTCAACGTTACAGTGAATCAGGGTGGGGAAGGCACAACGGCATGTGCTTGCAGCAGCTGGTCACACTGGATCCATAATCAAGAAGCAGAGAACAAGGAAGACATCCGTATTCTCAGCTCACTTTCTGTATACAGCCCAAGACCGTAGTTCAGGAAATGGTGATATGCTCAGTGGATGGATTTCCCCCACCTCAGTTACCTAATGGACATAACCCCATGCAGGAGTGCCCAAGAGTCCATAACTCTACCGATTATCGAGTGGCCAGTGGACATTAACCATCACACAGTTTACATTAATATGTTGAAAACCTCACCACTTTAGTGTAATGCTTTGATACTTGTAGCATCTTTCTACAGCTGGTGACTTTACCTTCTACCCGTGTGTGTGTGTGTGTGTGTGTGTGTGTGTGTGTGTGTGTGTGTGAAAGAGAGAGAGAGAGAGAGAGAGAGAAGGAGATAGACAGAGAGACAAAGGAACAGAGAGGAGAAAGACAGAAAGAGACAGAGGCAGAGTAGTTTGTATATAAGAAATCTTCAAGTGCCTTGTTAGTGTACTGAAACCCAAGATTCTCAAATCAGGATCAAATGAATCCGTGAAAATTCAAAATATAAATTCCGTAATAAATTGAAGGACACAGTCATTCCACACATCAGGAAAAGGTCAAGGGATATCAATGGCAGTCAGTTCCCCAGGCCCTTTCATTCAATACTGCGTACATGACATATTCTCTGGCTCAGGAAAATGACATGATTTTCCTACTGAAGTTCATGAGATTTCCCTTAATGGTGGTGTACTCAAATTATGAAAGTCCCCCTTCCACATCTATAAAATTATGAGCTTGAGAGACATTTTTAGGGGAGAATGGATTGTGTGTTTGTTAAAAGCATTTAGCCATGTAAGCCAGCTATGGACATGCTAGAGACATGAATGCTACTTCAGAGCAAAACCTATTGGTTTGTTTACACAGGGCACAGTTTGCATGATTAGTCCAAACCACCCACTTGCTATTTTTCTCCTTCAAGTACTTATTAGAAGAAAAAAGAATGAGTGTACAGCCCAATGCCTGCTTTAATACCACCTTCCTCCCACGAAGTAATTGAACAAGGTAGAATTCTTTTTTTTTTTTCTGTTCTTGATTTGCTGTCTTTCTACTTTTTTCCTCAGAGACAGGGCTGTTCAAAAGTTCCCAGACAGATTTATGCCAAACAGTCCTGCTTACAAGTCACTTGGGAGGATATTTTTCTGGTTTTGTATAAATTATTCTGAACAATCTTCCTATAAAACTACAATAATGATAAATACCCAGTTTTCTGAGTTAACAGACTTAAGGAAATAAAGCATATTTTACTCTTCTTTTCATGACTCCAGGATGAGTCAATCAGTTTGCTTTTGTTATATTTGGAAAAACAAAGGGTCCGACTTTTGTTTTATGGTGAGAATAATGTCAAGGGGTATTTGGGCACTTCAGAAATGTACTCATTTCAGAGCCATGGGGACACACTATTCTATTATAGTATATACGGTAAATGACTTCTCATTCAAGAGCTCTGGCATCAGGAGAATAATTATTGTCTTCACGAAACTAAATAAAATGGTGTATCTATGGATCTCACCTTACCAGAGGTAAGAGAAGGATCTAAGCATGAAAGATGTGTCCTTTCTTCTGGCAGCAGAATGGAAATATTATTTGGTGTGCTTTTTTTTATTTTTTTCTCTAAAGTACTCAAACTGTGCAAATGTAAAGTTTCTGGAAGCAGCTGCAGAAGCAGAATCCCCTTATATCGAGCAAGGGTGAAATACTGCCCTTTGCCTGTGCAGACAGTTAACAGCCTCAATCCAGTGTGACAGGAGGGTCCGTGTAGCCAGACAATACACCCAAAATGCATACCAAGCCACATTAAACAAAGGGCTCTTGACTTTGAGGCTCTAGATGACCAGCTGTGTTGGTTGAGAGGGCAATGACTACAACAGCATCGATGGTCAAGGTGTGGTCGCTAATATTCCAAGTTGTAGTTGGCAGTGTGTAATTGGCTTTACAATAAGAGCACCCAGATCACAAAGTCTTCAAAGTGTGAATTTTAATCTAATGATTCTGTCAAACTTACTCTAGGGTATGGCAGGAAAGAACCAAGAGAGGGAAGAAAGGAACACATGTTTAAAAGGTTTGGGGGTTACAAAGAAGATATGGGAAAAACTTTGGAATCCCAAGACTTTCCTGAATGTAAACAAGTGTAAGGTCGCCATGTGTACATGTTCAGGTTTTACCGTTGTGAATTCTGTCCGGGGTGTACACTGTGTTAGCCTAGCCCTTAGAGGCAAAGCTGGTGACGGGGAAACTAAATAGTTCAAACGCATGTAGACAAGGCTGAGGGTATTTAAATACAGCCTAATGTACTCTTTGAGTATTTGGTTCTCTGGTATGGTATAAATTACTAAGTAAAAAGGGATCCCTGACTTTGAGCCACACAATCAGATTGTAGTGCAGTAAGGGAGAGACTTAGTGGGTCCTAAGCCATAACTGCACTGAAATGCTGAGGTATCTGACAAGATACCTCTCTCACTTGCTCAGGTCCTGTGCCTGCTTTGAGTTAGGAGCTCATCAGCCTGCACACTGTGGTCTCCGTGGATGGGGAGATGCTGTTGCTTACAGACAAGTTTATACTCTGTGTGATTGGATAAGCCACCAGTTCTTTTGTGTGTCTTGGAAGCACTCTTATGTGTCCATGCTGCCTTGCTGGTAAACAGAACACTAACTGAGAAGGGAAAGCCCGAGTGTTCTGGCGTGCTTGCTGTGGTCCCACGGCAACCTGTGATTGTTATCGAAAGTGGAGGGGACAAGTGTCCATGCAGCTTCCTCAATGCGAGCACTTACCCTTTATTCAATCTCTCCTTTGTCCTGCTCTATGTGAAACTATTCATCAATATTCCTACTATTAATAAATATTAATCTATAAAATTAATATTAAAATAGAAAGTGATAAGATATTCAGACAAGTAGAAACATATTAAAATCCTTCTGTATTTTCTCTGAGGAAACAACTACCTTAGGCTAAAACATTGAAAATCTTGGTCTTCTATCTATAGCTAGTTTTACTTAACTTTAATTAGCTAGGTAATTGTGAATAAAACAAATGTTACTAGTGACAAATATTCTTAGATGAGCCTCCTGATTTGTGAAAATCACATAAATCATAGCAAATTCTAGCTCAGTTTCCTCAAATCTAAGCAGATTGGCTAATTGTTAGACGTATTGTTTATAATGGATGCCAGGATTATAATATATATATATATATATATATATATATATATATATATATATGATGATTCCAATATAGAGTGGATGATTCCAGGACAGATCTTCAAAAGCCTACAATTCCCTCCTTCTGAGTTTGTTTGTGATGGTGTTTTAAACTAGATTCTCAAAAATCTCTTAATGAAAAACACCAAGAAATGTTTGGCAAACACAACGAATATTCTCCTAAATGAGTAACTGAACTGGCTAGAAGTAAGACTAGTCTCCAGAGGCAGGATTCAAAGACTGACAGGAATCAGAATGGCAGACTGATGTGAAAGCTCCAGGCGCCCTAGGGGAGCTTGTCATTCTCAGAACCCAAGCAGTGCAGGCTTTAATGGCTGTGCTTGAGAAGAAGAAATGACCTTGAGCCCAAGCCCGATGATGCGTAGGAACAGTGCCTGCTGCAAAACGCAGGACTCAGAAGCACAGTGCCCCATTGAAAGGAAAACTAGAAAACACCCAGCAAAAGAGAGAGTAGTGGGAAAGGAAGCTAATTTATCATAGCCTGAATTGCTCTAAGAAAAATAGAAGTATCCCAAATACTCAGTAGTAGAAGTCTTTCTTACTGTGCATTTGGTGAGTGAAAACTAAGCTTAGTTTCAGACTTTGCTTAGTCCCCATAGGTAAATCTTTAATGTGGGTAACCTCATAATACACACTTCCTAAAGGGAAGCAACCTCTGGTAGGATCAGCAGCATGGTGAAGAGTCAAGTGAGATCTTGTAGAAATACAGTTAGAAGAATCACTAGACATACAATACACATTTAAAATGATTGGGTAAATATGGTAAGTTATCAAAACTTGAAAGAAGAGTAAAATGCTAAAAATGTAAACCAGAACAATAAGTAAAAAATGAGTAGAATTTACAGGGATAAAGTATGCTACATATGATGGAAATGTCAGAAGTACATTCACATTCAAAACATAAAGGTGGGACTGTAAACCAGGTCAGAAGATGCCCACAAACTGCCCAACAGAGAGACAGAGCTGAACTCTGAGAGCTTGAGGCTAGAACAATTTGAATTAAAGAACGAAAAACAGAGGAGACATTAGAGAAGAGCTGAAAACATTTTCATAATTGATGAAAGAGCTGAATCTTCAGTCTCAGAAAGACATGAAAATGTATTTTATCAAACCTGTAAAGCACCAAAGACAGATTTCCACAGCCACTAAGGAGAGGAGACAGGTGACCTGCGAAACAATGCCCAGCCGTGGCAGAAAACAAGAAGTTTCTGTAATATATTTAAGTGGGAGCAAAGCTGTATCCCCATCAGAGGTGAGCTTGTGTATGGGGCTGTCCTGGAGCTAAGAAGACGTTGAAGTGTGCTTTGAACCCCAGAAATCTCTCCCTGAGAGCTGGAAGTGTTTAGCTGCTCCCCCTTTTCCTTAGCCCTGGCAAAATTCACCAAAATTCTAAATGCTGTCTGCTTCACAGCAGGTCACTGACAAGAATGTAGCCTGGTTAGGGCCTATCTGAGCACTGTAGCTGGAAGGCCGAGGGCTGAGCCCATTTTCTGATAAGGTGTCTTCCTCTTTCCCTTGTGAGACCACACCTTCTACAGAAGGTACTTTTCCATTACTTTGACCCTTAGAATGACAATGAGCCCCCCACATGCAAATGCGGCTACTCTAGTATCCCGGTCTTAACCAATGGTCCCCATCCCTGGGTGCCAAGAACCCTCCCCCATCCTTTTCTCTATAAATGTAACCACCTTGCTTTAATGAACTGAGATGTTCCACTGACAACAGTCTCCCAGCAATTCTGCTTCCTATAGTTCTCAGCCTTCAACTGAAGACCTGCCTAGACCCAGCATGGACCTGCCCTGCACTTTCTTCCCTGAAGCTGGGCTGATGGCTAGTGGGTTAGCTCTCCATGGGGAGGGCAGCCGATAAGGAATCCACACTTGTGAAGACCATATTTTTTTTTTCTACCAGAAAAGAATCTCTTGTTTGGTAAATAATACAATTCTTTAAGTTGCCAAATTGTTTTTTTGTGTTCTTATGGGAACATTTAAGCATGTACCTGAATGTCTTGTATCTGAATACTGCTCATTTGATCTTCATTTGCTTTGGTAAATGAAGAAGGATTTCTGCCTAGATAGCCTGCTCTAGAGACAATCTCTCTTAAATTGTCCTTGATGTAGAAACCAAGGAAGCCAAAGCACTTGGGGTCAACCAGTTTAAAGAGGAGCAGCTCTGTTCCTCGCAGGCAGTCATCTGGGTGTCAGTAAATGTAGATGTTGATTCAGGTTCAAAGGGAAGTTTATTCTTTGGTTAATTCAATCCCCAGTCCTAGTCCTGGAGCCCTGGAGCATTTCAGCCTCTGTGTGATCTAATAGAATGCTTCAGCCTCTGAGCTGACTGAGCTCACTCTGACATGCTCCTTCTGAACTCAGAGCTGCACTGAACTCAACTGACTCTTGTGGTTCAAAACACTTACTGTTCTGGCTCAAACTCTACTCCAAGCTGACTGGTTCAAATTGACCTGAGCTGGCTAATTGTTTCTGACCAAACTCTTCTGACTCTGGCAGGCTGTGGCTGACTCCTGTCACTTTTCTGACTTAACTACTCTGCTCAGCATTAAACTGACTCACTCTTCCCTTCTGATACTAACTTCTGCTGAGCTGCCTCTGTGTCTCTGCCTAGGACTCCAGACTGCTTCTGTGTCTTATTCTGACTCTCTGAGCTGAGAGCCTGCTTTTCTATTATGAGTGTTGGGCATGTCCTCACTCTGCTAACTCTTCACTTTGCCAGCCCTTCACTCTGACTCATCTGAGTGTCATTTCCTGTCTGACACTGACTCCTTCTGAGCTCTGCTTCCTGTCTCCCAAGTGCTAGGATTAAAGATGTGCACTACCACTGTCTTCTGAATACTGGGATTAAAAGTGTGTGCTACCATGGTTTTCTGAATACTGGGATTAAAGATGTATACCAACATTCTTTCTACCTTAGAGCAGCCATGTTGCCAGATCAAAAGATTGAATATCCCAGTGCAATTAAACACCATCACTCTTTTGCTATACATTTGATATATCTTTCTGAACCTCTTTTATAAAATGAGTTCAGTATTTCTTTCAGCAGTGTCCCTTTATTGAAATTTCTCTGGCTCACAGACCAAGGCTGAAGTATGGCATGAAGGTCTGTTACCTTCATGTTATCCTCTCTGGATCCCCTTCTGATGCAGTTATTACCCAGTACTCCTGTTGCTCTTCATCCCCATAGGCTGAAATGCTTGCTATTCCAGAATGAGTAATATACACATTATCTCTTCGTACACACAGCTACTTTTGCTTAATGTCTATTTCTTCCCTTTAGACTAACATTACTTTCTACCCAGCTCTTCTGTTTAATCATGACAGCTTTCTATAAGCCTTCTCCCTTGTCCACCAACCTGTAGATTAAACAATTTATTCATGCCATAATTTTAAAAAACTATGAAAACTCTTACAACTAACATTTCTGAAGGTTTATCATATATATCATGTTTGTGTGCTTATCTCTCTCAACAGATATTAAAATTCTAGAGGCAGGAACTACCAAACAGATCTAGCACAGATTTCAACATGAATGACTTTATTAGTATCTTATGAGCAAAAATAATGTTGCTAATGGGAGGGACAATAAAATAAACAATATATAATTATGACAGGGTATGTCAATTGAACCCTTATTCTGAACCAGGTATGAGATGTGCCTGAAACAAACTCTCTCTCCATTGCTTTTATTCTTTACTGGTTTCTTTAACTCCTTCTGTCTTGAGCAACTTACAGAGCATACCTTTGAATGAGCATGTGCAGAACCATATTACCAGTGCCTCCTCTTTCAAGCTACCCACAAACTCAAGAAACCTAAACTATTCTACTTGACACAGGCTAGGGGTGAAAGTCCCTATCGCTTGGTGACAGTCCCCTCAATTTGTGAGATCATGGAGGGAGTTTGGGTAGTCGTTTTTGTTGTGAGTCTTTAGAGAGATAAAAATTGAAGGGGAAAACTAATATCATTTAATCGTATTAATAAAAAGATGTATAAACGATTGTAAGAGCCAGAGGTTTAAGAGGAGCAGGGTGAGACAACGACTTCCTTGGAGACATGAGGACCACAGCCTTCATGGGCTCACAGACATTGTGGTTGCCTGCACAAGACCTGCACATGATCCAGCCAGTCAATTTTCCAACATGGAGAGAAGCAGGCTTATGAGCCCTCACTCTTAATGAGGAACTACTGACAGTTGCTGGCTGCCAGAGAAGAGTCCGTTTTCTTTGAGAATATAGCCTCTGGTAGGTTGACTATGTCTCAGGGGATAGCGCCACATCCCCAAGAGTGTGTAAACATCACAAATCAGATGTAGTGGGTTATTGTTTCTGAAAAGGAGGGGAGAGCTGGCGGTGGAAGCACATGCCATTAATCCCAGCACTTGGGAGGCAGACACAGGTGGGTCTCTGAGTTCAAAGCCAGCCTGGTTTACAGAATAAGTTTTAGGACAGCCAGAGTTACAACAGAGAAGCCCTGTCTCAAACAAACAAACAAACAAACACACCAAACAAACAAAAGAGGAGAGGAGATGAAGCTGGAGGAGGGTGAAGGGTGGATCTGGGAGGATTCAGGGAAGAGTGGTGTGAATGTGATCAAAATACATCAAATGTGTGTGTGAAATTCTCAAAGAATTAATTAAAGCATTATAGTTTTATTTTTTTAATAACAATAAAGAAGCTAAAATAGTAAGTGGTTGTGATAGATTTATTTTTTATTAATGTTTGATTTCAGAAATAGTTTGTGGGTTACCTAGGGAGCAAGGACCTGTAGAGAGCTTTTCAGGATAGTTGCTTCAGTGTTCTAAGGGCTTGAGCCAACCCCAGTTATATAGAAGGAAATCATCCAGAATCTCTGGCTACCCTGAAGGTAGCACAGATTGTCACCTGATGTTCAGACTCAAACACTTCTGGAACCTTAGATCAAGAAGTGCATAGCAATGTCACCTGCCCGGTGTAGCATACCACCTTATCCTCTGAAGCTTAGTGAAGTTATATGCTCAATAGAGCCGATGGTGAGATGAATCAAATAGAATTGTCCTTGGAATGATCATACATATGTATTAACAAGGACTTTTTAAGACGCCTTTGATAATAGCAAGCTACCAGGTTGAACTGGTTATGAATCCATGTGTAGAAAGGATTCAGTCTTTTTATCATCTTTCAGGAGGCACAATTAAAGCTAGAGCAAAGGGCAGTCATTTCTGCAGTTAATTACTTGTTATTCACTTAAGTATGATATCTCTTTCATTTAAAATACTTTTTTTTTAATTTAATGACTATCAACCTTTAAGGGGATGCATATTCAAAGTGCTATACATTAAAATATTTTGAACAACAGTCGGTAGTTAAAAAATTCGCCTATTTTGAAGGGTATAAATTCACCAAGTAAAGCCTGGCATCTGAATTGAAAAAAAGAAACATGCCGACCATTTGAGTATGGAACGAATCCGGTGAGAAACGTGAACCTAAACTTCTTGAGGTGAATGTGTCTCTTATATGCTTTAAATTCAACAAAGCATGATGCATTTGTTTATTAAGTATTAATTTATCTGACAGAATAGAATTATTATGCCACATATGAATAGAAAAAAAATAAATGTATGCTAATCACATTTCTTATAATTCTGAATTTGAATCCTAGACTCTAGGGTGATGAAGCTATAAGATTTGAGGGAAATTTCTTGACTTCCCCTCTAGATAAGAAGACATGATTGTTCACTTTAATGGTATTTTTTAATAGTATTAAATTAAATCACATAATTGTATTGCCTGTCTAGTAATAAATACTCAGTAAACATGTTTTGTGTTTTCATAAAAACTGTATAATTACATTTCTAGTGAGCCTTCAATTTCTGACTTTTTCCCAATGGTGCTGAATTTCATTGCTGTAACAAAATACCTGATAAAAAACAAGTTAGAGAAAGTAAGGATTATTTGATTAGTGACTAGAGAGGGTACTGTCCATCAGGAGGGCAAAGGCACAATGGCAGGGGAAGGTGGTGGCTGCACATCACTTCTTCAGTCTGGAATGCAAAGAGAGGAGCGATGGCGCTCAATAGGCTCCATCCACTTTCTCTTTAAATCATGCGCCCACAGTCTGTGTTTCCCAAGTTCAGGGCTGGTCTTCCATCTTTGCCTAAACATCCCTGGATGCTCCATCACAGACGCACCCAGAGGAGTATCTCCTAGGTGATTCTAAATCCAGTCCTGCTCACAAGGAAGATGAACTACAACAAACCCTAAGGAAGGGAGAAATGACTAGTTACTAATGTTTCCATTTTGACCTAACTCTGAAATTTTCAATAACAAAATAACCGAGGTGTCATGATGGCACTTTTGGTGCTTTGTTCAAAAAAAAAATCTTTGGCTTTGATGATGGGAAGTTAGGCTGTGCCAATGTCAAATTGTCTCAAAATGTCTAATATCAAGTGAATAAAGGAAGTGTTCTTTATGAAAGATGTCACATATCTCTGACACCCGAACAGTACCATATTGCGGTAAGAATAAATGAATGGCCCACCAGAGGAGAAGCAGGCCCAGAATATTTACGTGTGTGAATATGTTAAAGTCATATGTTAAAGAACAACTGTTCAGTAGTTGAATTGATAACAACTGGAGGCACAGAATTATAACCCAGACTCATTACCGAAATAAAACTACATGTTGCACGGACTAACATGTTGCTTTAATAAACAAAGCAAAGCAAAGGGCTTTTGAGGCAAAGAAGATATACTAATACAGAACTCCCTAGCAAAGTTCCTGTGCACACAGGTAGTGATGTTAGAATCCTGTGTGGGAAAGAATGGAATTACAGGAGAGAACGAAAGGGACTTTAGGATCTTTGTTAAACTTCCTTTTGTATTAACTGTTGTTAAGTAAAACATATTCATAGACTATGATGTATAAAAAACAGTTTCAGAAATGTTCACGCTAACATTTCGTGGAGGGTTTTCTTTAGAAATGTGGCGGGTCATTGAGTGAGGTTATCTTTTATCTTCTATTTATTTGGGTCATTGTCTTCACCAGGCCCTGATTAGCTCTTCCTAGATTATTATTTCCCTCTGCAAGAAGCTTAATACTTCCTCCTGTGTATTTCCTGCCTTGAATTCCACAACCTGCGCAAACAGAAAGAAATGTTAATCACTTCTCTTTCCAAGCCCGAAATAGAACAGCTAACCTAGAGGAGCTGATCTTTTCCCTCTAAATAACAAATTAATTCTCTTAGATCTCTTTTCCCAAGACACATGCCTTTACTTTTGCTTTGCACCTTGCTGAACTCTGTGTGGTTTCATGGAACGTTCTTGAACTCACAGACCAAATGGAGTCGCTCAAGTAAGGAAGTAGCTGGTTACCTCCATTCTAACAGTTCTCATCCTTGATCTTCTGAACTTATGTTGTGATGCATGTATTTCATTTTCTTTAATGATGGAAGCAGTTCTAACTGTTCCCCCTTTGCCAATCCAATGAAAGCTCACTTTGTATCGTGTTAGTTATTTTGCAGATCGAGATTCACCCCTCGTTAAATCCATCCCCAAGGTAACTCAAGAACAGCCACTTTGCTCAGGTGAAGGGAGAACCTGTAGCAAGGTAGCAAGTGCTCTTTGCACTAGCAGCTGCATGCACTATGAGCATTCAGAGAGCCAGTGCTTGTGTGGTGGAAATATGCATTTCCTCACCTTCAAGTAGTGAGTTCCAGATCTGGTCAGATAGACATAGTTTCATGGTCAAAGCTGTTTATTCTTTGAGTAATTCATTCACCAGTCCTAGTCCTGGAGCACTAGGACATTTCAGCCTCCATACAATCTAGAATGTTTAAGCTTCAGAGACTTACTGCCGACTGAGCCACTCTGACTAGCTCATTCTGAACTTAGAACTGCATTGATCAACTGACTCGCTGTTCTGGCTCAAACTTCTTCAAGCTGCTGGTTCAAACTGACCGTCTGATCTGGCTATTTCTGACTGAACTTTTCTAACTCTGCTGACTCTGTCTGACTCCTACAACTGCTCTGCCTGAATTGCTCTACTTGGCTTCAAACTGACTCACTCTTCCAATCTGATATTGACTTCTTCTGCTGAACTGCCTCTGTGTCTCTGCCTCAGACTCCTTAGACTGCTTCAGACTGCCTCTGACTTCTGTGTCTCTGCCTCTATGCTTTATCCTCTGTTTTTCTCCTGCAGTCTTCCTGTTTCTGAAACTGACTGCTTCACAATGCTCCTTTGTCTCTGCCCATGTCTGTTATCCTCTTTTTGTTTCTTCTGACTCTCTGAGCTGATAGTATGCTTTTCTATTGTGAGAGTTGGGCATGTCCTCACTCTGACTCACTCTGACAACTTCCTCTGATTTGTCACTTTGCCTGCCCTACTCTCTGACACTTATTTCAGAGGTCACTGCCTGTCTGACAGTGACTCCTAGACTCTGCTTCCTGTCTCTCAAGTGCTGGGATTAAAGGCATGCACCACCACTGTCTTCTGAATACTGGGATTAAAGGTGTGAACTAACATTCTTTCTACATTCCATTAGGACAACACAGGCCTCTAAGTGTGATCCCTTCATATAGACCCTTGGATTTGATCCTTTCCTAGCTATCACACAGCCCTTTTAATGTGATCCTTTCCCAGAGCAGTCATGTTGCTGGATTAAATGATTAAATATTCCTCTTCATGGTAGTAAAGGATGAGCACTGGAGTCAGGCTACCTGAGTCTGGGTACTGGTCCTGTCTCCTTCTGACTCTTAGATATTAGGCACAAACCTGAACTGCCATTTTAGAGACTGTCAAATTAAGATTAAAAACAACAACAAAGCAAAACAAAACAAATAAAAGCAAATCATACCTTACACGTTTGTGCAGATTAAATGGAATAATGATCTATGACAACTTTTGAAGATTTCCTGATATTTTGGGATCATTTGCTCCCAGGATTGTTATCCATGAATTTAACTCCTTTCATGTAGTTACTGATAAAACAGTGTGATTTCCCCTAATATATTTTGCAGGACTGATTGGGACCAGGTACTTGAGGATGTAACATCTGGAGATCTGGTCTTTACAGAGGCAAATATACTTAGCAGATTTTAGGTGAGACCTATCAAAATATGATTGTGGAATTATAGAGGCAGGAACAATGTTTATAAAGGAACAGAGGGAATGTCATCTGGGAACAGAGCAAGGCATTTGTTGCTCTCTAGCTGAGGAGAGCAGCCTTAGGAGAACGTGTCCTGCCTCCTGTTTCTACCTTCAGAATCCATCCAAATCTCAGCTCTGCTTTGAAGAATCAGCTTGTTCTCCATTGCCAAACCACCCCAGTTCCAGCTGTATCTGTGTCCTTGCCTGAAGACTTCCTGTTTTGTTTCACTCTTGTTTCTGCTTTCGGTGGAAGTCTTGCCTTCTTCGCTTTGGCTAATCCTCACACAGAGGATTCGAGCATTCATTCCATCGGCTGTTCATCCCAGAGAGAGAGCATGTCTTCCCAGATGTCCCTGTGTCACGTTCGGTAGAGCTGGGTCACTTCCCAACACACTGGAGCTTCTGTACATAGACGGTAAAAAATGGATAAGAAATCCAGGTGTTTGTGCAGTAAAAACTGGCATTTGCTGCTGTGATCTTTCATTCCTTCTGCATAAATTGTAGCTGAGGCCATTAGCTTCCCCCATCACTTGCCTCTCCCTGAATCCAAACTGTCACAGAAAATTCCTATCGTATATCCAAGTCCATATAACTGCAAAGACAACAAAAAGGAGGCTAAAACAAAAAAGATTATCAATGTGAATATACTTATGTTATGTATTTATTATTATTGTATATATTTATGATTATGTACACATGATCATGTGTATGTGTATTGTTCATTTGTTTTGAGAAAGGTTTTCACTCTGTAGCCTAAGCTAGCTACAACTCACTAAGTGGGCTAGGCTTCAACCTCACAGCAATCCTGCCTTGGGTTCCAGAGTGCTGGGATTACAAATGCGACCCCCCTGCACCTGGATTATTTCTTTATGCAGAATTGTACGGGTTATCTGGCGTTAGTGACTCGACTCGACAGCTTTCTGAGACTTCCAAAGGAAAAAGAGCCTCACCAAGTCTCCATGTCAAAGAAATATCTTAGGAACGAGGGAGAGAGCAGGATGGGGAAACAGCGCCCAGTAAGATCAAATTTGATGTCATCATTGAACTATGAAATTAGATGTAAGAATGAATCCGTAGGAACTGGAAAGATGGCTCAGCAGTTTAGAGTACTTGATGTCCGTGCCCAATTTTGGTGCCCAGCACCCATGTCAGATAGTTCACGACTGCTTGTAACTCCAGCTCCAGAGAATCTGACCCTCCCCTCTGCGCCCCACAAGTCCCTGCACACATGTCCACACTAATAAATAAAATACAACACTTAAATGAATACATCTATTGAGTCCTCAAACTAACAAGATCTCCTTTTGTTGTATTTGTATGTGCAAAGCACGTTAGGGAGCAAATGCTTCCTGATGGATTTAAGATGGATCTTGACAGACAGGTAAAGGATAATCTCAGGGGCAAGTATACAGCAAGCTAAATGTGTGTGGGTGTGTGTGTGTGTGTGTGTGTGTGTGTGTGTGTGTGTACACAGAAAACAGTTACCTTCAGGGATTAAAAGCCATACAAGAAAAAATATAACACAATGCACAATGTAATTCCCCTCTGTGTGCTATTTCCACAGTTATAATAAGGCAAGCACTAAATATTGATTTAGACCAAAATGGCAATATATTTTTTTCAGTAGGATAAAGAAAGGGGAATTGTGTAAGTGCGTATGAGTGGAGAACAAGATCCAGATTCTGATCCTCTGTGGTAGAAAATCAATAAACAGTCGTTTAAACTGAAAATCAAGGCATGGCACTATTGCAATATACGTTATTTAACAACATGGCCATAAGCAACAGGAAAATCAAAAGTTAAGAGTAGCTGCTTTTTGAAATAGCACTCTTTCGGTGGTTTTTATTATGTCTTGCAGTACTTTGTGATCTTCAAAAATATATATGCACATATATTTTTCTTTGATGAACTATACATTACATTCACAGATACTAAATACAATTGATTTTAGTGGTCTCTTCAGTATGTTTGAAACTGGAAGATCTATATGTGAACCTTTGTTCACGCTGACATTTCCAATTTGCTTTTGCAGATTTTTTTTTTTTGTACTTTAATCTTTAAGCCGAAAGAATCATAAAAGTCAAATACTTAATTCTTACCATCTTAATTGACAACAATTGTAAGTGTATAATCCTTCCCAGTTTATCTGGTTTGATTGAAATAGTCAATAGAATAAGAGGGAGGACCCAGGGCGGAGGGTGGAGAGAGCTGCGATGAAGTAGACGCACGATAAATGCCACCGAGAAAGAGAGGCCAAAACAAAGCCCAGATAAGGGGAAACTGTAATGTAGTCCACAGTCCCCAGGATTGGAAGTCTGAGATTGAGCCACTGATGTCTAGGGAGGGTATTTGCATGGAAGAATGCAGCCAGGTCACCACCACCACCCCCCAAACACATACACAGAGAGACAGAGAGACAAAGAGAGGGAGAAAGAGACAGAGACAGAGAGACAAAGAGAGGGAGAAAGAGACACAGAGACACAGAGACAGAGAGACAGAGAGAAACAAAAAGGGAGAGAGAGGCAAACAGAGAGTGATAGCACATAGGTCCTAAGCTGGTTCCCTAAGAACCCCCATTAGACAGTTACAGCTACAAACACCGACCCACCCAAGAGAGGATTGCCTAATGAACTAATCCCACTATAAAAATACCCTAACTGCACTGCACTGTTGGACACTGAATTCCAATGCATGACTTTCAGGGAACATGTTCAAACCACAGCAAATAGGTATCGAAGGCAAGAAGGTAAAGGGAGCTTTTTCAGTCTTACATTTTAGCATTTTAATTTTCTAAATCTTGCCCAAAGTTACATACAGGAAATTAAAGGACCCGAGATAAATGAATGAAATTCTATCTTTCTCTGAAACCTCTGTTTTCTTCCATGTGCCAAAAGCTGGCTTAGGGCAATTAGAAACGTATCCTGGCATTTGCTTCTGGTTACCACGGCTGCCAAAGACAGCAGCAATCCATGCAGACTTGGTATTCTTAAGGATAGAACCTAGACAATATTTTCCCCAAGTGATATTCCTCCTGTCTCTGTGAATCTTTATGGCAATCAAAGGAGAAATGTAAACATATTCGGACCCTCCATATGCGTCTGTTTCACTACCTTTGTTATAGGATTAACACACAACCTTCTTCTAAACCATGGCCTAATGGAAACTGTATGTTGAAGGGAACTTCAAAATGGTCGGGGTGGTGGAGGCGCAGAGGGGCGAATAATTTCTGCGAACATCATAAGGACTCTTTGAAAATCCTTGGCTATTAACTAAAGAATGAGATTAGACTCATGTCAAACTTCAAAGCTCCCTCCTAACTACCTATTTTAAAAGGCTTTTCTCTGGAAATAAAATGGTTTCTTTTTTCTTTACAACACAGTGAGAAATATATTTCTGTTCATTTATATCTTTTTTTCTTTAGGGTGAAATATTCTTTTGAGTTTATATGAGAGAATAAATTCTTGTCCTGCCCTTTCTTAACAACGATTTTTTTTTCAAGGTAATAAACCAAAATACATGTAAACATTTTTTTTCTGATTTGTGATGAGCAGTCAATAAACAGAAAATGCTAATCATACTAATTTCTTCTCATAGCAGAGTGATGCATAAATAATCTATTAACATGCAAGGGCCAGCAGGGTTAAGCTGCTAAAACACTGTCATTGATTTCTCCCTTTCCTCCCAAGCTCATTTCTGACTCAAGTGCTTCTACCTAACCCCCTTTCCATTATATTGTAAAAATTTGCTCCCTTGAGCATCTCTGTGAAGCTCTGCTCTTAAAACATTAATTAGAGGGAGGTGAAGTGTTTGACTAATCAGCAGAGATGTCTGTAGGGCTCCAATGCTGAGTGACAAATGTCAATATGTGCTCTGGGTTTGTTGGATCAACCAGCCAATATGAAGAAACTGATCCATCATCCTGTCACCAATTCCCAGAGCATCCTAGAAGCCTGCCAATTAAAAAAAAAGTTGTAATCACAATATATCACTCAGCCACTACCGCAAGAACATGATAAATAGGGACCTTTTTCTCCCTCTCTGTTGAGTATTTGATGTCTATTTTGTAAATTTATTCCATTTTTAAGTTGATGCAGAACTCAGATCCAAAATGAAAAAGGAGAGCACCTTAAGATATATATCCCTCTGTTCTCTTTCCTGAAGCATAAATTAACATTTCGTCGAGTAGGTGCAAATCCTAGTAGACACTTGAAAAATGACACAAATGGCTAGAAGAATAACCTGCCTTATTGGGGCCTGGCCCATTTAATAGCTCTTCTTCTCTACAAGGGCAAAGTTGGGAGTTTTCTTCGGTGAATATCCAGTGAAATGTAGAAAAGTATGCAACATAAAATCCATCAATATTCCTATCTCTTATCGCACTGAAAGGTATGCTACGCAGATCTTTCTAAGCCACAGCTTTTGCTCCACTTCTCACCACACTGCTCTCTCCAGCTGTTCTAACTTTAGACAGTCCGCCTCTCTGAGGCTGCCTTTCCCTTTGTCTGCAAGGCTCTTGACCTGTGTGGTATTCAGCTAATTCTACAGAGCTCCCCCAGACTTGAATTAAATACTGTTTAGCCTCATACCTTGACTCCCACTCAAGGCTGAGTTAAGCACACATTTTTGGGTTTCTTCTCTGATCTTCTGGAGGTGGTTGATGATTCGATTAGAAACTAATTGCTTTAATCCTTTTGATTGTCATGTGGTTTTATCTATTTCCCTCTTACAGTAGAAGGAGAGCACGGACATTTCCCCTGTATCCCAGGCACAAGCATACGGCCAATACTCCATCAGCTCTGGTAGCATATCAAACTAGTCTTGAAACTTCAGTGCTTTGAGCTCATAGCAGTTAACTATCATCTCAGAAACAAGCCACGCTCTTTCCTCACAGTGTCCTGAGAAAAACCTGGCTGCTCTCCTTGTTTTTAACTCCCTGTTGAGCGGGCCTCCCCTCCTTCATTTTAACACCTTCCTATTCATGTTTCTTCCTGTATGCTATTGCTCTTCCTTAACTCAGGGACTTTGTACACAGCCAACTCATCTCTTAATCTTTATTCTTAAAGGCAGCTCTGGCGGGGGGGACATGTTTATGATTACTTTCTATTCTAATTTGTTTTCTAGAGGCGTGATAAATCACTGCTCACAAACAACTTGGGGGAGGAAAGGCCTTATTTCAGCTTATATGTTAAAATCCACCAAGTAGAAACCATAAAGGAATTCTGTTTACTGGATTGCCCCCTTGCTCTCTGATCAGATAGTACACACACACACACACACACACACACACACACACACACACACACATATATATATATATATATATATATATATATATATATATATATATACACACACCAATACCCCAGGGACTATCTGCCCATGGATGGCAAAATCCACAGTGTATTTGGCCATCCTATATCAATTAGCAATCAAGAAAAGGCCTCTACAAACATGCCCACTGCCAATTTGCTGAAGGTCATTATTCATTTGAGTTTCTCTCTGTCCAAATGTTTCCGTTACATTGAAAATAAAACAAAGCAGTAGTCAGATTGTGGCCCCAATTGCCTAATCTAGTGTCACTCACATGATGACTGTCACTGACATATTGGTATCTAGATTCAGTCCTTTCTAGATGTGAGTTCCATAAAGAAAAGACATCTAATTTTATGCAGAGTTGATTCTGAGAGGCAACAGTATTTTTAGCTGCCTAAGCCAATGAACATATAAACTGAATTTGATACCACAAACTAGAACAAAGGTCATAAACATGACATTGTAGGGGTTTTTATAATAGAAGCACAGTATTGAAAGCGATAAAACATTCTAAGGAAGTTAAACTCTTGCTCTGCATTCCTCGTACAATGGGCATCTCTTAAAAGCCAGAAGCCTTGGTTTTTATAGCTTGGCAAACTGGCCTGATGAGAGACCAGAAACCTGAGGATAACATTAAATGAACAAGTGCAGAACTGTTTCTCCTTACTGCCCCATCTGTAACATCCTTCCCAGCCAGGGGACAAGTGGCAAAATCATTTAAAAAACAAAAAACAAAAAAACTCCTCCACATTTGAGAAGCAAAATCTTCTGCACTTGCAGACCAAAGGCTTCGTAAACTCAGAATCTGTAACTTATCCTAACAGCTATTATGTATTTCCCAACATAGACAACTCAATAGACGAGAGTCAGGAAGTGGAGGTGCTGGAGTCCGAATAGAAAGTCCGAATGGGCAGATTCGGGGGGGGGGGTCATCATCTTACCATGCTCCTTTGAAGCTGCTCAATAGCTCCTCTGTCTACCCCGGGTGCATGCTCAGAGTCTCTGTGTGGTCATCAGGTGTCTCCAGGGTTAGAAGAGGAATCACGGCGACAAGGGTCTCAGCACAGTCACATAATATAAAAATGATATTTTGGTTTAAAAACTATATATCCCTAGTGCCATTGTCTGCTGAAACTGGTGGATTTTACGAAGCAAGTCATTTCTCTTCTGTCTGAATAAGACTCTTGCCATGAATTGAAAATTCGGCAGTCAGAAAGTCAAGTTGAGAATGGAGCTGCAGGTGGTGCATGCGGTCTCTCTCTGGCTCTCTGATGGACACAGCTGCCTTGAGCTCCTCTGAGCCAACTTCGCAAATGTTGCAAAGCATCTACAAGGACGAGGGTAACTTTTAAAGTGAGTCCTCACCAAGAGTTTCACAGATGAAACAAAGGAAAACAAGCAAATGGGAGCCTGGGAAGTTTTTTCAAATCTCCTCTCTGATCTACTCTCCTGGGAGTGACCTGTGTGTCCACAGGAGGAGTGAGCACAGAACAAGTGACTCTGTGCCCCAAGGTTTCAACGCCTTCAGAAACACTCCTTACAGCTAACCTAAATTTCTAAAAGAGAAGTGCTATCACCCCACCATCTCTGTAATTTTCAATAACAATATTTGCAGGCTTTCTGCAAGTAGGAAACCCAGTCTTAAAAAAAATAACCAACATAATGTTATGTGGAAGTAGTCTGTATGGGAGCCTGGCCATGTAACAATCTGTTGTTTTCTTGATAAAAAAAAAAAAAAAACAAAACAAAAAACAAAAAAAACCCAAACCCTTAACACAGTAATTTTAAGAGGATATTATAAGCATATTTTAATTAAATGTAGTTTTGAAATTCCTTTTCTGTTTTCTACCAGGCCATGCTCTACCTATTTTGCCTTAACCCCTTCTTCTGATCCTTCTTTCACTGTTGGAAAGAGTTGAGGCAACTCACAGAAGCCTTGAAAAGCTTTCTAAAGCACTGCTTTGCTCTCTGCCAGGTTCCCACCACCCCAGCACGGCTGGGACTCTAGGCTTATCAGTATTGCTAATGGTCTTCCATTAAACCTTGGTTGTTCAATCTGCTTGGTAGTGTGAGGGCTAAACCTTCAATTCCTGTTCCTTTTAAGGGCTGTTTTTTACTACCTTCTGGACTATGTAGATTTAAGACAGTCCTACTTACATTCTTACTCATCCCTCTCCAAATGAAGACTCCATCTGATCAAAGGAGATCACTAATATCTTGATGCTTTCACACTGTAATCTTTGATTTACAATGGCCAAATAAGTTCAAGCAAACAAAGATGTGGCATTTTATTCCATAACTCTTTAATTTTCCACTTCACAAACAAGAGGCACAGCCATAGAAAATGGTACTTTGCTCAACCCTGAATCTCCTTGGAGTCTGATAATAGATTTAGTGCCAGTTGGTTCTGCATGGGTAATGGGTTTACTTCTTGCAGATTATTAAATTTCCTGATTCTCCGCTGAAGGAAAAATAATCAATAAATTTCATCTTCTCCTATCATAGTATAGATTTTAAACGGCAGTATCCAATCCGAGAGGGATAGTACAGCTGTGACTTTTCTTCCAGCCTAAGTCCCAGCATACCAATTCTTTTCTACTTCTAAAAAAAAAAAATTCTGACAATGGCTCTTTAGAATCCTGTGAATTAACCTGTGAGGAACATTAGAGCAGGTTCTCCCAGAGACAGTGGTATCCACTGATTGGCTAACCTCTCTGCATCATAACCGGCAAAAGACTAGTCGCGCCTCTGCTACTGCACCAAGTGAAGGACAGTCATGTGGAACAGTCGACCCAAACTCCCTGAAGTCCTCTTTAATCCTGAGTCCTAGGAAGTCACAGCGCCTTGAAGAGCATTCATTTTCCATGTGGCTACTTTTGCTCACGATTCACTGATGACGATTTTACAGAAAACAAACCATATTGAGTAATTTGAAAATTGTCTCATTCATTCAATCATACATACAATCCACAATCTTATTAAAATGATGGCTGGAGTTAACATCTTGTCCATCAGGGTTTACACTTTCTCTCCAGTTACCTCTACATTAGTCTCGTTTCAACTTTGGCACCATCTTTACCAGACACCACATACCGAATTCTGATTCTTATGAAATATGAGTTCCCTCTATCGTCTCTTACTTTATAAAATGACTTGCGGAGTAAATGCCATCTCATTTTCGAGAGACAGAGTTAGAAAGCTTGTAAGAACCTGTCCTGAGATGTCTCCTTTTCGTCTTAAGGCAAAACTAAGAGACTGGCATCACAGTCTCTTCAAATCACCCATCCTAACAAGATGCTTTTGACATTTTGAGAAAACCAGAAGAAAGTAAGACAATAGTTAGCAAGGTGCAGATTAAAGATATTCTATAATCCTATATGCACTGGGTCAGGAATGGAGGGCTGGTAAAAGACTAGTAATGGTTGTTTTAAGGCCCTCTATGACTTAAAATTGATCACTTACTTGCTTTTAAATAACATTCGGCCTGGCAATTTCTTTTGTGTTTTAGGATAGTGAGAAGTAGAACATCCTAGTTATAATCTGCTAAAAAGAAAGTGGATCTGGATCTGTATTGGAAATGACATTTCAGCTGCAAAATATGTATTGCCAGTACAAGGTCACGAGGGTAGTACAGAGACTGCAGCTACCTGGATGTTGCAGTTTTTCTGTTTCAACTTCTTGAATGTTTCCCTTGTTTATCTGAGTAGCAAGGTAAGGCTTGAGTTCTGAAAACTCTAAAGATAGACACAAAGATTTATATAGACTTTCCGACGATGTGTGGGATTTAATTAGGTAATATATTTCCCTTGTCTTCCGGAAGCCAGACACCATTAGGTTCTCCTGCATTAGCAGCCACGCTGAATGAGAATTGCTTATATTTGACTTTTATGGGAGAGAGGAACGTTTTCAAATGGCTCCGGCTGTATTCTACGTAGACACATGGCTGATAGGCTATAAACTAATTAGCATGGGCAGTAGATACCAGAGAGTGGTTTGTCTCTGAAGCTGATAAGACACTAGAGAGTCTCAGAAATAGCACCAAACAGGCTCTCTGTCCTCTGCTCAAAAGTGATAAGGCTAATACCAGTTTATTAAAATTTGTAATCTAATATGCTCTGCTAATTTCCTCTCGAGGGTATATTATATTAAAGGAGTTGCTTATTTTACGCGTCCTCAAAACAAACAGGATGAACGAAAGCTAAGTTCTAGGATTTTCACTTCTTGCTTTCTCATCAGATGGGACTGGTTTTGAAGGAGGAAATTCGAGCACGTAAAAACCATCATAATTTCAAAGCGATCATTCTCAAGCCTTTAATTAAATCAAAATGCTGTTGGAAGTGCTCTGAGCTCAAGCTACCACAAAGATGGCAGAACCGCTTGTCAGCTGAGCAAGGTTATGAATTGCTCTACCAGCAAGAGATAAAAGCATTAAAAAGAGAAGTACAGAGAATCATTTCTCAGTGTTAATTAAGAAACATCAACAATGCAAAACCATAGCTGCATTCATTGAGGAGTCAGTGATTGTAGAGAACTCACAATGAGCACAGCATGTAAGAAAAACCAACATTGATGGAGAAAGGAGCCGAGGTTGGGGTCGTGTCTTTGACATAAATTGGATAACATTGGTCAGTTTCTCCAAGCTGCGGTGTCTTCAATCTAAAACAAAGGCAATTAGACTTAACTCAAAACTCTTGTGCACACAGCTCCTAAGAAATATTCAATTAATATTGATGCTTTTCCTTCCTATCCAAGACCCTAAAAAAAATCCCTCCATGTAGAGTTGTAAAATAAAGAAGCAAATAAATAATTCACCAAACCCAGCTTCGTGTATGTTTCAGAGCTGTTTGCTCCTGCTTTCACATCTCACTACCTGAGAGGTAACCCAGCTAGATACAAAAGACTTGATTTGCGCTCTCCTGGATTTAACAACAAGGGCTTGCTTTAGTGCTGTTCTCTGTGCATTGCTTTTGAGAAAACTGGAGACAACAAGCATTTCTTGTTTTCTCACAGAGTGAGTCTTTGGGGACACAGGATTTGAAGTATTTGTCTTGATTGTACAGTCATTGCTTCACTTGGGCCTTAGAGATGACAAGCCTGCACCGGGTGCTCTCTCTTGTATGATGCCTTGACAGTGTTAGTTCACAGTTCTCTCTCATTCTGGAAAAGATAGCTATGCATCTTGATTCACATTCATCCCATGCTGATTCTCTCTTTTCTCTAGGGCCTTGAGTTGATATTTCCTAGTTTTCACATTACGCGTGGTCCTAAGATTCTAAGAGAGGGAACCTCCTCTCAGGTGTGACACAATGAAGTCTGTAAAAGCCAGGTGTTACGGTGGACACGGTGTGCTTCCAAACACATTAGAAATTATGTTTACATATGGATAGATAGAAACACATACACACAAAAGATAAAGCAAAACACTAACAACGGGTGACTGATTGTGGGTATATGACTGTTCATTATAATTTTGGTTTAACTTTTCTGAAGATTTGACTTCTTTTCAAAATAGGAAGCTGGTGGTGCTGATATCGAAAGAGTTGGTCTTAACCACTAAGCCATCTCTCTGGTCCCATATTTTGGTTTATTTTGACAGAAGGTGGTTGTATATACCATCGGTTGACCTTTAAGTTAAATAGTCCAGGATGGCCTGACATTGCAGCAAACTGCCTGCCTCAGTTGCCTGATAGTTGAGATTGAAGGCACGTGCTGCCATGCTTGAATTTTCTGCAGTTGCTTTTTGTATCAAAAGCTACTATCTTTCATAGCTTACCAGAAATGCTGATACTTACCCTTCCGTGGGTCTCATTTGAATCATCAATTCTGTCATAATTTTAATGCACAAACATAAAGATGTGTGTAGCTAATACGAATGTATGTCTTTGGCATAAATAATAGTCATCATTGAGTTTTCTTCTATGATGTTTTTACGATCAACAACCCTTCCTCCAGGCAGATCATCACAAATTGTGATTTTCAATGAATCATCTGGTGATAAAGAGGTATGTGCTTCGCAAATTGAACCCTCTTCCATGCGACACGGGCAGCTTCAATATAAATTATCTCTTACTGGTTTATTTGTCATGAGCTACATTCAAAGCACCCTGATGGTGAAGTTACCTCCTGCATCTTAAACTCTCTGTCAAGAGAAAACAGCCATGTTTCTCTTGCATCAGTTATGGCTTCTTCTGAGATTGAGTGGTTAGAGTGGATTGACAATGGCACGCTTATCAAGAGTGGTTTATTTGGCATCTGGTAAACACAAGAAGGAAGTATGAGCAATATAGGAAAAATAAAAATGAATGTATGGAGTGTCCATTATCGTCTTTTACTGTGTTTACCCTATGCACAGCATTAAGGGACAGTTTTTCCACTTCTACGCAGGTAGAAGATCCAGACTTGGAGATGAGCAGTGATACTTCCAGTGTCAGACACCGGTGAGCGAGGGGATGGAGAAGGTGTTAAGAGTGCTATGCTGCTAGTCAATCTGACTTTCTGAGTTCTGTATAAAATCTGCATATGTGTGATTTGGGGCGGAATTGTGGTGATGTCAGGAGGCAGATGGACAAGGCACAGGCTTTGTGTCACGTGACACAAAGCACAACAGAAAAATCTAACAGGTGCTTTAAACATGGAGTAAGGGATAGAAGATGACTCTAATATGAGAAGCACAAGACCTGCATTGGATGACAGATCCAAGACTGATAAATTATCACTCTAGCAACACTGGAAAGCTTCATCAAAAGATACATACTTTAAGAGGTAATTGTTATTTTAATATACCTATGTATTGACGCACTATTATAAAAAAAAGTGCTATATAGCATTGGTCCTAAAAGATTAATGTTTCAACTGAAGTAAACTAAAGTTTCAAAAGTAAAGAATATGTCATGTGAGACTGTTTTGGGTATGTCAATGTGGGATGTATGATGTATGATGACCAATAGTAAAAACTCACTGATACCCAAAAATCCAGGCAGGTGTTGATATCATATCTGACTTATATAAAACATTTATTGGTGATTGTCTGGGACCTAATATTTTCCAAATACAAAAATTAGTGTTTGAACACATCTGGGATAAATCTAAAAGTCCTAAGACCACAAATCAACGCAGAGTGAGCACAATGTGCTCACTGAAAAGCTAAGTCCTGCAAGTCCTGTGGCAAACTATTCAGGGAACCACCCATCCACAACATTTAAATACTGAGTTTCAAAAAAATGTCTCTCTGTTGCAGAAGTTTATTTTTAGTTATGTATTAAATAATTGTTGCATGGACTGTTGGGTGAGGGGGGCTGCCTAGGGTGTTTTGTTTTGTCTGGAGGTGTTGGATTCCTGTGGGGGATGTCTGATTGCTAATGATCCGCACGTGCTATCAGTAGAACACCCGAGGTGTTCTGAAAGAGTAAAAGCACCTGAGCTTGGAGGCTCTAGATTCTACTGCTGATTCTGACACTGGCCATGATGGTGGTTCCCTCTGCTGGTAGGGCTTCCACGTATGAAAATGCCTCCTTGTCTCCTTGCTGAGCCGTCACAGCCACATTCTACTGCCTCTCTCTCTTTGCTCTGCTCGACACTACCCAATAAACAAGGGTCAAATCCAGTCAATAGTCCTTCATACCACATCTGCTGTTCTGCGAAACTTCAGATAAATCCACGATGCAATCAGTATTCTTGGAAATGAAATATCTCATGTTGAAAGGCATTTTAAACACTTGTGCTAACTACATAGAGTTGGTTTTCTCTGACGAATAATTTGACAGAAAAGACTGGGCTTGTTGCAACTAAATAAAGCCAGCATGTAAATAATATTTGAGAAAAGTGTCTATAACCCACTTTCTTATTTTGCCGTGTTGTCCATTCATTCCAGACTCATCCTAGATATAGTGCCAGATAAGAGGAGACATAGTGGTGGACAAATGTAGACAACTGAACCTTTGCGTACTTTGTAGCTTAGTGAGAACACTGGGGGAAGACTAGATGGTGAAACAGTGAGGTCCAGACCTTTGTGCTGAAGAGTTTTGAGCTGAAAGCAATAGAGGCACTTAGATGACGTAGATGCACATGCGCACTGACGTATACATTCCCATCGTCAGGATGCCTCCACACTTGTGTGACCTGCCTGCCTCTCTGTCTCGCTCTTACACACACACACACACATTCACACACACACACACACATTCACACATTCACCCACACACACACATTCACACACACGCACACACACACATTCACACACACACTCACTCACACACACTCACACACACTCACACACACACACATTCTCACACACACACACATGCACATACACACACACAAATTCACACACACACACATTCACACACACACACACATTCACACACACTCACACACATGCACACATACACACACACGCACACACACATTCACACACACTCACACACCCAAAGTAGTCTTACATGGCTTATTCTTTACTTTTGAAACTTTATTTTACCACATTTGTAAATGTTAATCTTTTAAAACCAATGCTATACCACTGGTTTTTAAGAAATAATTACATCAATACCTAGGTGTATTAAAATATCAATTTCCTGTTAAAATATTTATCTTTTAACGAAGCTTTTCAGTGTCCCTAGAGTGATAAATTGCCTGTCCAGTATCTGTCCTTTTAATGCACATTGTGTGATCTTCATATTAGAGTCATGCACACACACACACACACACACACATGAACTATAATGAGACTCTTCCAGGAAAGAGGAACAGTACTCAGGCCTCTGAAGGAAGCTTCAATCAGCAGGGCCTGGCTGGTGCCCAACAGGGAAGCCCAGATGTCTGGCCCACAGCAATCCACACTGGGCAGCCATCCACTCTCTGTGAGTAAATGCTCAAGACCATCTGTGAATTTAGAAAGAGGAAGCAAAAACTGCAGCAGCCGAGCCAAAAGCAAGAGCATCCAGCCCCGAACGTGTAACCCATCTGCGCAGAAGGACATTTCACCCTGGGTCTAGCTTTCCAGTTCTAGTTTGACCTATAGGTCAATCCAGTTTAAATAAACAAACATTTGTTGAGCCATTGTGTGTGCCAGGAGCAATGGAAAGGACTGAAAATGCAGAGATGGTAAGAAGTATTTCTTGCTTTCTACCCGGAGTCCGATGTTTGCCGTAACACTCAGTGTCGACAAAAGCAAAACTTTGCCCAAGAGATCTGGTAAGTTTTCCCAAACTAGGATTCTCAAGCTCATTCACGCACATAACCCCCACGCTGGGAATCTTGTCATGATAGCGATGCTTGTTCTGTACAGCCAGGACAGGCCTTGAGTCCTGCTTTTTTAAAAAGTACCCAGGAGACAGAAACTACTGGTCTGGGGATCACATCTGGTGGTCAAAGTGATGGAGGCCACGGTGCCTGTCAGTAGCATGATAAGAGAGACCTTAAGGAGGCTGGCTGGGAGCAGGCAATCCTGAGGAGATATTATGCAAAGACAAGTGCCTTTGCATTTTTGCCAACATGGCAGCTGAGAGCAATTCACACTTGGTAGGTCAGAAAGGCAGGCATGTACCATACCTGAGCAAGAAGATGGTTTCATCTGTAAATGCGGAGTGCTACCCTGAGAGCTACTTTGTGGTCCATGTCCCTGGGCTTTGCCCATGCCAGGTTCTGACTCTGCGTGCCACGCTATAACAGTCTGAACTTTCATACTGGTCCTCAGGGCGATATTAAGCAGATGGTGAAAAGACCGGAGTTTCTGAAATTTTGCCTAAACGGCAGAGAGGATTAAAGGTTTCTATTGGGAAGAGATTGGTTTGTTCTTGGGAAGTAATAGACACACTGATTTAAGTGGGAAAACTTGGAAAACTGGAATGAGTTAAGAGCTTGTTAAAATAGTGTAATCAAGTATGTTACCAATCAAAATACAGGGTTCAGAGAGAGGGATGACTGGCGGCCTGTGTAAGGGAGGAAGAGATCAGACTACATCTCATTCAACAGACAGCGTGCGGGGAATGGTGCTGTGACTCTCACCTTTATGGCTGAGGTGCCTACAAGAAGGTAATGTTACCAATCAGAATAGAAAAGCAATCCACAGGAAGCTTAGAGAGCCATGACAACGATGATCTGTAGCAGCTGCACTTGAGGATGCAGACTGTCAGTCCAAAGCACACGTTCGGCAGGCAGCTGACTGCACAGGGCAAGACTGACAGAGGCAAAATCAAGTCCAGACACTTCAGCCAGGAGAAGAAAGTCCCCAGTGTCCCACCATCCAACATCCTCGTCTGCTAGCCCTGCTTGTAATGGCCCTGGCAGAGCTTAAAGCTCAGAGGATTGCACTTTAGCCCTCAGAAAGGAAACCCTGCCATGACAGTCATCAAAATGAAGAGCAGATTTAAGTAAAAAAACAAAAAATCACAGAACTCATAGACACAAGGCCTCCAGAACTGCCATGTCAAAGAGAAGCTGTTCCAGACAGACACTCTGACTTGGGCACTTCTTCTCCCTGGAAAGTTAGGCAGCATTTACCGGTACAGACTCCTAGCCACCGTGTGCCTCACACTTGAAATGGTCTCATTGCAACAGCAGAGGTATGTGACCCAAAGCTCTTCTGGCAGAAATGAATCAATATCCGCTCACTGCCAACACACTCATTCATTCAATTAAGCTAATGGAGAGTGATTCATTCAAACTCTACCCAAGGCCATCAATCAGAGTTTTTAGTTGAGATGATAATATAGTCTACAATCATTTTAGCAAAGCAGAATCCATAACTTTGTTACATAATTGAATGTAGAGGAAGTAATATCAATTCTACGTATTCTGATATAATGTTTTTAGTCTAACTAAAAAAGCATTTTTACTCTAGTTATTATTTAACGAAGATATTTCAGAGAATGTTCTATCTTGATAAGTAGAGGACAGGGTGAGTTCTTACTCGATTTCTTTAGTGTCTACCTTCAAGGAATGTGACGTTTTGGGGCCGTTTGTTAGTTTTGACTTAATGTCTGTTGTCCAAGATCAAGGTGGTATTTGATGATATTAAATATGCTTTTTGATACTATGGTAAAATATACGTAGCATAATCTTGTTTTAAAAAGAAGAAAAATAATGATGCATAAAATAAGTGTACTGTACTTTAAATGTAACAAAAACATTTTACAGAATATTACATCTAATCAAAAGTGTCCACGACAGTATTCTTCTTAACTCCTTTCTTTCCTCTCCTTCTTCTCTTTCTGAAATAAACAAGTTTTGTCTTCAAATATGACCATAAAATAGAAAATATCACAAACAGACCAACTTGGACCTTTCTTCATATTTCATTTCCTTCACTGTTCATTTCTTGGAGAGGTCTCTGAAGATTTAGATGCTGGAGGGTCAAATAGGTGCAGATCAGTAGAGGAGACCCAGTTGCCAAGTGAAGAAGACAGGAGGTTTAAGGCTGAAGAAACAGGACCTGTCAGCAATCACCTAGCTCCTCACTGGGTCTTTTGATCTGCTCCTCATAACCTAGGGATTTCAAGTGCTCTCATGTTTCGTGCTAGTTTTTTTCTGTTTCTATATCTATTAGAGCAAATAGTAATACTTATTTGCTGAAGTTGCTTTCCTTAAAATGTTTTATTTTGTGTTCCAGTTGAAGGAAGGACAATGACATTCTGCCCTAGACTTAATGTCACAGTAATCCTCGTAAGAATTTCAGAACCAAACCACTGTCTAAAGAACAGTTATGTGGTGTCGTTCTTGAAACTTTGATTTGCATACTATATTCATGAATTCTAATTACATTAGCATAATTGTCATACTGGTCTTTAAAATACATAATTTAGTTCTGTCCCATTTAGATTTGGGGAAGATTTGATGTAGCTTGTGAAAAACTTCCAATGACAAAAACAAAAATAGAATCTTTTTGCAAGAATACAATAGTGTTGTAATTTCATGAAGAAACACAGGAAATTAGTAACACTTGACCTGGGTCCTCTTCTAAGGAGGCAACCCAAATAATTTTTCAAACTTTTCTAATACCACAATGAACCAAGTCAGGATTTCTGCTGTTTCTTCCTCTCCACTTTCATCAAGTGAGACAGGTTCAGACTTGAGTATCAGAGAATCTGTTTGGGAGACAGAGAAATTAAAAGGTGGCAGCAGGGGCGTGTGGGGGAAGGGCAGGTAGTTCCTGGAGGGAAAGAGTGAAACAAGGAGAAGCATTTAAAATAGAATTCAAAGCCAACACATGCAATTCACAGATACAGCTGTGTGTCAGAAATTGAGATGACACAGTCACATATAGACCTATAATTTTTGGTTGCTGATAATGATTTTAATACATATAAATGTTTAATTTTTGTAAGGTCTAGGCTAATCTTCCTTACTTCAAAACATTTTCAAACACATAGCCTAAAAAATATTTCTTAAAATATACAAAAAATGAGATGCAAGTTTATAGAGCTCCACAAAACAAAGCTGGAGACCTATGTGAACTCAGTAATTCGGTTCCTTCAACAGCTTGTATTAAAGGAGCACACACTGCACTCCAATGTCCAGCTACTTAAAGCACAGGACAGAGGTGCCAACATCTTTGTTTTATTTCTTTGAATGATTTTGCAAGTGGTTCAACTTTGTTAACAGAAGAACCAGAGGCTTTTGGTGATACAGCTAAAGAGTCTCCCAAAGTGACAACTCTCTGGGCATAGTGACTATTTCAGTGCCAACAGCACCCTGGCCTGGTGGTTCAGTCACCCTCTGGTGTCAACTTCATAAATCCATCCAAGGAACCTGAGAAAAACAACTCACTAATAATGCCTAATTCCAAATCCAGGTCTATATGATATAATTTCTAAGCATATAAATGTGCTTCCTCATTGGATTCCAGGGGTGAAGACTGGTTTGTTCTTATTGACAAAGACTGCAATTGACAAACAGAAAGTTTGTATGGCTTCCCGTCAGATGACTCAGCAAGTGTGAATCACTAGCAATTTCTTTTATACTTTTATTGGTTTAAAATTCCATTTATTTGTGTGTGTGTGTCTGTGACGGTGTCTGTGTTGGTATTGGGATTTAAATTCAGGTCTTCGGGCTTGGCGGCGAGTACCTTCCCCCGCTGAGCCTTCTCACTGCGGCCTGTTTTGATTTGTGCAGCTTTCACACTTTGTTCATATTATGACTTCCATTTTATAGACAAGGAGACGGAAAACCAGAGGGATCAAAATTCCACCTTAAGTGGAGCCACATTGCTACGTCTACAGGGTCTGAACTTATCTAGATTCTGGATCTATCTGAATGTTCTTTTTGGGCATTATCTCTGGAAGTCTCTTACGAAAGAAACTATGGGTAGGTATTTTGGATGTGTTCTACTGTTTAGCAAGCGTCAGCAGACCACGTGATGGCGTGAGCAGTAGAGTAGCATGTTTTTAAGATACCTTCCTGTGGGACTTGTTATACACATGACTTCCTGAGGCTCAGCACTGCATGTGTGTTTTATAACATAGAGAAGAAGCAGACAGGCACAGTCTAGGTCCCAGCCTGGACCACACTATCAGTTGCTTCTGCCAGATTTGCATGGTGAATCGTATACATAGAAAACAGGCAGGCGTTGCCACAGGCCAGGGCACAGATGCTCAGACTGCTATCAGAATCTCCCCACTACTGGGTTATTAGATGTTCAGACACAGACAGTGTTCATGTACATATGCATTTATTTATTCCTTCATCTATTTATTTATTTATATAATAATGGCCATCAGTGAGGAACAGAGCCTGCATACTGAATTGGATTTATCTTCTGTATGGATGCAAGACATTTAAGGAGAAAGGATCAAGGTCATTGGCTTCGGAGTTGGATTTCTTTGAATAATGAGGATGGGCATATGAGGAAGTGTGCATTTCAATAAAGGGAGGTATAACATACGCGACTGTAGCTTTGGGTAGAGATTTATGACACTGATGTGTGTGTGTGTGTGTGTGTGTAGGTATGAATACACATCTGTATATATATATATGTGTGCGCATACATGTGGGGGCTATAGAGTTTGATGTCTGGATTTTTATTCAATTCTTATTCTTATTCAATTGCTTTCATCTCACTTTCTGAGAGAAGGTTTCCCACTGAACCTGGAGCTTGATAACTAGCTGGATTAGCTGGTAAGGAATCCCAAAGTGGCCTTCTTGTCTCAGTCTCCCCTCCATTGGGGTTATAGTCATAGCCCCTGCACCTGTGTCTTAATGTGGGTGCTGGGTATCTGCACTCGGTGCCCCATGCACTCATGGCAAACACTTTATCCACTGAAGTCCTCTCCCCAGTGCCCAAAACTAGTTTTTGAAGATTTAAGGGAAGCCTTTTGTTAAGCAGTTGTTATAAACCACTTACGGATTTTTAACCTAACCAGTTCAGTATACGTTTCAATCTTTAAGTCAAAGTGAAAATGAAAAGGTACATACTGGTAATAAAAAACTAGAGACTATGGATGGAATAGAAACCCAGGGAACTGGAAGTGGAGCTCCCTGTCGTGAGAAGGGGAGATACTAAAGTCAGATTTGATTCTGGGATTAGGAGAACTCGGTGTGAAGAAAAACGTACGAGCCTTTGAGTCTCCTACACTTACTTCCTATGCTATTATAAACAGGGCTTGCTTTCTAGGCCCGTAAAGGGTAGACTAATTGCTATGCATTCTTGAATGTTTGAAGGCATTCCTAGAAATAACATCTGCCATGCCTTTAAGAATCAGATGCCAAGGCAGCGAAGAGAGATCACCAGGAATGAACTCAAAGCCGCATGTCACCAGGTAATAATGACTCGAATGGAATGACTTCTTACTGTGTGTGACATAAAACATTAGATCAGTTAGCCGTTGATATCTGACCTCCTAGAAAAGGACTGTAATTATTTTCACCTTGAAGATGAGACAACTAGAGATTTGTGAAATAGATTCCCTAATGATATTAGCGTTTCCAGTTAGCAGAGTTGGAGATGAAAGATTTAATTTAAAGTAAGACAAAAATGAGAGGTCTAACCAGGTCTGCAGGGTTTTCCTGTACAACCTGCTTTAAATATGCAGATTCTCTCCTGGCTCCCTTTCATAGCTCCCCAACTATGGCCACTGGACACTTGCTGATTCTCCATTCCATAGCATAATGTCATCAGTTATGAGTAATGGCTGGCATGGCTTGGTTCCTACCCTGTCCAGCCTTCTGCTAAGTGCATTATATCATGGTGCAGAGATGCTTGGCCAGCATTCTTTGATGTTTTTTACTGGGGGAGGGGTGGTCTTTCAATTAGCCAATACTCATGGAGTGGCGTGTGTCACTCCTGGACGGTCATGAGAAAAAACCCATGCCAGTGGCCCTGACTCTCCCTTCTCTTGCTGCAGCAGAGTAAGGGCCTCTAGCACACAGGGTGAAGCCACAGGACTCCAGTAGCCTGAATTGTTGAGCAGCTGCTGGGAAGGCAGTAGCCTGAGAGGTCTGTGCCAACATATGACTGTGTAAATGTGAAAGAAACCTTTGCTATGTTGAGCCATGAGATTGCAGGCTGCTTCTCGGCATATCCCAG
The DNA here is from genome assembly GCA_026225945.1 of Cricetomys ansorgei. Classification (NCBI taxonomy): domain Eukaryota; kingdom Metazoa; phylum Chordata; class Mammalia; order Rodentia; family Nesomyidae; genus Cricetomys; species Cricetomys ansorgei. The sequence goes on along the minus strand of JAMJFZ010000185.1, from coordinate 993,575 downwards.
CATATCGTGATGGGTAAGGTCTATAGGACTTTCTTAATCCTCCCACAGTCTTATGACTGTCAAAAAATAAATAAAGAGAGCTCTAATAATCTTAAAGGTCTCTGAGCTAGGTCAGGGTCAGGTGGGGTGCAGCCAGCCAGCTCACTCAGGAGTATAAGCTTGCCCATCGTGTTCTCCCCAGAGTCTGCAGTCACGAGGAAGGAGCTGTCGGAGGTGCTATGAAACTTTTCAGCAGTGCATTTGAGTCACACTTTTTTCATTCTAATGTGACAAGTGTTTGCTAAAATATAATTTTATTGAGCCAAATCTACTAAAGCCAGAAATAGGCCTCTACCATATTCAATCTTCTGTCAAGATTTTCTAACATCACATACTTAGAAAATGATTGGGGTGGAAATAGCATATAAAAAGACTGACTCAAAATTAGAAAGATTCTAACTTTAGCCTGCTGTGGATAACACAAACAAAACGCATTGCTCAACTGAAGGAAGAGAATAAGAGCAAATTATTTCAATTTTATGGGAACACACAGCAAAATAAAACGAAGAGGTAGAGCAAGCCAGGGAAAAGATTGGCTTCATTAGTAGAAAACTAGTAGCAGTAAATAATGATCTCTAGAGACAAATTTGTTTTTTAATGAGAAAAGGATTTATTTTATGATGATTAAATGTTGAGCAATAGAAAAAAAGTGTATCTAGAGAGAGAAAGGGGGCAAAGGTTGAGAGAGAGATTAGTTGCTTTTTGCCACACAGTCCATAATGAGTATGATTAGAGAAAAAACATAATTGATTACTAATATCTCTCACCCTGAACAGAAGAGGAGTTATGCAGAATTAATCTGTGGAGTTATAATAAAATAGATGATGATAAATTCTGCATGAAATTCTCAGCGTGGAACTGAACAAAGGTAAGAAAGAACTCATTCAATGAGTCCTCGCCTTTTTTAGCACTAAGGACTCAATAATGCACAACTTTGAGAAATGCACCAAAAATATAATATCGATCAATCTGTTCACACAGAGCTCTCTAGGTACCAAGCGCCATTGTAAGAGTTTTATGTTTATGTGAATTGACTCATTTAATCTCAGTGCACATATTATCCCAGTTTTCTTTTCTAGTTTTTGAAAAAAAAATATTGAAGCGTATTAAGGAAAGGTTTCAGATAGAGAAATGATTTGAAAATGACAGTGGTAGGGGTGTGGGCCCTAAAGGGGGAGCCCTGTCATCTCCTTTCCCAAGTGTGGGAACAGAGACTCAGAAACCTCACATTTTCCCCGACTCTCAAGGGCAGACAGTAGCAGATGACAGTGTATGGCATCGGCGTCTGTGTCCTTCACTGCTGTCTAACGTCTCTGCAAGCCATTGCTCTGCGTTTGGGCGGACAGATGCCTTCATCTCTGTCTGTACAAAGAGCGATAGTCTTTAAAATCAGTGAAGCTGAATGCTACTGCCATTCGCCTCTACTACCCACCACAGATGAGACGTGGACGGTTCTTTCTCCGTTCACGGTTCCCAACCCATGAACCACGCACACTATACAAGTACTGCCTGAGCAAATGAGTAAGGAAGAACAGTCCTTGGTTCGCATTTGCCTGATGTCTACACGCTCTCCACATACGGTGGGTTACGTACAGCTCCATATGTGATGCACAATATAGGATCGATGTGGACACCGACAGAGGAGTGCCTCATGCTTTTTAATAGCCGTCGGTCAATATCACTTCTGTAACAAAGAGCCGTAGACCCAACGAGTCAAATAATAACAATTCTCTCACAGATCTGAAGGCAAGGAGTCTGAGTAGCCGCGTCATCCAAAAACTGAGTTCAGGGAAGATTATTTTCCTATCTTATAAATGACCTTGCTTTAGCCTCTCTTGGGAAAAAAAAGGAGAGTTCAAGCCTCTGGTCTCATCCCATAAGGAAACTCATCTTATCCAAATTCGGTCATCACCTAAGTCCAGTCCCTCAGTTCTACCACACTAAGAGTTTCAGCGTCAACATACAAATTGCAAAAGAGAGCAGATATCTTTAAAGAAAAATATGATAATTACATTGTGTGAGACACTTCCCCATAGCAAGCAAACCTGGCCTCTGTGCTCAAGAGATCCAAGATTTGATCTTGACTTCCCTCATTGGAGTGACTTTGACCAAATCATTTAACCTAAGTCTACATTACCTCCTCTGTCAAACTGAATGATAGAAAGCAGCTAGAGTGTGAACGTGTTGCAAGAACTAAGTACGAACCTGAGGCTTCGCAAGATCTTATGGTCTCAACAATTGACAGCTTATTTTTACTGAGAAATTATTTGACTTTTTCTATTTTTAGCTCATTCATTCGTCAGATGTTGTTTAACACCTACTTTGTGATAAGCATTTTTCTAACATTGGATGATAACTCCTAGGGAAAAATGGAAATATAAATTCATATACACTTATTTATTTATTTTTCATTCATTTACTTGGCAATTTAGTAAATATCACGAACACATGTCCATGCTGTCCCTCGTCCATGCTACTACGGCACCCTGCCCAGCAGCCTGTCGCTGTTGGCAGGTCCTAGAAGTGTTCCAGAGACTGCACATTCAAGATTGTCAGATAATCTTTTTTTTCCCCCATATTCCTGCCACTTAAGCTTTTTGAAGTTGAGTTTTTAACATCCACATTTCCAATCACTGCCTCGGTATCACACCTGGGAGGCTTCTAAGACTCTCTAAACACACGAAGCAGTGAATTGCTGATATGCAATCTCAGCTCACTTACTCTTCATTCAAACTTTCAGCAACTTTTTCAGCTGGTTAAACAAAAGCTCTGAAGCATCATCGACTCCCTCTTGTCTCACACCTGTGTCCTGGAAGCTTTGCATTCAGACTCTATGAAGGATTTAACCGCACCTCATTTCCCTCATTTCTGTCCTCACCCGGTCTACCGACATCTGCCATGAGCATCGTGGTTAAACAACTTTCTTTTAGGCCCTCTTGTTTCTATGCTTGCTTCTTCCCAACACACTCTCTCTACCAAGGCAATTCATTTTAAGTGTCTGCTTTAATGCAGGAGGATCGATTTCTCCTTGTTTATTTTATTGGTATGCCTACATATAGGTTAACAATTGAACAACTGGGTTGAGATCTACTGGTGGCATCCTAAAAAGCCTCATTGAGTAAATTAGAAATATCAGATTACACTATGAAATTAAAATGGTGAAGAAAACAGGGGAGAAAAATATAACGGGTGTGTATTAATGTATGTGAAAACACAGATACATGTATGCACAAATACATATGTACCCCCATGCAATGAATAAGAGATTGAAATTTCCAGCAAGTTCCCAGATACCTTGGTGAATTAAAAGATTCAAAGCATGATTGTGCAGAAAGAATATTAAAGTTTATATATCCAACTCCATGTTGTTGGATTGAAAGTCATATGCAAAGGGAGTGTGGACTCCTCTTTGAATCATGGCTAGGGCATTAAATGATAAGGGGTGAGAGGGAAAGAACATTCTCTAAGCTAAAGTCGAGAGTTGCTGGCCAAGCACAGAGAACTTCCATTGCCCATTCAAGACCAGAGGGGACAAAGCCAGACTTGTAAAAGCAGGTCTCAATCAACACACAGGCGATGCTCTAAGCTCATTTGGAAATTGATTGTGTGGAACTCACAACATTTTCTCTCATAAAAACGGTGTTATTGGTACTGATACTGAGAGGCACATGAGTGTCCCACGGCCAACATACGGAAGCTTACTTAGCTGGGAATGCGACTGAGTTTGCTGCAGAGAGAAAGAAATCCCTTGTAATGGGTAATGAGAGAACACAGAAGAAAAAAAGAACTATAAACTTAAATAAAAAAAACCTAGAGACTTATTTGTCTTGTGTGCTGCTGCTTATAGAGCACACTTTTAATTAAAAGAGGAAGAATGGGTAGAGGGAGGTGTTGACGGAGAGCCGAAAGATGACTGCTGAGAACTCACAAGGGTTTTAGACACGAGCCGCTTTGGTGATTGTCTCTTCTCACTTGGACACAGAAGTTGCCGGTTTCACCTGAGAAAGCAGTATCTACCTGGAGTATTTCTTTGCTTTATCAGCATGGTATTCATCATTACTTTGCAAATTCTCAACACACACACACATTCACAAAATGGAGGCAGAAAAAATACAGAGTAAAATTTCGTTGAAGAACATTAAGGGAGAGCAGAGTTAATGAGTGCAGGTATGTGTAAAAAGAACAGTTGTGTAGAGATGGTAGAGAGAGAAAAATATCACACCGTGCCTTTTACGTGGTGCACGGGATTCTCTGCAGAGTAGCACTGAAGAATCTTGTGGCTGTCAGCATAAGACAAGGAAGAAAAAAATAAACAACAACAAAACCCTGGGTGTTTAACTGCGTAGCTTCATCTAGAAAATCTTTCTCTTTAATCATCGTCCTGATGATACCCTGCAATAGACTGATGTCCTGATAAAGTATTTCAATTTAGCAGAAAAAGAAGATTTTAATTGTCCATACATTTTCCCTAGCGTTCTGGTGTTTGCGGTCCTCGCCATGATGAAAGGTCCCAGACGCGCACGCGCAGCGCTTTGTGCTGGTACAACACACCGCAGGGCCATTAGGATCGTGCAGCCGAAGATGTGCTGAGGGAAGCAATGAAGGGCAAATCCTATTCCGTCTTCCGCCGGAATATTCTAATGTTTAAAAATTAATGTCCTCCAGTTTCACTATTAATACAGCTTTATCTGTGTGCAATGTTCTAAGAATGCGATCAGCGTTTCATTTGGAGAGACAGGGCTACCGCACGCAGGAGAGCTCCGCTAGCGGAGCGCATTCCACAGCCCTTAGCTCATGCTGATGGGCTTCTCACGTCGAACCCTTCATGTCCATTTGCTTCATGTTTCCTGTTTCCCTGCCTTTTCCTGTGAAAAGTCATTGTGAACATTACAGGATCCTATGCCTGTAAAGATTATGTCTTCAATGTCCAGTGCATGGCGATGACTCAATAAATATTAGCTATTATAACTCACACCAAACAATATTTTGATATATATAATTCCTTTATCTGCCAGAAATAAGATATTCGTTTCAAGAATATTGGAATACATTTAACATAAAACTATGCCAAACATATATTGATTTTTTTCATGCATTTTATATGGAATATTTTAGAGAATTGTATAGTTTCAAGGTCTTTTTTTTTTTTTTTGCTGAGCAACAGATGTCAATATTTATTACACTTTTGAAGAATGTCTATTATGGTATAATAAAATTTGCCAGAAGGTTAAAGTTCAAGTGTTTCATTTTAATGAAGTTGTAAGTTGCTGATAGAAGATTTTAAGCACAGAACATATTGTGTGCTGAATGCTTCCTGTGATCACCAGCCTGGAGTGGGGTTGCTTCTGGAAGCTTCTATGGTGCTCCTGTAGCACTTACTGTCCTCTTCTCTTCACCTACCTCCAAGACCTCTAACAGGTCAGTTAAATCGAATACCTCCACTTGTCTGTCCTGGTGCCTCAAGGCCAACAATCTGAGATGTATCAACCTTGTTGAAAATCCTCGCAGTCTCCAGATTCAGCATTGAATATATTGGGGACATTTATTTCCAAAACCTATTCTTAGGTATAAAGCTACCCTTAATTCTTCAACCACAGAGTGAAATATTATTAAGTTCATGTTCCTTGTCATCCACAATATGTATATGGCACCTTCTATCATTTCTATGTAAAAATTGCAAGTGTCAAAAGTCTGGCAATGGACAACAGCTGTTAGAGACTAACATGCAAACTCCTAACAGGATACAAAATGGGATGTGACCTATTAAGTCCTTCTTCCTCTGGCTGTATCTCCTAGCCAGGCTGCTCTGTGATATGACATGCTGTGAGTGCTACAGGAGTGTAGATCAGTACCTAGATCACTACCTAGAGGGGTACCTAGCACACATCGAGCATAAATGTTGATTCTGTTTGCATTCCCACATAATGTCTACATTTCCATCAGCAAGATTGTAGACTGCCCCTAATCCAACCCGCTTCTGTCGTAACATACAGTATTCTCCATTTCACCTTTCTGTCTCTCCCCCCCCTCTCTATATATATTACACACATACATATATATGTATGCTAAAGCATGTAGATTCTAGACGAGAGAGTTAGCTCCGTAAGTCTAGCATTTCTGGTGATTGTGAGTTACAGTATGGGTGCTGGGTACCGAACTTGGGTCCTCTAGAGGAGAAGTACCCATTATTAACTACTGAGCTAGCTCTCCAGCTCAGGATATATTGAGGCTTTGCTTTCATTTGCTTGCTTGAATGGTTGGTGTGTGTAAATTACAAAGGGAATTATGAGTAAGGAACAGTGTGTGCTGGTGTGTGGCAGCGTTATGGAACCCAACATGACATGAAAGCAGAACCAGACCTGACTGGTTGAGAGAGACCTATGAGCTAGGGGGAAGAGGATGGGAGGGGCAGGCGGGAGGGTCAACAAGAACAAAGCATAAATGAAAATGTTGCAAGGAAACCCATCTAGGGCATGTTGACTTTAATAACCATGGTGAGGTGACATACTCCTTTAATCAGGATGTAGGGGCAGGCAGATCTCTGAGTTTGAGACTAGCCTGGTCTACTTAGTGAGTTACAGGACATCCATTCCTATGTAGGAAGACTCTGTCCTTACAAAATAAAATCAAGGTAAGAGAGAGAAATTTAGCTGTGGGGATTTAGAAAATGATTCCCATGATGTAGTGCAGTATACTGAATGCTTTGAACTAAAGGAAATTCTCTCTTAGACACAGCCTCAAGTCAAGGTGTCTTTGCAAGCTTTTTCTCCTTTCCTGCCTTTTGCTCCTCATCCTTCCAAGAATGTGAGTCATAGAAACTGCAATCCCTCATCTGTAAGCTTGATCATAAAGCATAGAACCCTATTCCCCCAAATGACCCATAAAACCTAAACAATATAACTTTTAACTGTCCTGTGCCTTTCTGTGTAAGAGCCGGTCATAAAGAAACACTCTCACAGTGTCTCTGAAGGACCGTAGGATCCCCATCCCAGGATGGATCTTGCCCTATCTCAGGAGGAAAGAGTGTCACAGAGAAGCTAGACAGAATCTCAACAGAACTCATCAAGTTTCCTCTCCTCTATGTTACCACATAGAGGTCACCACTCTATGTGGCTCTCCATTTTTCATCGACACTAAGTATAACATAGTTTTGTCATAGATCTTTTGGTATTTGGTATGAGATCTCAAGATGTACTTGTTATATAAAACTTTAAACCTTGTGCTTTTCTCTTGTTAACTTACTCTTGTTATTGAGTTGTTGGCAGTGACCTTTATGATGGGGTGGGAAAAGGTACCAAAACTGTCTTCCCCCACACAGCCCAGCTTAGTAAAAATTCATGAGGTAAATACAAGGTAACATGTAATGAAATATGCATGCCTTGCTGGTGATTTTAAGAAAGCCTTAATGAATTAACTGATGCTGGGAGTGGATTTTAAAAGACAAGAATCAGCCCAGGAAATAAAGAATGGGAAGGGATAGTCTTGGAATGTGCACAGGAAATGCATGCACACTGCAGATATCCCATGGCAATGAGTAGATAGAACTGGAAAAGGGATCAAAAACTAAGCAACCAAGGACATGCTTCTCAATGAAGCCTCCTAATAAGTTCACACACACACACACACGTACACACACACAAACGTACACACACATGTACATATACACACATGTACACACACACACCACACACACACACGTACATACACACACACACACCACATACACACACACACACGTGTACATACACACACACACACCACATACACACACACACACACACACACACACACACACAAGTACACAACAGCCTGAATGGTGATTCACACATGAAAAATCAGCACTGCGTTCCAGGAAGTTTGAGCATTACTTTTTGTAGTTAACACTCTGTGCAGCGAACTCTCTCCTCGTCATTTATCTTATTGATAAAACATTCTAAACCTGTGGGCCACTGTGCCTTACTCTTCTTAAGGACAGTTAATAGGCTGAGGGAGCAAGCAGATCTTTTCTTTTCTCTTTCTCGACCTCTTTAGCAGATGAGATTCCTATGTCCTTCTCCTAACATTGCAAAGGTTATAATAAAATCTAGAAGTCAGGAGCAAGGTTTATCTGCTCAGTAGCTGGACAGTCCAAGCATGGAAAGAAATAGAAAGGCAATTTGATAGAAAGCCAAACCATTCCCTTCAATATAGATCTTGCATTAGAAACCACAGGCAAGCAAGCAAGCAAGCAAACAAACAAACTTGATTTTAGTTGGTTCAGAGCCCACAGACAGAACTATGACCAAATCTAAGGACTCTATTTAATGGCTTTTTTGATCTGTCCAAGTAAGCCTAGACATTTGTATTTCACAAGCAGAAAAATAATAGGAAAAAACTATAGGAAACTGCTTTACAATTTACAATAAAAAATAAATCCAGCAAGCAACTTATCGACAGATCTCCTTTTTGAGAAAACCCTGTAAACTTTAAATAAAAGAACTTACCCTGCATGCTCGAATTTCATACGGACCACCAGAGGGCAAATGTAACGATAAAAAAGGCAAAATTATACTTTGAATTTATCTACAATAAAAAATGCTTCAAAGCACATTTGGGAAGTTGGACACACCACATTATGAGCACAAATTTGCTAGAAGGAATGGGATTGGGCCCTTTTGTTTTTCTAGTGGGACTCTGATGTCTTTTTACTATAGTCTAGCAAGGACTCACTGTAAAGTGAAGGATATAAAGATAACTTGGCATGATTTGTCCTGGAAAATGCACAAAAAAATGAGTCTCAAACACAGGACCTCTTATGTGGGGTAAAGGGCATTGTGTGGACTATTGATAGTATTAGCATTATTAAGGAGATATGTATTTGAAGGGCCCTTTTTCTGTAAAAGAAACAAACCTATAAATCTCACAGTCATCTAGAAAAAGGATGTAACTGTGCATTTTAAAGATCATAATTGAAAAAGAAAATATGTTCTACTCCTTCAGAGAAGTTAAAAAGGATTATACGGTTTAATCTTCCATGAGTTCAATATATGTAGTTCAATCCAGAGGGGCTCCTGTGGGGATTTAATTAACGATATTTTGTGGCTCCAATTAGAATGAGATTCTTAACCTTTCTAATGTGCTGACCTACCTTTACAGGGAAGAAAAATTATACCACAGGCATGCCAAGTAATTAAATTTACATTAATGCTGCCAAGAAATGTGAGCAACTTTTCCATGTTGGGAAATACCCCAAAAGGTCAGCAGGTCTGACAAACTTCCTACTCTTAAATATAGTAAACAGTTTCCCGACATGACATATGTATCAGTGACTCGTTCCAGTAACATTAACATCTGAATTTTTCCCTCAGGGTGAATGAAGCATCATTATTGCAGAAGTCACGATGCATCTGTATAGAAGTTGTGGATTTCTACAAAGAATTTGTTGCAATTACAGTCCACACTAAGCCAGATTTGATGAAGAGGTCTAGGGAGGGTCTAAGGGGTTCTGGTGGCCACAGATATGAAGTCTGTAAATAGAACCAGCTAGTATAAATGGCCTAATATGTGTCATGTCAAAGTTTAGAAACATTTTTATCAAGTGGAATTAAACAGACATATACAGAGCAATATTCTTCAGGTTATCGTACCTAGAACAATTAACCTCATAGATATAGACATACAAATGCTGGTTGCTGGGGATGGGAAGGAAGAAACAATGAGAGTTGTATTATGAGTGCAAAATAATGGATTTATGAAAACGGGTAGTAACAGTAGGGGCTAAAGCGAATGAAATTAATGCTACTGGACTATATGTTTGCAAGTGATCAAAATTGAGTCTGGAGAAGTGTCTCATTGGTGAAGATCCCTGGCTGCTCTTGCAGGTTTCAGATTTCAGCACCCACATGGTGAGTCACAACCACCTATAACTCCAGTTGAAGGGAATCTGATGCCCTCCCCCAGTCTCCATGGTCACCAGGTATTCATGAGTACACCTATATAAATGTAGGCACACACACACACACACACACACACACACACACACACACACACGGTTACATTTGTGAATTCGGTTTTAAGGACATTTGAAAATTAAGGGGACAGAAAATAACTCATCTAGGCGTGTCCTCCACAACCTCAACCCACCCAGCCCTCTGTACTAAATGAGAGAAAGAACTCACAGATTTTAAATTAAGATATTTAAATTGATAATAAACTTTATATTTTAGATTTCACAAAATAAAGAAAAAACATTTTACGGGATGAAATTGAAAACTTAAGTAGTATTAAAACAGACTATACAAAATAAAACACTATTAAATAGGTTATTGATGTTAAAAAAGAACATATGGGTAAAAAAGTCTGTAAATTCTTAATTATCTTTTCCCCCAGATTCCCTCTAATATATAAAAGTCATGACATTTAGAGCATTTTGCATGGTGAGATCATTATAAACTTAGAGCTGGGCTTGGCCGTCAATTCCGTACCTTCTTGTGAATCAGCACTCTTTCTGTGAGTATCTGAGAGCCTTATAATATATTCATTTCCTTCTTCCCATGGATGCTTTGACCTTTATTCCTACTTTTCAAACACACACACGCACACACACAATTACACATTATTCTTACTCTATATTAATGCTCTATGCATTCTTATCTACATAGGTAGACAAACTTAGAGTGTATATTTTTTCCCTGTTTTAATTTTTTTTTAGCTGGGGAAAGTTGAGTGAGTATCTCATGTAGTTAAGTTAGCCTCAAACTATGTAGATGAGGGTGGTCTCAAACTCATGACCCTCCTGAGCCCACCTCTCTGATGCTAGGATGCTCAGTTTATGTGCCATTATGCTCAGTTCTTTTGCTCTTATTTTTAAACTAATATTATCCTATAGAGATACATGTATAAAGAAATAAATTCATTTTATAGTTTTTGAACTTAAAAATGCCACACATAATGTGTGTGTTGTATATCTCATCCTTCTGGATTTAAACACTTCCTCCCAGAAAGAGAAAGGAAGGTGCTAAGACTCAGGAAGATCACAAAACTTACAAGGTTTAAGATGACTATGAAATTTACAATGCTCACAGGGGCTCTCACCAGGCCTGATTTTTTATGCTACATAGATCTCATATATGCAGCAGAAAATAGCTGAGACACTTTGTAGAGATACTTGCAAGTTAAGCAAGTTAAGTTGAAGTTACAGCTTTCCTAATTCATGACCCATGCTGGAATGAACTCGTTCATATAATAGGTTTTGTGAAACTCTTGTATGTTCACTTGCCTTCGTATCATTCATATATTTTTTATTCTCCAAGGGAGTGACTGCATTATTAAAATGCTGCAGAGCAACATAAAATGTATTTGAAATTAACTCACCTGTAAAGGCACTCAAAGAGAAGTATAAGTAAATATACCCACTTTATAGACAGGTGTGATGAGGAACATAATTAGCAAAGTTGCTTTTATGTCAATCAAGATACCCAAGAGAGCTTATCACACACATTTGTAACACTTCATTTCTTCAAATCAGGGATGGAGTGATGAGTGGTAATTAAGATGCTTTCAGTCCAAGTTCCCCGATCAAACAACTAGGTTGTTTTTTCCTTCCATGATGACAATTCAACTTCTGCTTAGAGATGCTGTTCTCCCTACTAATCATTCTCAGTGCCCTTGAAACAGGTCTGAGGCAGGGCAGGGGCGGTGTTCACATCCAAAACTAAAACCAAGACAGGATTTCAATGAATCAGAGTTCTAATGACTTTCTTTTGTTCTTGTGGCATTGAAATCCCATACAGCAAAAGATGACTAGGTGTTCCCATGTGAACAGCTTTTAATTTTTACATTCTGATGTTTCTTCTACATTGCACTTACTATGAATATATTGTATAAGCTCGATGATCATATTAAATCTGCAAGAATAATTAAACAAAACATCAACTCTTTCAGACTCTAAGCTTATTCTATATGGCCAGCTGATTACAAAGCTTCTAATATGCTTTCACAATGACTTCAAATTTGATGCTTGGGTTGCATAATCATTTGCTTAAATGGAATTAACCTATTCAGAGTGGCTGAGTAGTCTATCCAAAATAGTAAAAAAAAAATGGAGAAATAATATTATGCATAATAGTTTCAGAGAAAGATACAGACAATTAAGTATACATTTTACTTAGTAATTGCTTAAATGTTCAAAGGCTCAGTGACCCAAAGAGAAATTAAAACACAGATTCATGAGCTTCTTATATCTATCAACTAAGCAAGATTTGCTGAAGTACAGTTTAGAAATTTGCATTTCAAGATAACCTGCCCAGGAGACTGATAAATAATTGTGTATGGGAAACACACAATCACTCCTTAATTCTTATTATAAATACCCAAATAAAAATATAGAAGAAACAGCAATATGCTAAAAGGTCCAGCACAATATGCTAAATGTATCTATTGCATGAAAATCCATTTTCAAAGCATTATTTTTCATACTTGTTTTGTTTTCCTACAAATGCAGAGTGAACTCATTTGGAAATTTCCAGCTCTCCACTTCATTTTGCTGCCTAAGGCTGATAGTAAAAATCTATGTTCTGATTCTAGTGGGGTATGCTCTGCAGAGCTGGGACTATTGCCAGACAATAAGAAGAAAGCAAATAGGTTGGAAGAAAAGTAATAAAGGTGAAAAATTGTTAGATTTGTTCAGTAAATGCACATTGCAAGATATTCTCTTTTGATTTTTCTCATTGAAATTTCAGAAAACTGCACAGGATATGCAATTCTTAATTGTTTTAGAAATTATTAAGATCTTAGAGAATGAAACCACTTGAAGCATAAAGGATCTAGGGAGAAATTAATTTTAATAACCAAAGAATTGACCAGGTTAATGTCCAGGAAGTGGACTCTGCACTTTCCATGCTCCATATGTTGAATGGCTCAGTGCAAATTCTGGGGAACAGCTCATATAGAAGCAGGGAGCATGTCTTAGAGCCCGAAGACCTGAAGCTCAAACATATAGTCCAACATACAGCTTAGCTTATTACTGTAAATAAATGCTCAGGCTATCCTTTCCACTACAAACCACCTCCTGCTCTTGTTTTGCATGTCCTTTCTCTTTCCTAGTGACTTTTGAAATTTTTCCAATTAAATTGTTTGTTGCTTTAAGTGCCGTAAAAGAAAAAATTGGGAAGTACCACAAAATGGGAATCAGGAAAGTCTAACTGTTGCAAAAAAAAAATAATATGTTGCAAGTAACAACATGAGCAAAAATATATCAAGCACATGAAATCATTGCCCTTTCACAATAAAAGTCAGGGATCGTCCTATGAATGAGTGACTTAGAGTAAAAAAAAAAAAAGTCAGTCTGATACATGGTTTAAAAACATGAAGCAAAGTGATAACAAAGAAATAGTAACATCAAAATAAAAAGAGGAAAAATAGCGTTGGTTTAAAATATTAATTGAAATCAAAGGGAACTGCAGGAACAAGCACAAATTAATAATGAGGATTGATCAAAATATATATCCATACACACCATAATTTGTCTAAGTATATAAACTAAAGTTATTTTAGATATACTTAGATACGTAAGCAACAATAAAACTTTTGTTGTAATTGAATTTTTTAAATGTGTATACTCTATTGGACAACATGGGCAGCTGATAACATAATCAGTACATTTGGAGACCATAGGTAAATGGAAAGAGTTTATAATCTGGGAGAAAGTATTATTTTTCCTTGTTTATATAGTTTATAAGAATTGATCAAAAATTTGGTTACAAAGAAAACCTTAGTGTATTCTTTAAATTTAATCTACACTGGTTCTATTCTCTGATTGCAAGTTTATTATAAAACACACACACACACACACACACACACATATAGTCTAAATTTGTGTGGAAATTTAGGGTTAGGGTTAGTCAAAGATAAGAAAACATAGTATGTATAATTACTAGATAGGTCAAAGACACTAGGAAAGAGCCTTATTCTTTTTCTGCTAAATGGATAGAGTATGACACAGTGTGATGTAGTCAAGAGATAAGTCATGACTCCTCATGGCATATCATTAGACCTACAGATTCATGTATCTCTCAGCTTTCATCACTAGATGTTGACTAACACGGAGACTCACAATTGACCAAGGTGCATTAAAAAAAAAAAAAGATTACAGACTGCTCAGCCCTAGATTGAACATATGTTCTGTACCCTTCTTCCAAAGGTTCAGGGATCACGGCAGAAAAAGGAGTGAAAAGCCCGTTAGAAGAGATGACTACAAGGAACTACTACCTCCTAGACACACTGGTGCAGCTCCATGTGAGGACTCACAGCAGTTGTGACAGCGTGCACAAAACCTGTCCACGGCCAAGCAGGACCAAATTCCAGGATGGAGAGGACATTTGGGCATAAAGTCCTAAGCCTATCCAAGGAGCTATTGGCAATTATCAGCAGCTGGGAGGGGAAGGTACAGTTTCCTCTGGGAGTGTAACTTCTAATATGTTGACTGCACTACAGTGGAAGGTCATACATCCAATAATAGTTGGGGAGCACAAATTTGCCTTGGTGGAAACAGAAAGACGCAGAGGAGCATGGGTAGGCAGAGCTAGTGAAGTCAACGATCTTGGGGAAGAATCTGCCGTCACCACATTGCTAAAACAGTATAATCCTTAACTTCATCCTAGAGAAAGCGCTGAGACTAGAAGGGTTTGTAAACAGAGAGAAGTTATGGGGGGATAGCTCCCCGAGATGGGCATGGCTCAAGCAGAATGTGAAGATTTTCCTTTAGAGGAGAGAGAGCTGCAGAGTAACGACCTGTCGGGATGGCTTCCACAGTGCTGGCCGGAGAATAGTTCACATTTTCCCTGGCGGAGAAGTGGTTGGGGAGCTGGCGTATTTGAGATGCTTGGTGGCATTTGGGAACGAGGGGGCAGAGTGTGTCCCTGCTACCGAGCAGAGTGCTCACAATGTTGCAAACGATGGCAGACGGAGCAAGTTTCGCGAGCTTCTGATGAGGAAGATGGCATGTCTCTCCACTCTCACGCTAATAGCAGCAACAAATGATACCAGAAAACCTCTAAAATCTCTTGACACCGTGAGGGTTTCCCTTTGAACAAACTCCACAGAGACACAAGGCAGTGGTTGTTTTTCCAAAACGGATGGGTACCAACCCAAAGCTAAGAGGCACAAAAGGAAACAGGAAAATACAGCGGTATAAAAAGACCAAAATAAGTCCTCAGACATTTCTCATTAAGAAGTAGAGGTATCTGAACTAACTCACGAAGAAACTTAAAATGACCCCCATAACAATACTCTGCACACTCAGGATAATGAAGCAAAGACTTAAAAAAAAAGGTAGAAATAATATTTTTTAAAGAGATCAAATTAGAGACCCAAGAGACAAAGACTATAACTGTTAAATTGAACTCTTTATTAAGAAGCTTGACCAGCAAACCAGATTAAACAGAAGAAATTATCAGAAATCTCAAAGACAAGATAGATAAAATTTATACTCAGATTCTATAAAAAGAAAAAAAGTGTCAGGCACCGTGAAGAAGAACGGTATATGCATTGTGACGATGCCAGAGAGAGAAGAGAGAGGAGATAGAAGACAGACAGAAAAACGGTAAGTCCCGGTTAGCTCAATTATGATAGAAAAGCCAACAGAATCCAGCCAAGTTGATGGAAGCTAAAGGATTACTATTTGTGAATGACAAGATCTTACATATATGTAAGGCCATAAAGATCCCATGAAACACCTGTTAAATCCAATAAAGAAGCATATTATGTTTCGGGAAACTAGTGCAAACTAAAGCCTCCACTGTGTTTCTATATACTAATCTTACCTGTGATCTCATTCAAATGAATTGCTTTGGGGTACAATATCACTTTGGTATACATGATGTACAAGAAGTTTTCTACACCAAAAATTTTAAAATACTACTGAAACTAAATAAGGCAGATGAAAAATTAAAAAGTGTCTTACGTTCACAGAGTAGAAGACAATATTGTAAAGATGACCAAACTGCTTAGTATTTGTAGATTTAATACAATCCTATCAAAAAAAACAACTTTTGAAGAAATAGAAAAATGTCCTAAAATTCATATGTAACCAGATAGAGCCGCACACATCAAAAAATTTTAAGGGCACTGGGGAGATAGCTCACTGCTTAAGAGCACTTGCTGCTCTTCCAGAGGGCCCTGGGTTCAATTCCCAGTACCCACATGTCAGCTCACAACTGTCTGTAGCTTCTAGTTCCAACACTCCCTTCTCCTCCACAGGATTCGTCATTCATATGAACACATAAGGTCACACAAACACTCACACAGACACATAAAAGAGTAATGAATAAATAAATAAATTTTTATAAAAGAACAAAACAGAGCTCTATATTCTCTTATTTGAGAGTAATTTATGAACCCTCAATAAACAAGAGAGTGTGGTACTGTCATAAAGTCAACACATACAATGGTGTCATAGAGCAGAGAGCTCAAAAATGCACATACACTTACAGCATATTTAACAATCTCTGTGTGAGGCGGGGAGGCACATTTACAGATACAAACCAAAATGTGAGCTAATTCAAAATTGATTTGCAATGTAAATTCTGTTGTTACAAATCCAGAAGATAAAAGAGGAGAAGCTTCCTAACATTGTCCTTGGCAGATTTCTTGATTATGACATCAACAGCACACATGTCTATAGTGTAGAGTCAAGGATAGCAAGACTCCATTGAACTAAAAATGGCTACGCACAGAAAAGAAGTAAGCTGCAGAGTGAAAAGCAACACAAAGATGAAATATTTGCAAACCACATAACTGATGAGGAGTTAAAGTCCAGACAGCACATACAAAAACCCCTACTACTGAAAACCAGCACATCGTGCTATTAATAGGCACAGGGTTGTATTAGAAATTTTGCCAAAGAACACATAGAAATGGCCAGTAAATACCCAAGAAAATATTAAACACTATTTATCAGCAAATTACAAATGAACACCATAATATATTTCTCAAGCTCGTTAGGATGTTTATTTCCCCAAGAACTGTATATATATATATTTTTTTATTAATAGCAGAGAAATGTTGGCACAGATTTGATAAACTAAATCTAAAGATAGAACTATCATATATAACAGAGCAATGCTTCATTGCGATATTTACACAACAGGTCTGGAATCAGGATCACACGACGTTTCCATTTCAACACTCACTGCATCCTGAGTCACAGACCCTAGAGGTGGGAAAATCCTGCACGTCAATCAATTTATGAATGGATTGGAGAATCGACAGGACACACAGTGGGATTTTACTCAGCAGTAAAATGAGGGAAGTGCTTTCACGGGCGGCAACTGTGAAGCCTGAGGACGTTATGCTGAGTGAGATAGACTTGTCGCCAGTGGGCTCACTGCAGGGCAGTTACGTGAGCTGAGGCCATCCGACTCAGAAACAGAACAGGGAGTTCCAGCACCAGCAACCAGTGAAAGAGCAAATGGAGAGTTACCGTTCAATGGATACAGAGTTGTCGTGCAGGATGAAAATCGATAAAGACCTTCATCCTGTATGATATCAAACTTGTACTGACACGTGCCGGAGTGTACACACTAAATTGTTAAATCTAGATCTCCTGTGAATTTTTTTATCATAAAATGAAAAAAAAAATGCCTCGATAGCTCTAAATCCTAATACAAGGCAGAGAAACACTCTTTATGTTTTATACGTCGACACATTTGTTTTATGATTTCTCCACTTAAACATAATATTTCCCATGCAGCACAGTGTGGTGGTGACGATATTGTCTCGGTGAAATGGCAGTCCTTTGTACTGCCGCACACCAGGAACTTTCAGAACTACGCTTTTCCTGATAGACTCTTTCGGTCTCTGTCTCTCTGTCTCTCTCTCTCTGTATGTGTGTACATCTTCCTGGCTTTTTTAATCATTCATTTTTTGAAATTATAATTTGATTACACTTCTCCCTCTCTTCTCTCCAGACCCTGCCATATATCCCTCCTCATTATCCTCCAAATCGTGGCTTCTTTTGTCAAAACCAATAGTTAGTACGTCTATAAACATGCAAAATGAGGGAACAGGCTAAGAATGTAGAAAAGAAGACTACACTGTAACATGGAAAACCAGGGCAAGAATGGCCTTGGCCAGACCTTGAGGACCCAGCTTGTGTATGATGTACAGCCCCATAGTGAAGGGGAGAAAGCAGGCAGAGCACCAACAGAAACGTGGCCGCCGCCCTAAGTGGTTACTATGCAGCAGGAGGCCCAGAGGCACACGGGTGAATACAGAAGAACCGGGCATGAGAAATGACAGAAACAGCCTTGACAAAGCTAATGCGTTAATGATTACAGAGAATTGGAAAACAGATAAACAAGTATGATTGAAATGTCAAGCTGAGCTGAGAGCTGAGCAAGCTCGCTGACAGGAAGGAGCGTGACCAAAGGTGATTTATTTTGACGAAAAATAATGGCTGAATCTAGCAGCATCGGCAAATGGGCTCTCAAGGTTGAGTGGGAGACTTTAACACGGATCCGCATTCCACTGCTGCGAAAATCACCTTCACGTTTAATCTAAATTAGCCATGTGTTTGTTGTTTAAATGCAATGATACATTATTAGCCCTTTATTCTCCTAGGTGCAGCTCTATCCTGTGTCACACACACTCAAATTAGAGAGTCACATCTGGTCTATTGTCAATGAAAGAAAGAGCACAGTGCAGAAATGTCCAGAAATATGTGAAAGGTGCCAAAAGGAACTTTCAAGACTGAGGGCAAAGTAGATGTCCTATGCTACAGCTCAAGGTCTCCATGACTTCAGATAAGACTCTCCTCCCAGATCCCACCATCCTTGTCTGTAGAATGAAAAACACTCCTCTTCCAAGACAGATTCTCTACAATCAGAATCAGTTGATACACAGAACAATTGGTATTAAGAATAGTTTGCTGTGTTTCTATAAAACGCCTTTGATTATCTGTTCAGTGGATCCTCTGATGGGTAGAAGTACCTCCAGGATAATTATAACCTTTTAAAGTTTTAACTGTCTTTCGTGATAACAATTATTTGATCATAAAGTCTCTGTCAGGTGTTACATTTAGCACTTTACTTAAAATATGTAATCTTCTGTATTACTGTAAAATGATTATCATTACGCTCACGTTATCAATAAGGAAGACCAAGTTTAGGCTACATCCTTGCTAGAAATGACTCAGCTGGCAAGGAACTGAGGCAGAAAACCCAGGTCTGTTGCCTCTACAGTCATAGACATTGTGTCTATTAAGCTATGACTGACTTACCACACTCACAACATAGATGGAAAACGGGGAGCAGAGCGTGAACTTTGGATCTCACCCAAAACACTGAGTCCCGAAAACTAACTGATTCATCAATTATTTTGAATGTTTTCATTGGTATCACATTATGTTCTATACACTTAGGAGAGGAACCCTTTTATTTGCATCTATATTTATACAGTTTCTTCAGCAAGGTATACAACTGAAAATTTCTTAGTGGTTCTCTATATTATCATCGTTAATACACGATTAATTACACAAAGGCTTTGACATATGTGATATGTGTGTGTAACCTCCCACTCTGGACCTGAACAGAGCACTGAGAGTCTTTCTCAATTGTAAGATTCTTTTTTTTCACTTTTTTTTCAACATTGCTTTTAATCTTCTGCTTTGTTTTTGTTTGATGTGTGGAGGACACTGTGTGCTTAGGGTATTTTTTAATCCTCCATGAAATAAGCCATTTGGACTCTGTCGCACATCACTGCTGCTCATACAGCCTGTTAGCTCCTGTCTAAACTCGGTTCAATAGCTCAGGTGAGTTTAAGTTTGAAAGGACTTGCTTCACAAGGGAAAAAATACAGACAAAATGGGACTAAACCATCTGAAGGCTAAACATTCACAGTCTTTGAGAGCTCTGATATTTTCCTAAGAATTCCACGTTAACTAATCGATGAGGTATATTAAATTTACTTGGCTGAGGTAAGTATTTCAGTCGGATTCTAGGTTAGCCTGACTGGGCAACTGAGTGATGATAAATCACACACAGTTCGATAATAGTTCAAGAGTCTGCATTCTAATTAAAGTACCGTTTCCTGTGAGACAACATCGATGCTGTTGCGGTAGCACAGTGGGCAAAGTGCTTGCTTTACAAGCATAAAGATCTGAGTTCAATTCCCAGACACTACACAAGAGCCTGGGTGTGGTGTCATGTGCTTTTTTATAATCCTAGCACTAAGAGAGCAAACACAGAAGGTTCTCTGAGCATTGGGGCATCACGAGGGAGCCTAGCCAGACTGATGCGTCCCAGGCCAATAAGAGCTAGTCTTAGGAAGATGGACATTATTCTTGAGGATGACACCTGAGTTGTCTTCTGGCTTCCGTACGCATGTATACAAGTATGGGCACATGCCCCCCCAGACACACACTCATATACCCAAATACATTTTCACACAGACGCACATAAGTA
Source organism: Cricetomys ansorgei (assembly GCA_026225945.1). Lineage (NCBI taxonomy): Eukaryota > Metazoa > Chordata > Mammalia > Rodentia > Nesomyidae > Cricetomys > Cricetomys ansorgei. The sequence goes on along the minus strand of JAMJFZ010000185.1, from coordinate 973,098 downwards.
TGAAGACACACACACACATGCACACACACGCACACACACACACGCACACACGTGGAAAAATGAAAACATGAGCTATTAATATTTTATCCACTGTATATAATCTAGTCCCTAAGATTAGAGATAGCTTAAGCATTTCTTTCCCTTGATAATTTATCTTATTTAACCTGTTTTTTCTGAGTAAAAACCAATATTGATGGGTAACTGAGTAGCTTTTAGGAGGCAAGATGGGTTTGTAAAGAGCACACACCCTTTGAGGGCCATTATGATTCTGAAAAGGCAAACTCAAGTTATTATTGTATTAGAAACAAACTTTGGACTCATTTTTTCTCAAGTTCTACCACTATTCTGTAAGATGGATAATCATTTTCTCTTTATGTTTTCCCACCGTGAATAGCACATGGCAATTTATGTATCCCAAGAACAATGTATTTACAGAGTAGAACAGTTTTAATATCAACAAGAACTATATCTGCTTTTTGTTGTTCAAAAGAGATGTCACATTTCAATATAATTGCCGAGCCTTTTCAGTGAGCTATTTATAATCAGTGGGGCAACTTAAAAGTAAATGTGTTTCCAGTCGCTGTTGTTGTGGTATAACTGCATGTCACATAAAATTCATCATGAGTCTTTTGTAAAGTATTTCTACTTTGCATTAATGTAGTTTATAAATAGCATATTTCTAAATATATTCATTCTTTAGTAAAGTTATACAAATTAAAAAAAGAAAAAACTTTAAGGTAATCTCCAAAGCCTGTGGATTTTAAAGAAATTCTAAAGTATTAAAAAAATTATACTCACTGAGAAGTTGGGGTGCTGAGGTGGCTGGGGATGGAGCATGGGGTGCCACAGAGGGAAGAGCTGACAGCGAGGAACCCGGTGCTACAGAGAAGTTGCTGTGAGCGGTTGGTCAATACTTAGACACCCATGTTGAGGACAAGGCTCCATGAAGCTTAGCAGAGTTCAGCTGCTGGGGGCTGTGCTGAAATAGCTTCTGGAAGACAGATATTGCTGTAATACATTAGAGTCTGAAAAGCCCAGGCATTTACCTGAGATTCCAGATTGGCCACAGTATGAGAGATCTATAGGACATATTGGAGCTGTAAGTAAACACTTCATTAGTCCTTTGTCAAGAAAGTCTATAAACCTTCACAAAGCATGAGTTTATACTTAAAAAGTTAGCTATCATCTACCAGATATCCTGACTAGAAGAAGATAAGACTAGAGCCTGGGAAGTTAGCTTTGAGTCGTAAAGTTCCTGGTGTTGGGTGGTGGAGAGTGAGTTAAAAATGGGTAATGTTGAGGGTAGCAAGAAGGCTTCTGCTCAGAAGTACTCGCTGTGGACAGAGGAAGTAAGCATGAGACTGGATCCATTTTTTGTGGCCTGTTTGGGCAAAAGATGGGGAAAACCATTGGGTTCTCTTATGTAGATGCCAACAAGAATGAAGGTATAATCTGGGGAGCAGAAACACTGATAGAGTGTTCAAAGAATCCTAAAAAGTACATCCTTGCAACAAAATGGTCTTTGCTCAGATTTAGCATGTTGCCAGGACTAAGCAAGTCCATGTTGGGGATGTTGAGGAGGTTTATTTTTAGTTATGTTTAAAATGTTTTTATGCACTGTTGGGTGAGGGGCTACCTTGGGTCTTGGTGTTTTGTGTTGTTTGCAGGTGTTGGATTTCTGTGTGTGTGTGGGGGGGGTGTTTAATTGCTAATGATCTGCACATGCTATCAGTAGAACACCTGAGGAGATCTGAAAGAATAAAAACACCTGAGCTCAGGCACTCGGGTTCCACTGTTGATCTGTCAGTCGAGTATGGAGCTGGCCAGGATGGTGGTTCCCGCTGATGAGATCCAGCAGGGTTTGAGTCTATGAAACTGCCTCCTTGTCTTCTTTACTAAGCCACCACAGCAGCCTACAGGTCTCATATTTTGAGCTATCGCCCCAAACCAAAGCAGATTTCTATGATTCTAATGTAATTTCTACTTCACCGCATACAGCTCTGCTTACTTTTTTATTTGTAATTTGTGCCTTTTCTCTTTCAATTAGGACCCCACAGAGCCTGATCGAAGTATCATTACTGTAAACTCAAAACTTCATTCTTGTTAAAAATATTCCTAAGAAATTATCCATCTTCCCCCGGGATTTCTGTACTCATGGCTATGTATGTATGTGTGTGTGTGTGTGTGTGTATATATATATATATATATATATATACATATATCTTAGAAATGTTATACTGTCCCCATGCTAAAAGCAATAAGTATCATTAAGGGAAAAATATAAATTATGACTAATTTGCTTCTTCAAAATAAAACATGACTCAAGTCTGATGTATAAGTGGATGTAAACTCTGTTGAATAGGAAAGAGAAGTCATTAAGAGGAACATATAATTCATAAATGAGAAGATCGAACACCAGGAAACAGGAAGGATTCTAAGGTGACCTGCCAGGCCAGACCAGCTCCCTTTCAGACCTGTTCTGCACTGTCACACAGAGGTCATAAATGACCTTTACCCTAACCTGTGTGTGCAATGGTAATAGTACCAGTCTTGATTGCAAAGATAAGATGTACAGATCTGTTGGAAATCAGGAGTGCTTCCTCTTTCTAGTGAAAGCTTCCTGCTGGCACTTTTCTAGAAATATCATACTTAGGAGGTCCAGCTGGGTCTCTGACATAAGAAGGCTCAGTATACTGACAACAATGATATTGTCATTATTGATTATGTCAAATTGATTATATAATGCACCCACAGAAGCTGAACATGTGCTAAAGTTCAAGTATGTCCTCAGTATTTATTAAGTGTTGGTATGTTGTCTCCATTAGGATCAAATTATGGTGGTTCTGGTGTTTTCAGGTCTTAGGTGCATTGAGTAATTGCCATTTTGTATTCGTGGCCCCAGTTAAAAATAAGGCATTGAATCTATCCTGAGCCTTCCCAGTGTTACTTGCCAAAATACATTAGAGGTCATCATAGATAAGCTCTTAGGGGTTCACTTTGCTGTAGTTTTGTGCCAAATATTTCCCTAATCTAGGTTTAATAGGGAAAAAGTCTTGGAAATTAGAATCTGATCTACAAAAATCCTCCATTACGACGGCCCTTTAACAAAGCAGTTTCTTCTTCCTGTTCCAGGTCACATCACAGATGGGAATAGTGAGGCTGCCGTGAGGATACGGCGGATAAGGCGTCAGGCCAGGAGAAGCGACACAGTGTGGTCTGCCTGTTGGTAAGGCCGGTTTCCCCATCACCGCCGGTCAAGCCCTGGTCTTCTATGAAGTAGCAACACCAGCCAAGCCTTCCCTCTGTATTGTAGTTCTAAAGGTTGGTCAATGCCTCAAACTCAAAGAAGGAAGAAAACTGGATAAAGTCCATGTCTTCCATGGATTCAAGTTATGAAACTAGAAAAAATTATATAGACTATATCGTTTTGTGCTTATGCTCTTCTGTAAAATCAAGCATTCTCCACTTAGATTATTCTGAGAAAAAGTGTTGATTTGACCTGAATATTTTCCCATAAGTTTGTATCTAGAGAAAAAGCTTTGATGAGATGGTATTTTATAAGCAATAATTTCTAAACCTAACACATCCTGTGACATGTACTCAAATCTAATCCAACCCCACACTCAATGATGTTTAGAAAATAAGGATTTTCTGAAATAAAAGAAATTTCCTACCCTCCTACAGAGAGTATACTTTTTCCATTCCCGAGGAATCCACAAAAGTCTACATTTTAACATTTTCTTCCTTCCATTGTCTGATCTGTCTAAAAGAAGCAATCATGGAGACACTTTGCAGACAAGAAAATTGGAGGTTTAAAGCACATACAGCTGATTTTACTATTAAACCTGCCTAATTACATGTAGCCTCCTCGTGTTCTTCTTGCTTAGTCCTCCTTTATAGCAATTTTCTTGTTAAGTAATTGTCTAGGTCTGTTCCTCTTCCTCTGGATGAATTCACCTCATTATTGATGACTGATATGTGGACAGCGAGGGAGAGAAAGCTGTTTCATGTTCTCGGTACCCATTGTGTCCACATTCACAATGTGTTATCTATTTTCTATGCCAAGGCTTTCAAACTGTCCAAGGGGCTGGTCTGCTTACAGCCAGGTTCAGAAACATGTATACAGCACCAACAACAATCTGGGAAATACTTTTCTCCAGTTTTTTAATCAAGTAGTGTTTCTCAAAATCCTAACATGGTTTGGAAGGATGGCTTAGCAGGCGAGGGCACTCATCATCAAGCCTGAAGATCAGAGCTAATGCCCAGAGCCCACATGGTGTCAGGAGAAAATCAACTCAATAGTTGTTCTCTGACCTCCATACACACACGTGTCTGTGTATATACACTCGGGTGAAAGTGCAATCACACACACACACACACACACACACGCACGCACGCACACACACACGCGGGAGCAACAATAAGTACAAAATGACAAAAATAAATAAATTTGATGCTATTTATGGAGAGAGTGACAAAAGAGTTAGGTCTACTTTCCTGAAAATGTTCACATTTCACATATTTTAATGGCTAGGAGTTCAAAGTCAGAGTTACTAGCTCTCAGGAGGAAATATACACGTTTTCTTGTTTATTCAGTTTTCCCACGGGGAGAATGAGGGAATAGTCTTATGAATCTTACGCAGGTGTTGAAATTCCAGATGACTGTTAACTGGACAATGAGTAGTACCCGGACCAGAGGCGAGCTGTCTTGTTCACACTGCTGATTCGATAATATAAGAGTCACAGCAGCACGACTTCCAACCCTAACACATCCTGTGACATGTACTCAAATCTAATCCAATGCCATACTCCATGATGGTTAGAAAATAAGGATTTTTCTAAAATAAAAGAAATTTCCTACTCTCTACAGAGAGTATACTTTTTCTATTTCCGAGCAATCCACAAAAATCTGCAGAGAGCAAGGCTTTGAGTCCAGAGAAGTCATGCCCCAATCTCGGGACCTATACATGAAAAATGCCTGCTATTAAAGATCATCAGCCCACACTTGGGAAAGACCATCATTTCAATATGTTCACACCGGGATGTTTACAGAAACAAAGACATATAGACACAGGCTTCAGGTGAAAATACATTACACTCTGTTCTGAATAAGAACAATCCTTCCTCATTTTAAATTTCTTTGGTAATTTTTTTAAATAATTTTTCCTGTGTATAAAAGAAAAATAAAATAACATTTAATAAAATCTGAAACATCCAGAGGGTGTGACCATAAAGCTATTTTTTAAGTATTTAGACTTGTAAGACAAGCCACACTTTATAATCTTCAAGAGATTGAGTTAAAGGGGTTTCAGTCAAAGGAGAAAGAAAATTAGATTTCGTTTTACTTTTTTTTTGTTTAGTTTTTGGTGAGAGCAAATAATTTTGTTAAAGAAAAGTGAAAAAGAACCCCCGGGCAGGCGAGTGTTCCCTGGGAAGAATGCAGAAGACAGTTCATATAGCAAACATCTCCGATTTCCTTTAGCACAGTCAATGTGCTGGTTTTTCAAACACCTCAAAGTAACAGTAAACCAGAGCTTTGCCCGTTCCTTAAAAATAGAAATACTTTGTGTTGCAGGATGCTGAAGCTAGCATGTGCAGATCATTGCAAAAATGGTGACTTTGGTTCTTTCCTTCCTCCAGGTGGGTTTGAGGGATCCAACTCAGGTCACCAGGCTTGGCAGCAAGCACCTTTCCCTGCTGATCCCTCTCGCCATCCCTATCCTTTGTCACGTACCCAAACATGAAAGCACTTGGTGATTATGACATGGCTCTGTGGACGCTGCCATACGCATCGCATGCAAAGTACAGGGGTGAGGATGACGAAGAACGTACCTCACGTTCCTGGCTCACATAATTTGCTCTTAAACTGTCACTTTAATTATTCCTGCATTAGGAGCCTGCCTCCAGGCACATTTCACAAAGATTTGTAATAATCTATTTCACATGGTATGGTTGTAGACACCAGGAAAATATTGATGCAAAAAAAAAGCATGAACACAATGCTCTCAAGGTATATGAAGCTCATTTATTCAAGGACAGGTAAGCTCTTGAAGACAGAACTCAGCACATTTCAGTGGCCTGCATACTTGAAACAGTGGCAATGTTTCTCTACTTAATCTCTGATCCTTGTCCTGGGAAGGGGAAGTTCAGGCTGAAAGTGAGGGTCTTCAAGGATATCTGGTTTACTAAGCATATGGTCGATATACATTGTATAAATGCACAAAACTTTCAGACAGTGCAAAATAAAATAAAAGCTCTGTCTGGGCTAATGTGGGGCCCAGTTATGGTTAAGTTTAAAAAGACATCCAAACCACAGTGTAGTGGGTTTTACTTTCTGTACTATAACCCTCCTCCACGGGATATAGACACCCTTGAGACTACAATATGGGTCCAGTAGCGGAGTATAGTCTTTCAAATATTTTACGTTTATATTACAATAGTCATAGCAATGATACCAAGAAGCATCATTATCTATATTTTATACCCTAGAAGAGCTAGACAATAACCTGTCCTTCAATTGGCTTAGGGAAGTTAGATTCAAACCTAGGTTTCTCCACCTCTGTAGCCCAAGGCTCTTCTCTTTCACATCCTGAAGAAGAGACTGCATCTTTCTTTGTTCCTTCTCAGAAGATTACAGAGAAATGTACTAACATTTGGAAAGCATATTCCCTCTATTTTAAAAGATTATAATTATATCACGTCTCCCTTCCCATTTCACCCTCCAAGCTCTCCCATATTCTCCTTCTTTCTCTCTCCCAAACTTGGAACCTCTTTTTTCATTAATTGTTGCTGTGTATCTACGGATAAACATATATATCTCTAAGTACAACCGGCTCAGTCTGTATAATGTAACTTGTATGTATGTTTTCAGGGCTGAACACTTGGTATCAAATAGCCAGATGATGTGCTCTTCCCTGGGGAGGTCTATTTTTCTCAGCCTTAGCATTCCTGAGTTGTCTACAGTTCTTTGTGTAGGACAGAGGCCTCATGGCCTTTCCCTTGGCCACTCTGGCATGTACATTGATGCTGTCCTTTTCAACTCATGTTTAGGCAGCCATGTTGGTGAGAAATTATCGGTGTGGCATCTGACATTTCTAAGAGACACAGTCTCACAGCAAGCTCCTTGGTCCTCAAGCTCTTACAGCCTTTCCATCTTTTCTGACTCAATTATCCCTGAGCCTTAGGTATAGGAGTAACTTAATATAATCAGTAAGAATTAGCCAAATTCACAATTGTGAGTTGTTGTTAAATTTATAAACATTACACTAAAAGAAAATCTGTATCATTGTAAGGCATCTATTGTGCCCGAAGACCCTGATTTACTATAAGAATAGAGCCAGAGGAGAACACTTCCATTCTTCGCAATGGGCACAGGTCATGGATGGTGGTCCATAGCTCCCTCTCCTCAGATATCTGCCTCTTTAATCCCCAGTCCTTTCTCACTCAGTTCTCCACTATTTGTCGCCTCTCAGCAACTTTCATAAAGAAGCATGCTCTCTAAACAGGAAATGGGGGCATTCCATCTCCTAAACAGATAGATTCTCTCATTAGAGGCAAAAATACATGCACATCTCTATGTCGCAGTATTAGTCAGACTAATTAACAGCACAGGCCTTACATGAGAGAGCACAGCCCTTCAGGGTCCCAAAGAGCAGGTCTTCTTACTCATTTCTGAGCTGGTGACTTCACTCAATGTCACTGAACTGACAAAACTCTTTGTTGTAGGTGTCTGTTAGGGCTTTTAGTTTTATATTTGGTTTCACTTCTGTGTGTGCACGTGCCTGTTTGAGTATATGCCATGTGCGTGCTCTTGAAGGCCAGAGGAGAGGGCTGGAGTGGCAGGAGCTTGTGAGCTGCCTGAGTGCTGAGGGTTGGACCATGCTTCTCTAGAAAAGCTGCAACTGTTCTCAACACCTGCGCCATCTTGTCAGCCTGCGTGGAGCTTCTTTTATAATGCAATTATTTTACCAAGTTCTATACTTGATGAACACATGCTATGATTTTTCATGGATAATAAGAATTTAGAACTTTCTTAAATTTTACATAATCCTAATGAGTTCCGATAAAATAATTCGGAAAAGAATTGCTGTTTAAAGAAAGTTATAGAAGTTAACATTGATTGACATAATTTAAAGTATTCCCTTCCAAAGATAAGGCCGTTTTACCTTTCGAAGACGAGATTATTTTTTAAATAAAGTTAACTGCCCATGTCTGTTTTCTAATTCAATTAATGAAAGTTTTGTAGATATTTTTGTTTCTTTGATTGGAAAAGACATCAAAAGCCCTCAGCAGCCGGCCTGTGAAGTAGCAGAATCTCACCTAGCAATTAGAATCAGCACACATCACCTCCATCAGGACTTTGAACTCTCTTCAAAAGAGAGGCTTTTATTGGCTTTTCACATTTTCTTAAGTAGTTCTATTTGATAAGTTTCTGTTCAAGTTCAAATATTTTATAATGGAACTATATCATTCAATCTATGCGGGAGTATTGTAAAGTCTTTATGAGAATATTACTTTTTAGGGTAAGAAAGTTTACTACAGTTTATTATTATTATTATTATTATTATTATTATTATTATTATTATTACTATTATGCAATACTTATATGTGCAAAGGTGCTGTACTTTTAAATAATTGAGGCTAAAATTTCAGAGAAGATAAAATCTCTTTTTCTAAGTCAGTGCAATCTAGTTGGATCTAAACTATTATGATTTAAAAATGAGTAAGCAGGCAAATCCTGACCTGAAAAGAGACCAGAGGATTCATGCGCACCCAAAGCAAATCTCCAGAGAGAGAAATAACAAAAATGCAGGAATAGACCCAGACAGAGCAGGGCCTGGTGCTGTGCAACTGTAAGTTCAGTGTTTGGAAGACTGAGGCAGGAGGATTGTGGGTTAAAACCCTCTTGAGCTACCCAGTGAGACTTTCTTTTTAAAATTGAACACAAAGAATGCACCCAGGGAAGTCTCAGAATGAGAAGAGAGAGGTTAAATCTGGACCAAGAAGTAGATTTCACAAGATGGTTCTGAGATCAGAAAAAAGAATCTCACTCATAATTTGGAGACCAACAGGAAAATATTGGACTCAAAATGAAATATTAGGGTAGTGTAGTAATTCCTAGGAAGTATCCAGACTAGAAAGATTGCTGAGCCAAAGGGTAACAACATCATGAGCAAATGTGAAGTGATTGTTTTTTTTTCCCCCCAAATACATAAGGAATTTATCGAGCTGATAACAGATGTGACCATGGAATAATAAGACTCAAGGCAAAAAGGAAATACAGCAAGCACTAAAGTTTAAAATGCAGAGATTTGCTATAGGCTAAGAGTTTAATGTAATGATTGTATACTGTCAAACAACTGACAGTTTTCAAATGTTTCTGACTTTAGCCCACCCCAAAATCATTAATACTTCAAAGTCTGTGTCTATATACATAGATGATACACACCAACATATGCAGCACAGTTGTTTATGGCAGGGTATGGGTTTATACACATATTGAGACACACATATACATATTTATACATTGTAATAATAGGAAATCTGTATTTTAAAACAGAACCCTAACCACTAATTTGAAAGTTACAAAATGTAGGTTAAAACGTATTTTCTAATACTTTTTGTCTAATGTTCAGTGGTTAGCCATCCTATAGTTCATACAGAAACAAATGAAACTTTCGAGAACATTATTCTACTGTACTTAGGAGGAGATGCATATGCATTATATATGAGAGGAAGAAAAAGGTTTTTTTTGTCTCTGATGTCTCTTTGTTAATAATCTGACCACAATGGCACATTGTAATATATAAAACTGCAGTTGCTTATTTTAACTGAAAACACTAAAACAAAACAAAACATATGATCAGTCCTCATTGACAGTTGGAAAATATGACATAATTTCTTTACTTAACACATTGTGATTTTATTTGAAATATGACACAGAATCATTGAAATAACATACAGAGGTATGAGCAACTTATGACACGAAGAACAAGGCCATCATGAAGGGGACCAAAGTCTCTGCCTTGTTTCCTTTTCTGGGTGCTGTGATAAAATAGACCGACCAACGCGACTTAAGGGAGAAGGGTTCGTTCTGTCGCACAGCTCCAGGTTACAGGCCATCACTGTAAAGAAGTCACAGCAGAAGCATAGGACAAGGAATGCTAGTTCAAGGCTCGGCCTATCAAGTGGTAAGAACAGCACTTACTGTGGACCTTCTCATCTCAGTCAACCCAACTGAAAGAAATCCCTTACACACTTGCCCACGGGCCAGCCTAATCTAAAGTATTCCTGGTCTAGGTTTCTTTCTAGGTGATTACAAACCCTGCCAGATTGACAGTTGACAGCAGCAATCATCATCTTGAAGGGATGTAGGCAGAGATGAGAATCATGACAGAGAGCACTGGGTCGGACACAGTTATGAGAGTCTCCCGGATGCACACACCCAGGGAAGACACTGATCAGACAGAATGGAGAGGATTTGCAAACTCGGGGGAACCAAGTAAAAATGAACCTTCTTTGAATTCACCGTGTGCAAGCAATTCTAAACACTACTTGCGATGTGAAATAGTTCCCTCATCAGCATGAGTGCTCCCCTGTGCCACTCCATATTGCCAACTGAGAGAATGGACGAGTGTATGGGGCAGATACATGTAAGTTAGTCACAAGCAGAGTTTACAATACAATTAGTTGATTTTCCTTTAACAGATTAAAACGATCATGTGAAACTGAAGAAAGGGTGGGAAATACTCAAAGCAATATAGTTTTATGGCATTAAATGTTTCTAGGCAAATACAATTAAAATATTGAGAAAAATTATCCAAGTGGTAAAATATAAGGGCCTGTATTTTAATCCCTGGCTTAATCACAGACTTCAGTTACAGAGATGTGTAAATCACATTAAATTTTCTAATTGCTATATTAGAAGTAAAAAAAGAGAAATTGTATAACTTATTATCTCTAACATTTTATAGGTTCAATGTCTAAAAAATATTTAAATTATCAATAAAGTACCTTATATATTATTCTTGTACTGGTCTTCAAACTCTAGTTCATTTTACATTTAAACACGTTTCAGTGTAGATGCCACATTTCGAGTACTCAAATCATATGTGCGGCTGTGACTATCACATTGAATAGTGCCAGGTTATCATATAACACGGTAACAAAAAGTCCAAAAGTCAGAGTCAAATTATTATCAACCCCATTATTGGCAAGAGGAAAAATTCTAGAAGCAAGAGCATCAGATCAAGACACCAAAGATTCTAGCCCTCTAGAGGAAATCTAGTTCCTCAGAATAGTCCTTTCTCACCTTCAAAAGATAATAATTCAGGGCAGTTTTGTAAAACCTTGAGGTTTTGCACATAATATTGTCCATCAGACCTTCTAAAGCTATCGACTATAGAACACATTACAGTCCCAGTTGTGTGAATCTCGAAAGTTTGGATGGCGTTGAAAAATATAATTAATAGTATCCAAAGATGTGTGTGTGTGTGTGTGTGTGTGTGTGTGTGTGCACGCACGCGTGTGTGTATCATCACAACCATATTTATTTATCATATTAAATCTGTTCCTTTACTTCCCAGGTCTGTAATTTCTTTGTGCTTCTCCTTCAGCCCCATCCCCAGAGTCTCCCCCTTCACCCGTCACACTAAAAACAAGGACAGAGTGAAATCAGGAGTGGAAGGGGCAAGGCTGAAGAATATTCCCATCGGTGGAGGGCAGACCTTCTGCATTTGCTAATTGTCCCTTCTGGAAGTCAGACTCCTAGTTGCTGCAGCCACTGGTGATCTGATCTTCCTTAATGATGTCCTCTCAGAGAGATGACTCCCATGTCCTGGTGAAACACTCTTCTGGTTTGTAGAAGATTGAAATCTCAAGAGGTCGGCAAAGAAATGTGTGAGTTTTCTAGAGTCAGTTTTCAAACACAGCTAATACTCAGCACGAGGCCTGACTGAGTTGAGACAGAATGAGCTGTCGGGCTATCTTCGGTCCCTGATCATGAAGCTGGGTCTTCGACACAGAGTGTAAGGTGGACATGGCCCACGATAGTCAGGTAGGAAATTTACCTTCAGATGTCCCGTTAGAGGCAGGGGTATGTCTGGTCTTGAAGAGAAGAGACGGTAGAGCCGTGACAGGTAAGGAAAGAGAGGTGTATGGCACGATGGTCAGAGAAAGCAGAGGTACGCTAAGCCAGAGTCTGAAATGGATTTGCGTGAGTGAGTGAGCTCATAACCCCAAAGACCAGGGTCAAGTAGACAAATAACTGAGCTTCAGGTAACCAGGCATTCACATACTTGGGCGTGGGGAGCTGCATTAAGAATATTTGTCCCCACATATTGCAGATATCACCTCAGGCCCAGCTAGACCCACTGAGTCAAGAGCTGCATTTCATCAAGATAGTGACAGTTTAGAAATGCGTGTTCTAAACCCTCCCCATGTTTCCCCCACTGCACGTCTCAGCTTCCACCCGTGGGCTATCCCTCACCTGCACCGTGCTTAGAGGCAAGGGCCTCCCTCCCTCAGTCTAAATATTTGTGATGACGACAGGATTTCTGAGTGAATGAAACTGTTGCCCTTTGTGTGACCTGTGTAAAATTCTTCTTGCAGGTGGGCCAGTACGCCACTCAGGATTGATAGCACGCATTTACTTAGGAAGGTGAGAATTTCAAATACAGCCTCAAATGATGCTGTGGAATACGTGTTGATATGCAGAGGGCAAAGATGAACATATAACCATTGCGTGAAACAAAGGGAGGAAACAGTCACGGGAAACACGTTAATGCAATTTTATGGCAGAGAATTTTTAAACAAGCATCATGCCATGTGAAGTTATGGTCCTCCTAGGGACCGTAACTTGGATGTAAGGCAAATATATATTAAGGCATAAATATCAGAGCCTATATGGTAATAGAAAACTCTACAACCAGGTGTGCCAAGAGATTAAATTACAATTGACATGGGAATCTTAGACTCAGGACTTCATATTCCTAGAATTAGAATTTTCCCGAAAACACAGAAGTGTGATGAAGGCATTCGTAACGCAAAGGGAAGGCACGATGGAAAATAAGAGGAAATGTTATCAGCAACAAAGAGTCAGTAATACCTCATATCATCTAGACCATTTATTAAAGGGCTGCCCAATTATAAACTTATTTAAATAGGGTGCTCAAAAGTTTCACACGATGCATCTAAAAGCAATCTCTGCAACTGTGTATAGACTTCCAGGAATTCTGAATACAGGTAGAATGCAAACTTATCAGTTATGTCATTAACTTGGAGTGTATAATAATACAAGACAAGAAAACGATTAGCCAGTTAAGAGCGGAAGGATCATCAAACATCGGCACGTGTAGAACGCGGAGGGGTGGTAATCCATGTGACCTTAGTGTTTTCCTATCGTGCTTCTCCCTAACGCTTGGACCCCTTTGGAGAGCTTGTACTTTAGAAAATGTGTAGTAATTAGACAGATCTTGTGCACACACCTCTAATCCCAAACATTGAGGAGTAAAGGGTAGAGAATTGTGAGTTCCTTGCCAAGGAAAGACTATGACAAGACTGAGTCTCAAAAAAAAAATAAAATTAAAGCTAAAATGACCGTAATACTGTTGCACCTTGTTAGTTTTAGATATGAGTTTTCTACAACCCAGGTGTCTTTTGAGGAACAGACAGTATCCTTTGAAATGTCATCACCCAGAGAGCACCCTTGTGTTCCCAGTTAGCATGTACAGACAGCGTACTCCCAGTGAGCAGCTGGCTCCATGTGCTCTCTGGTACGCTCCCACTAACTCGCCACAGTGCTTAAAAGTTCTCATCTTTCTAGAGAGAATGTAGTTCATTCTTTTCTAACTCCAAAGTCTTGGTCCTTAACTGAAACAATCTTCAATATAGTCTCTCTTGGGGTGTTTAAACTGTGTCTGCTAACATTTTTCACTGGTAATATAAGGATATACATGTGTAGGCATACGTGTTGTAGACAGCTCTACTCTAAGGTAGGCACACATGTTGTAGACAGCCTGTCTTAGGGTACCTCCAGGTCAAGCTTCTGCAGGGACAGTTTCACGAGGACAAGTTTCTGCAGGTTCACCTTCATGAGGACAGTTCCAGCTGCAATTTGTTTTATATGTGGAAAGATTTGTTTTCTTTTCTAAAATTGTATTGGTTTTATTATTTTATACAATTATAAAATTGTATGGTTTTAGAACACTCAGATATACTTATTTTAGGAATGATTTCATTTTGCACATGAATTTCCAGAACGCTCTAGAGAGTGAGAACCTGTTGAAAGCCCTGGACTCACCATGAGCACGAGCTAAGGAGCCCTGAGTAGCAGCTCCGCTGCTGTATAAATATTAACTGTATGTCCTCAGAGAAGACGATGTGAACTCCACAATGCTGGAAAACCAGGAAGGATGGGTAACCTACTTAGGACAGTCTTCAAGTGCCTTAGGAACATTCATTTGCATTCGAACCAATTCATATGCAAAATAGGAACAGTCTCTTTCCTGGCCTATTGTTTGGGAACATTTATTAGTCATTAGTTGGATTAATTTACTTGAGTGCATATTTTCCTAATTTCTTATAACTCTAGAGGATTATAACTATTGACAAATATGCAACCAAGACCCAAATAGAAGCTCAGAGCCCCAGATCAAACAGTGGCTGTCTCCATTTACAAACCTGCACTTGAATACATCATTCCTCCTTCCTGTTCCAGTTAAAAGGTGATTTAGAGCAGAAAAAAAATAAGCATGATCAATAATTGTGCTGCATTTCCATCAACAAAAAGATGACCAATACGCAGTCCTTTTGAAGGAAATTGCTTCATCTGAATCTACTAAGTAAGCGAAACATTAACAAAGATGTGCGTACATTTCAAGAAGATGCAACAAATAAACAAACTGTTCTTATTGTGTTTTCACATAAAATATCATTTATTCTGCATGCATCAGAAGAAAAAGGAGGTGATCTTTTCAGGGGTATATTTTGTCAAAATAAAAACTTTGTTTCCCAAGTGTTTATTACAGTACAATGACCCTTATTACTTTCAGACTTTTCCTGTTTAAACTTTCGTTCTCCTCAGAAGTGGGAGGGGTTGTAAATTAGATCAAGGGGAAGTACTGTCATGCCAATAGAGGCAACTTCAGAACCAAGGATTTATCTACTTAGACAAATGAAATCAGAGTCAGTAGATCCATCTGAAACGTTCTGATGCCTCTGCAGAAACACACAAGTCACAGGTAAATGCAATTTTCCTTCAGTCAGATTTGGTGCTGTTGTCTAGAGGGCTGTAATCCTTAAAGGTTAGCCTTTCTCAAATCAGATCTGTGAATTTCATGAAGCCAAAGAATAGGGCTACCTGATTAATAACAGGCTATGAAATGGAGAATGAATTTTAAACAGTGAGCAATCATTTCTATCTCTGCATAACCAATGTTGTGAGTGGATGTGTGTTTATAATTTCTATCAACCAAAGAACCAAACAACTTCCAGCATCTTATTTTTAGCCTCACTATGCTGTCTGACCTAATGGGCTGAACTTTTATTATTATTAGTGTTGCTGTCATTGCTGTTTTTGTTGTATTCACATTTTTTATGACTGTAAAAAAATATCTGTGATAAAACAAAACACCAACAGTAAACCAACGTAGTTGCCAATGAACCCATGGACGGCATTTTTAAAAAATTTTCGACTCATAGAATAATGGCTTGTTTGTCTGTTCTTTAAGGCAGGGCATCACTCTGTAGCCAAGACTGCCTGCAGCTCATGGCAGTTCTCCCACCTCAGCATAAACTGAGCTATTTTAAATGGCTTTGCTTTTTTACATTAGTCTAGACTGTTATAAATGAAGCTAAGACAGGAGGAAATTTGTAGTGTCTGCACTCCAACATCCTCCTCTCTGTTAGCGTCAGGAGACAGCCTGCCCGCTGACTTCATTCCTCTGGGTAAGCCCGAGTCTGGGGACAGGGCATCTTTGGGGTGTAGTTATTACATTCCTTTACTATACATATTACTATACTATATGTAGCAATGCATCTCCCGTTTTTGCTAGTAGATCCTAGCTTAAAGTTTACTTTAGCTGTATTTTTTGTCTAAATTTTTTATTTAAATTTATTACACAGGAGATCTTCATTAGCAAAGTTAATGATGGGGCTGGAGAAATAGCTCAGGGTTTAAGTACACTTGCTCTCGTGGAAGACCTAAATTCTGCTTCCAGCACTTGTTGGAGTTATAATCACCTGTGACTCAATTCCAGAGAATTCGATACTCTGTGGCCTTGGAAGATGCTGCATATCCATGGTGACTGTACACAGACTCAGCACACACACCCAAGGAAAGTAAATATAAATAAATAAACTTAAAATCAGAATCATATAAAAAATAAAAGAATAGATGTTTGAAAAAACAAAACCATTTATTATTTTGTATGTTTGTTTTGAGACATAGTGTCCTGTAGTTCAGGATAGCTTTAAGATTATCACACAGCTAGGGATAACCTTGAACTCTGATCTTCCAGCCTCTCCTTCTGTATGTTTGGATTATAGACGTTCACTACTATGCCTAAGTCAAAAGTGTTTATTCTGATTAACACGGCAGCCAAAAGGAAAGGGAATAATTACTACTAACTAAAGAGATTCAAGATATGCTATGAATTCGCCAGTTCACTCCTTGAGACATGTATCATATTCTCTTGTAAGCATCTCTCTTAAGCAAGTTCCAGAGCATAGGCTGAACCATTTCAAGGTAGTCCAGGCCCAAAGTGACAAGCCGCATAATACTATTGAAGGTGTGACTTCTCAGCCTCCTGTTCTAGCTCTCTGCTGCCTTGACTGCCATTACAGACTCTTCCTCTGAAACCAGAAGCCAAAATAAATTCTTGCATTAGCTGCTTTCAGTCATGTTCTTTTTTTTTTTTTTAAACAAAGCAAGACAAAAGTAACTAACAGGGAAGTTCATACCAGTGAGTGGGCTGTTGTTGTAAAGAACTTGACTGGTTTTTTGAGGAATGTGGGAAACTTTACAACTTAGGACCAGAAGAGCAGTCGGATGGCATACACAGAAATTAATGGGCTGCCTGAGAGTAATGTTGACCGTGCAGGCCTGGCTCTTGATGTTTCAGGCGAAGCGGGACTTTACCAGAACTGGACTAGAGTTCATGGAGGTAGTATTTTGGCAACCAATCTGGCTGCCTTATGCCAATGTCCTAATAACTTACCAGAGGCTAAATTTAAAAGTAATGGATTAGTATTTTTCATTGAGGAAATTTAAAGACAGTCGGTGAATGGCTATTACTAATAATGCTTATGCCGATCTACAATCAAAAAGAGCACATTTAACAGAAATAAATGCAAAATGTACAGTTGCCAGAGGAAAAGAGTGGCCATGGCTTGTGCTGAAAGAGAGGCTGTGAATGTTATGGAGATTAGAATCATTAATGGAGGCTTCCTGCTCTGCACCAGGGCAGCACTTGATCCGTGGCTGGGGTCTTGTTTGGAAGGATTGAGAAACCTTTAAGAGGAGAAACTTTGTCGGAGGACATATGTCACGGGATGGGGCTTTGGGAGTTTGAACTGCACCCGAATTCCAGTTTGCACTCTGCTTTGTGTTTGTGGTTGAAAATGATCTCTTATCTTCCTGCTCCACCTGCCTGCCTTCAGGCCTGCCACACTCTTATGGACTCTTCTTGGAAACCGTAGCCTCCTGTAAACTCTCCTTTGGTTTGCCCTTGGAAATAGTGTGTGATCAGAGCAACAGAAAAGTAAGTAATACAACTGGATTCAAAACATTGAAAATGTTTTGACTTAAATTAAAAACAGCATAAATCAAAGGAAAAGAGAAGGCAAACTAGAGGTGACCATAAACAAATAAGTAGATGGTGGTAAAAGGCTGGAGGCAAATGTCTCGCCCTACAAATAGCTCCACAGAGTGTGAGCAGCAGTTGGAGTTTTTGTGAAACTGTATATTTGAGACAAACTTGTTTACCAGGTTGGCTTTCGGTGTTATGAGTACACATACACCTGTTACTCTAGACCACCATAGTCTTATTGGTAAAATTGATGAGTTGAATAACTTTTCTCCAAAATTTAAGTCAAGCCACAGATTTCATGACGATAAATGTTTTTACTGTTTTGTTTTTGAAAATTCATTGAGTGAGAATCATAAAAATACATGAACATATGAAAAGTATTTTAATGCACAAAAATACTCTGACAAAGTGAACAAAGACAAAAAAAATCACATAACTGTATGTGATGAGAAACACACTTCTAAAATAGGTCAGATTCGATCTACATCCTCAAACTAATGAGAAGTATTGCTATCACGTACTTACAAAAATACTCATCAGACTTCCAGTCTAGTTTCTGTCCTCTAAGCAGCCGCAATAGAATCAGTGAATATTTCCATAATATCTTTCATGTTCATGTCAGTGACATAACAGTTTCATGCATAAAGATTCCTAATTGTTTGACCATAAAATAGGCCTTTTGTTCAAAGAGGGCAAAAGAAAATAATTTTAAAAAGATGGCGATTTAACTTTCAGATACGTGCTACATACAGACATCTTAGGAGCCTTAGAACATTGAATGCCAAAACAAAAGGCTGCAATGAAATTGTGAAATGGCCCAAGAAGTGATGGAGCCAAAATCACCAAACAAGGACAGAGGCGTCCTTTAAGCAGGTGCTTGGCAACAGAAGATAGACTTCCTCCATTTCGAAGGAAAATATCAGCTGCTCATACTCAAATTATTTAGCAAAAATAATTGTCTGGAAAATGATTCAATGTCGTTACCAAAGCAAGAAACTTCTAGAAATTTGTTAATAAGTTTTGCAAACATCCTGGCTTAGATAGTTCTTGTAAATCTCACCTGTCATAATAAAGAACATTACCACAATTTTTGAGCCAAATTTCAAGCAGGCTTCAATTAAATTAATTAAATACTGACTTGCATTATGGACTCTGCCTAGATTAAATTTCCGCAGAATGGCCCCAGCCATATCTGGGGTTCTATAAAATGGCAACTAATCAGAATTTACAGAGGCTTATAAAAGCAGAACCATAAGGCTAAATATTTCCCACTACGTACAGTAAGGGGAAAGCATATATCCTGACATAATTCCTGCCTATGTATATCCTGCCTATCTCCAATCAAGAGGTAAACATATCCTGATGTACTTCTTGTCTGGGTATCTCCTGCCTACAAGTGATTTAGCACATTCTGTGTCATTGTATTATCCAAGCTTGCTTAGGTAATAAAAACCATGTGGCCTGTTATCTTACATGAACATCTATTTACCTCATACTTACATTTCATATCTCATTTCTCTCATTTGTTTTATGTTGACTGCTATTTCTCAGTTGGTCTAGCCAGGATCTCAAAGTCTTGTACTGGTTTGTGGTTAAAGTCAGACAGATCACAACTTAAAACAGAATTTATACTCGTAAATCCAAAAGACTATATCCTGCACTTCAAAAGTGTGTGTGTGTGTGTGTGTGTGTGTGTGTGTGTGTGTATGTGTGACAGAGAGGGAAAGAAAGAGACAGAGACAGAGAAAGTAAGACAGTGAAAGAGAGAGAGAGAGAGACAGAGAGAGAGGGAGAGAGAGGGAGGTGGGAGAAGGAGAAGAGAGAACCAGAGTCATCACTGTGTTTTCTGATTTGTAGTGAAAAGGGGAGATGGGTGATTTTGGTGGGGAAGGGGTCTCTAAGCAACAAGGTTTAATCCAGGGAATGACAGGTGTTGATGGCTAAATCTGGGGAAATGAAGTGGATGGAGAAAACAGAAACACTGTGAATCTTTAAGTCCTGAGTTTACTCTGCTTTTTTGCCATTTCTGCACTGAGATAACAAATGTCACCTGGACCACACAGTCCTGTGTGATTCTCAAAGGCTGCTCCCGAATCCAAGGCTGTCCTTGGGAATTCAGTGCTCTGTGCCTGTCCTGCTGACTTAATCCATTACTCTGCCAGTCCTTCCCTTGTGCTCCCACATCTGGAGTTATTCCCTTATAATTGCAAGCATGTCTCGATTCTCCTGGTGACTTCCCAGTGCTTTCGTTACCTGACTGGATCCATCTTAGTATATTGTTTCACTCATTCTCCTGACAAGTAAGTTCTCCCTCAACTAAACTGTTTCATTACCTTACAACAACATCCAGATCCTTTCTGTAGCAGTGCAATGTTGTGGCGGCTCACCAAGGAAGACAAGGAAGCACATTCATACATGCAAGCCCTTCCAGACATCAGCAGAGGGAACCACCATCCTGACCAGTGTCACACAGGACAGTGGAACCTCGAGCACCTGAGCTCAGGTGTTTTTATTGATTCAGAGCTCCTCAGGTGTTCTACTGACAGCACGTGCAGATCATTAGGAATAAATATCCCCCCACACTAATTCAACACCTGCAGACAGTACAAAATGCCAAGACCTAGGGCGCCCCTAACCCAACATTGCATAAAGCAATTACTTTATACCTAACTAAAAATAAACTTCCACGACACTTTCAGCCCTGAAGGTATCCGTGATTTTTCTGAAGCTGAGACCTTCTCTTCCTCGTAAATAAATGTGGAAACATTCCTCGGGTTTTTGCAGAAGCTCTGCTTACTCCAAGAGTCCATCTTCTCTATGCCTGATCCCCTCTCTAATGCTTCCATAGCACTTACAAAATAATCAGATAGGTAGAACGATGATTGACTAACAGAACCACTCTCTTATACACGGTGTAAAATGGCCAGTGTGACCGATAGCTTCTTTAGTCTGAATGGTAGTGCTGTTATGCTGACTTAAAAAAAAAAAAAGTAAATGGAATGTCCTACGTTTACAGTAGTCTTTGGCTTTTCGTTTATTCTATTCTGACTACGTTGCCAAGGGTCATTAAACCAAATATTTTCAAAAGAATGGGAGAATTCCTTTATGCTGTACTGGTGACATATTCTTGCTTTATGTGCACAGATAAAAATAGCAATGTCAGACACAACAACAGTCAAATTTGATGCCTGGGGCATCACTCTTGGTAAAGACAGCTGTGGATGCTAAATTGAGTTTTCCTATGAACTCTTTACTCCACCTCTTTCAAAAAATCACCCTTGGATTGGCTCTATATTTTGTGTGTGTATGTGTGTGTGTGTGTGTTGCCTCTGTATTTGGAGTCTGAGATGACAAACAACATACAAACCCCATGACATGGGATGAGAGAAGGAAAAACACCTGTCAACAGGGACGTATCCAGCTAGATCCAATAGGAAAGCTCTCTGCTGTACCAACAAGGCCTTTCCAAAACTCTGGAAAGAATCAGGTGGTATTGCTTTAAGAGATCATTTCTATATGCATTCTACAAAGTTATAAGCTTTTTATTCCAGTAAATGTCAAAAACTGTCTCATGTTCCATGAGCCATGCCTTCTCTGTCACAGCCGTATCATAACAAATGTGAACGTAGGCCGCACAACTGTCTTTGACAATGAATTATTAATTTCATAAAATTCTGTGTCACAAAGTGTTATTCTTCTTTAGATTTTCTCTAATTGTTTAATATTACAAATGGTATTATTACAGACTTAAAGATTGCCTCCCTCAACAAAGATGGTGGACAAATCTGATGTACAGGTCATAATCGATAACACACACTCTACACGTTATGTCTTCTGTTTGCTATATGTTAAGAAACATGTGGATCTCCTATAGAACAGGTTGGCATAGCTTAGTTGAAGGCTATTCTGATTCTCCTAGTCATTGGGATGAACTCTAAAGGAGCCCTCACTACAGTTTTGAAAGACTAGAAAGATATTTATCTCATTCTAAAATAAAAGTGTGAAACTATCCTTTTATCCCTTGAGGCATAGTTTGGGTATGTTCTGGCTCATCCAGATATTTTAGAATTAAAAAAAAAAGCCAAATCTAACAGGAAACAAAATACTTATAATTCTTTACTTTAACAATATTCCGTTCATAGCCAGGAAGTGGTGTCCCATGCCTTTTTATCTGAGCATGCAGGAGTCAGAGGCAGGCAGACCTCTGTGAGTTCAAGATTAGACTGGTCTACCTTATCAAGTTCCAGAACAGTCAAGGCCACACAGAGAAACCCTGGGTGGGAAAATAAAAATAAAGGAATAGAAGAAATAATATTCCATTTTTGTTATAATAAGAACACAAAGGTTAAATACGATACAGTTTTCAAGTTTTATCCACAGCTGAATCCTAAGCCTCAGAAGATTTGGTGAGAATTATGTCTGATGTAATCTGGAACCATTTTGATCGCATTTCATGACTTTTTATATCTGTTCGAAAAGTAACTGGCTCTTCTATGGTTTAGCTTCGAAGTTACTGATGAGCACATATGATGCTGTGGTTTATTTTACAATAGTTTACAACTCTTCAGGAGTGTTCACTCCACAGACGTTGACACAGTCATTTGAAGGAAGAGGGAGCCTATACAGTTTCCTTCAGGTAGGAGGCCACCACTGAATCACTATGTTTCAAACTTCTATTTATTGGGGCTACATTTTCTTTCTTATCTGTTTATTGTGTTTCCTGTTCTGTCACTTATGCATGATATAATGACGTTCTCTCTTGGTGAGCAAGAAAGAACAAAACAGCTGTAGCCTGTTTCTTAGAAATGGAATTACCCACGCAGGTTGTTCTGGCCCGCTCACAGAGCAGCGGCTGGACAGGGTGCACCAGATCCATTTGGCTGAATGTGCTGCTGCTCAATGGTTAGTAAACACCGAAATGTAGTGGAACAGCATCGTTATTTTGAAACTGGAGTTTATGCACCACATTTTGTCTCCCAGAGGATATGTGAAACTGCAGAACAAATAAACCCATCTCCCTGCAGCTGTAATTATATTCAAATCCAGCTACACATATTGTTTATATACTTAAGAATTATAAATAGATTACAGATAGAACACAAAAAATCCCATGAACTTCAAAACTGAAACACAACCAAAATACCTTGTCATATCGTTTGTGGATCTGTCTGCCTTCTTCTTAGATAAAAGCCAGTGCCATGATCGAGAGCCATAATGCGTTTGGTAGGAAAACATAGGTATTGTTTCTACATGTTCCATTCCTTCATCAAAATGACTTCACAATTGAACCAACACTCGAAGGAGAAGGAAGGCTCACCAACCACCTGCCTCTGCCATCACTGGAACAGAGGAGATATTTGTATATTTAAAAATACTCACCCGTTCTGTTTCACCCTGTACCTCTCTCTATTACTGATTCTATTACTGGATTTCAAAAGCCAGTAAATCTCCTTACAAGTCGTTCCAAGCAGTTCTGTTACTCAGCTTTCTGTCTCTGTGACAAACGGCCTCAGAAAATCTACTGGAACTGGCAAGGATTCATTTTTACTTCCAGAGGTTTCAGAGCATGGTCATTTGACAGCTCTGTTCCAGGGCTGTGAGGCAGAAGAACATGATTAGGGGCGCTTCGTGGAGCAAAACCGCTCATCTCAATACAGCAGGAGATGAAACGATCCAGAGGAAGAAGCCAAGGACACCGTATGCCCTACATAGCCGTACCTCCAGTGCTCTTCCAACCAGCTCTTCCATCACCTCCCGATAGCCTAGGCCATCGTAAACTGTAGACTTGCGTAAGTACACCTCTGATCCCTCGCTGCCTTTGAAACCAAGCCTGGAACACGTGAGCCTGAGAACAATTCGGATCAAACCCAGAGCTGTAGTCACCTGGCGGCAGCCATTTCCTTCCTTGTGCCAGTCTATCCCGCAAACAGGGCCTCTGCGTCCCTTCCTTGTATTATAGGGTTTTCACTCAGTTTTGAAATACTGTAAAATTAAAAGGAGGGCTACAAATACCTGTCGGAGGTGTTATGCTTGTGTAGCGTGGGTGAGACCCTGAGCTGCGTCCCAGTGCCGCAGATGCGAGAGAGTGTACTGACAAACAGAAAGAAGAAATGTTTTGTAAATATTTCAACTAGAGGAACATCTTCCTAGTTATATATTTTTTTTATTTTATTTTTTGCTCATTTATCATCAACTACTTTTTTCAGGACCAGAAAAATGGTATTAATCATTTTTCCTTTTCCTAAATGTAGGAAAATCTGAGTTAGTTCACATCATTAGGAAGAATCACTTCAGTCACTGAAATTACTGAAATGGGCAAAATCAGTGCACTTATAATGATATGTTTTTCTCTCTTCCTCCCTGTCTCTCCTTCTGTTCTTTTCTTTTTCTTCATTTGTTTAACAAAAATATAAAATGACAGATGTGTAATAAAAAAGAGAGAGAGAACTAGGGAAATACAATACTATTCCAATTCATTTGTTCACGCATTCCTTTCCAGTTGGTTTTACATCTGGTCCAGCTGTGTTGTTCGTTGATATTCGGTTGGCAACAAGCAATCCTCCCCGGATCTCACTAACATTTTCACATCCAGGAAATTTGATGAAAAATTGTCACAATGAGCGAAGCCATCTTTTTATTACTCTCTCAAATGTGTCCCATCTAGCCTGCTCTGGAGATTAAGAACTGCTTCTCCGTTCTCTGTTATCCGGGGCATTCTTCTCTCGTCCAAAGGATTATCATAGACCTATCCTCCTGACCGCTTCTTCGAAGGGCATTCCTTAATCCATCCATTTTCCTGACACTATACTTAAGGTTCTTAAATCAATGCCTAATCCAGTCCCTAGAACACCCGCTTAGTACTTCTGACACCCACTTCTTTTGTTAAAATAAACTCCCAAAATATAAATAGGCGTGAAATACTGTTTAAAATTAGCTATTAATCTACTTTGAATTTCCAAACACTAGTCTCTTGTGGTTTGACTGAATATCCAAGTAATCTTCAGTTCTCACGATTCCCCAAACTTCTCAGACCCTGTCACATGTCGGCCTCTACACATATATTTCATGCTTCCTTGATAGTCCTGTCTGTCATTTGTCCTGCTTTGTGTGTGCTTTGTCCAGCACAGCTTTGCTCTGGATCTTAGATGTCTCTCAAAAGCCCCTGTGATAAAGGCTCACTTCCTAGGTTGGAGCTATTCACAAGTAGAGGGAGACTAGTCAGTGTTGGGGTTCAGCAGAAACTCCTCTGATCATTGATCTCTGAAGAAAAAAACTGGGCCTCCACCCAAATCCCTCTCGCAGCTTTCTGAGCAAGAGAACAAGAACCCTCAGGTACAGTAGGTACTCAAAATAGTTTTTTAAGTGAAAATAAACACATATAATAAAGGTTAGTAAGACTTGAATGCTTAAAGAAGAACACAGTTGACAATGATGAAAAGCTTTCTTATTACTACTTCACTATTGTAAGAAGGCTCAGCTAGAAGCAATCATATATAAATGTTACCAATGTGCAGATGATGGTTTTGCATAGGTTAAGGCATATGTGTCCAGAAATAGTCAGACAACAAGAACTTATTTGGCAGCACTAGAATCAGACAGGTTGGTTCTTTTAACTTTCCACAGTCCTGGCTGCTGGTCAGGGTCCTCCAATCACTTGGGGGAGCCCCCACACTAGTGCCCAAATGCTACTTAATACCTGCCAGCTTCAAGGCAGGGAATGACACTCTAGTCATTGAAAGATCCAATGGTCCTCCCAGACACGAACAACTCAGTCAATCCCCAGTGATGGCCAGGATCACCACTGTTGTGTTTTATTTGAAACTATGGTCCTTTTCTCTCTCCTCTCAAAAATAGAAGCATTGAACCCATTGCTCATTCTAAACAATTGTACCATAGTTTTAAAACAAACTTTAAAAATTCCCAAATGTTAGTCCTCTGTCTGCTCCCTCACAGTCTTCCTGTTTCTGACTTCTTTACGCCACCAGACTCAGATCCTGGGAGCTACTGATAACCTATCAACGGAGCCGCCAAGTTTCCTTAATAGTGACATGCTTTCTCACTTTGGAATATAATACACATATACCTTATAACGTAGTGACAAGGCACTAGAGAATTTGGGAGATTAGCCCTGTTATTGGAATGTATTAAAATAATTAAGGAGACATGGAGTAGTCAAATGAATAATAGAATACCAACAATGGAATGTGAAGACGCAGTCTGGGCTAAAACAGGATCTTGAGAAAATTCTTTATAGGTCCAGAGAGACGGATCAGCAAGTAAATTTGCTTGCTGCTAGACAACATGAGTTCAGAGTCGGGGACCCACCTGGGGGGAGGAGAGAACCAACCCCAGCAAGTTGTCCTCTGACTACCAAGCACACGCCACACAGAATTAAAAACTAAACAAAAACAAGCCCCTGAAAAGAAAATGCTTTATAAAAATTCATACAAACATTCAGAGTTCACAGGATGGTATGTATGCATTTGTCTGATCTTGAATTTGAAGAAGCAAAGGAGACAAGAGAAATAACCATATATATTGAATCTGAGCAAAGCCATAACCCTGAACAAAGCCTAGATAGTAGAAATATGCCCTCAAATGGTATGTAGAGCTAGGTCCGCTAGAATGTAAATAGCATTAGGTGAGGGCATGAAGGTAGAGCCTCCATGGCAACAGAAAGGGCTTTAAAATGGGGAGAGAGGACTGAGATAGAAGCTTGCTAATTACATTCTCTGACCAGATGTTGAGCAGATGCTGCTGCCAGGTGTTGGGATTTCCCTGCCTTTGGAACCAAGGTTCAAATATATTTCTATTATTTACAGATTGTAAATATCTACTCCTAGGTATTTGGTTATTAGACACTTATTTATTAACTAGGTGACTTGAGCAAATAACTGAGCAATGCATTCATGTTTTTATCCAGCTTTCTCTCTGCCTGCCATACATCTGCCCATCTACACAAATTATCTCTGACTTAATGCATTTCCTAGAATGAGCTATTCTAATAATTTCTGATGGAATACAAATGAATCGATACCAGTTTTAAATACCTAGCTTGTAAATATTTTCTCACATTCTACGTGCCATTGTTTCCACTTTCTGATAGTGTTAATTCAAGGAAATAAAGTTTATCTACATTTAGTCTCCAGTCTTTTATGCTTTTTACATATTGAATAGCTCTCTCTAGTCTTGGGTGGAGATGTGTATTAATCACTGCCATTGCAAAGCCAAACCTTTAACTTTGGACAATTGTCTTTCCATCAGTAATCTTAATCTCTGTGGTTACGTCAAAGTTCATCCTAATGGAAGTCTCCTCTCTTTATCCTTTTGAATGTTTCCAGGAATAAAAGTAGATATTTTAATGGTACCAAATGCCATTAGTTTCATGGTATAAAATCAGTAGGTTGTATGAACGTGCTTAAATAACTATAGCTTTCATATGCTTACATTTTAAGTAATTGCGTATTTTATCAATGATATTTTTAGTTCCTAAATATTAAACACTATTATAGGTAGTAGAGATGGAAGGTGGAAAAATAAACATTCCTTGCTCTCAGATAAATGAATAAAAATGAAATACAAACATTTAGACAATAAAATACTGGATAAGAAACCAGGAAGTTCTAGTGTAATGGCTCTTGTAATATTAAGTTAGAACAAACTAAGAAACCATTTTCAGCCAGTGCTGGTGGCACACTCCCAGCACTCAGGAGGCAGAGGCAGGCAGATCTCTGTGAATTCATGGCCAGCCTGGTCTACAGAGCAAGTTCTAGGACAGCCAGCGCTACAACAGAGAAACCCTGTCTTGAGAAACAAAACAAAGCACAATAACAAAGAAACGATCTTCTCTGAGGTGAGCATTTTCTCCAGCGCTAGAAACTGAACACAGAACCCCACACATGCTAGAAAACTGTTCCACCACTGAGCTCTGCCTCTGCCTCCATCGCATATTAATGGCTGCAGAAAACCCTGTCAGGAAGCTATCTAACAATTCACATGGAAAGTACAAAGCTAAATGGCATGAAATAGGAAGTTGACATTTGAGAACTCTGTAGATGGAAATGAAAATCTAGATTGAGGTTCCAGGTGACAAAAATATGTTAATTACATTCCGCAAAGATGACGTCATAGGTTATACCTTACAGAACAGTGGTTCTCACCCAGCTCTTTCCTTACAGTGACAAAATATCTGAGAATGCAAGGCAAGAAAAGAAAAAATTATTTTGATTCCTGGTTTCAGAGGCTTTAGTCTATGGAGTCTTCGGGCTCGTTGCTGTGAGTTTGCACATGACAGCAGACACCACTTACAGAACAAAAGATTGATATCCAGGAACCAATAAGAGAGAGATGATTGTCTCAGGACAAGAAATACCCTTCAAAGACACCAGACTGAGGGTCTACTTCCTCCAAATGAGTCCTGTATTCTAATAGTTCATTGATCTATAAACTACTGAAAAAGAGAATGTCCTCATGATCCAGCCATTCCTCGATTGCATCTCCAGATGGAGATCAGGACATCACACTCGAGCTTTTAGGGGTGGCTTTACACACCCAAAGTATAGTAGTCCTGTTCTGTGGTGCCTCAGCAAAGAAGAGATAAGGAGGCATTCTCAATACGTGCAAACTCCGCCAGCCCTCAGCAGAGGGAACCACCGTCCTGGCCAGCGCCATACTGGATCGATCATGGAACCCTGAGCATCTGAGCTCAGGTGTTTCTATTCTTTCAGAACTCCTCAGGTGTTCTACTAATAGAACGTGAAGATCGTTAGCAATCAAACGTCCCCCACGTGAATCCAACACCTGCAGACAATACAAAACGCCAAGACCAAGGGTAGCCCCTCCCCCAACAATGCATAAAACATGTGATACATAACTAAAATAAACTTCCGCAACAGTCCTACCTTCCTTTTTGTATAAAGTATGAACAGAAGTATATCATACACAAGCCAAACATACTGAATAAAAGATTCCAAGTTCCTTCCGGCTCTCATGCAAACTTGTTCCCCAACGTGTCCCAAAAGAAGGGAAATATCTCCAAATAGAAAACAATATAACTTTAATGATTATATAAGGTATCATCATAGCCATGGACATTCTGTCCATTTGAATGAACAAGCATGTTATAACACAAAAAGTGTTTAGTGCTAGGTATCCACATTGTTTGTAAAATGCTTACACTTAGGCTGAAGACACAGAGCTCAGTTGTAAAATACCTGCCAGGCACGAGCAAAGCCTCAACTCCAAACTGTGTCCCTGTGGAAATAAGACAAAGGAATGAGTACGTATGCATTGAAAAGATACTAAATAGTTTCTGTGTAAAACTCACACTGAAGACTCATTTTATCAACAGATTATGACTGAAAAGTCATTTCTCACACTACACGAATCATCTAGAAAATTTCCTTAAAGATTTTGATGACTTAAAAAAAATACCTGAGTTCAAAGCATCCCAACTGTACAGCAGAACAAAATTAAATTGGTTTCCACTAGGTTGGTCACAATCAGGAAATTCAAACTTAATTCTGAGAGCAGGAGGGACTCTCAAAGACTAGTAATGTAGTTTCTGTGAGGGCAAGATGAATTCAACCAAAGTTTTTTAAACTCTCTGGTGAGGAAGGGGGTCACAGATAGGAAGACCAAGAAGTCTTCAGTAATCCAGACAGGCAATGATTAAAGTCGGGACGAGGAAAGGAATTATTGATTGTGCAGAGGGGGAGCGAGTGCAGGGAGTTAATTTCCCCTGCTTCTTCTTCGCATCACCCAGATAAATCATCGCTTCCACCTATGCGTCTGAAGTGAATGCATCACCAGAAAGTAGAACTACGGTGGTTTTAAAAACAATAGAGTTATAAAATGTTAAATGCGGCTGGAACCTAGGTTTGTAAAGATAGCAATGTAAATATAAATTATTAATTACTAAGGCCCAGCACTTATTCCCATATTGCCAGAGCCTGCTGAGATTTTGAAAACCAATGTGTTTTTGTCTTGGAGGGTGTTTGAAAGAAACTGGTTAACCTAAAAGGCCTTGAGATGTTAGGGGAATTACAGACGAGAGACTCTGTAAATCAATACAATTTCTTCAGCAAATACAGTATCAAAAAGAACGACATTGAATTCAACATTGTCAGCAATGGAGATAAAATCATTTATATCCCAGAAAGTGTAAACAGCCTCGGTCGGAATAGCTGACAGCACCAGAGGAAATGGAAGAGGCTGTCCTCATTCTGTGCTGCACAATCTTTGAATTCAGTAGGGGGCCATTTCCAAAGACATAGCGCTGGTTTGAAGAAAGATCATTCCCTCCAAAGCCGGTCTTTGGCACTTAGGGAGAACACTGCTCTTTCTTTCTTGAACAAGGATGTTCTGCTCTCCTGCCTCCCGCTGCCTATAAGATCTGGGTGATCTCTTTCATTCTGCAGCACCCCGTGTGCCATTATTAATTTGCGAGTGATTATGACCTCATGAATCCAAAAACTCACAAAAGAATTGAAGACAGAACTCTCAAAGGAAAAAGTCACTACTAAAATAAAATGCTAAAGTACTTGAAATGTACGTGTCAGCTCCCTTCCTCAGATCCTCTAATTTCTCTGGCTTCATTAGATTTTTTATTTTATTTTTTTAATTTGAAAATAAGATAATACTTTATGATCTGGTGGCATGTTAGTTCCCATTTCATCACTGTGACAAAATACCAAAGATGACAACATATAAAAAAGAAAGCTTCCTTTGGCCTCAGGATTTCAGTCTATGGCTTTGGATCTGCAGCAAGGCAAAATATCAATGTAGAGAGCTTATGGTAGATGTAGACCCCAGCTGCTTACACGATGATGTTGGGAAGATAAAGAGAGAAAGGGACCAGGGTCCAGATACTCTCTTAAAGATCTGTTCCCCAATGTCTAAGCTTTCTTCTGGTACACCTCTCCTCCTGAGAGTTTCACTGCTTCCCAATAGCACAAGAGGTGGTGGCCAGCCTTCCCCGTACGGGTCTCTGTGGGAGGTTTAAGGTTCAAATCATAACACACGCACACCGTTGCATTCAAATATCCAGTTATTGTGCGTCCACGGTACTGTCTGCTGCTTGAAATCTCATAAAAGGTGCACACAAAACTAGACGTTTCCATTTTTAGAGTAGTCCTGTAACTACGTGAAAAGGTAAGCTGAGCACTTGAAGGATATGTCGGCGGATGAAAAGCAAATATCTGAGTGAAATGAAGGCCTCGTTTACGGAGACTACAGAACAAATGTCAGCGAGTAAGCATCGACCACCATATAACAACCAGCATGGAAGCATGACACAGAACAGAGAGCACGGGGGTCACGGTCCGCACCTTCTAGAAAGCACCATTCCACGATCTGGGAAGGAAAATTGTCCACCAGCGTACGACAGTAGCCTGTTTAACCTTATTAAATGGCTTTCTTTTCAGGCACATGCAGATGCATTTTACTAACATCTCACGTTGTTCAGATTGAGTTACACCTGAGCGTCCTCATTAATCTATTAATAAAATAAGGTAATTGTCCACTCCGACCACCATAGCATGCCAGAAGGTTTTGGCACCAAAATAATAGTAGGTGGCATAATTAATAGCAGGGAAATTCATTGATTGGCATGTTAAATTGGCAATTTCTGCGCTCAATATGCTGCACTCTCTCAAATTAGCTGGAGTACAGATGTTTCCTATTTGAATCACTAGACTTCCAGATGCTTAGACTTCAAACGTTCTCAACCCTCCTTGTATCTGTGGACCCTTCAGGAAAGATTAATTTTAACAACCCCTAACAGTACTGTCTCCCAGTCTGTAAACAATGACATCATTTCATTTCACAAGAAGGAAGTCTCCTTTCTCACTTCTACCAAAGATCAACATTTTTCCATTCACCAAAATGTCCCTACCCCGTGTCTTTTTATTTATTTTTTGAGAATCAATACTTCGTCAACCAAAGGAAACCTGCTCCCTTCTTACAGTCTTGGAGGTATGAAGGTCCTTGAGCCCAAAGAGCACCAGGGAACCAGGAAGGCAAAGCGTGCAGGACCATCTCCTCAATGGAAGAAGTAAAACACCTGTGTTCCACCCAGAGGGCTGACAGAGGACATTGTTACCTGGTGACCTTTTTCTGTCTGTGGAGGCAGACTCACCCAAGTTCCTCATAATGATAATCTCAGACTTGCCCTTCCTCGATCATTACTCAGCCTCAGGGGAGATGTCACACGTATTTGTAGCCTTTGAACGCCATGCTATCTGTCAGAGACTGCTTTAGATTCTAGTCCTGTTAGCTATAGAACCCACCACTATGGTCACATGTAACTTTTAAAGGTGTTTCTATGAAGCCATATCTTAAGATTTACTGTGTACCTGCATTGGAAAGACTGTTGCCTGGAAAGCTTTGTCCAAATTGTACCCTTAAATGTGCTGACAATGAACCGCCTGGCATCAGAATCCCCAAAGACGTGATCCCAGTTGATGAAGTCATTCTGAACCGGGTTTTCATCCCCATCTCTTTGTGCAGTTCACTCCTCTGCCTGACACCCTACAAAGACCCCCTCATTGCAATGCATAATAGATGTAAGGCAAACTAGGAGCCTTCCTCAAGGCCCAGGATTCAGCCGAATTCAGGGGTTTCACGATGAAATCAATCCAAACAACTTCTTTCTTTCCCTTGACTCTCTTCATTGTATCCAGATTGGTTTCAGACTTTTAACAAAGCAAAGTCAAAATTACTGAGCATATACTTAACTCCTCCAGAAAACGTGGATAAAAATAAGGAACATTCAAGACACCTTACCTATAATTAGAACATTTATAGTAGTATTGTTAAAATTCCAAGTTT
The DNA here is from genome assembly GCA_026225945.1 of Cricetomys ansorgei. NCBI lineage: Eukaryota > Metazoa > Chordata > Mammalia > Rodentia > Nesomyidae > Cricetomys > Cricetomys ansorgei. The sequence continues at coordinate 940,462 of JAMJFZ010000185.1, read as the reverse complement.
AAGTTTAACATCACAAAAGTGATGTTCCATCTGTAGTTCTCTTAAACACAAAGTTAAAAAACTAAACAAACTCGACCTTCCTCTGCTGACTATGTCATGAGCACAGTCGCAATCCAGATACATCAGGACTTTATTTTTGATGTTTGTTTTCATTTAAAAACATTTAATTGACTGGCTCTTTGTGAACAGGAACAGAAATCTATCTCGCAAAATGAAAATTTAAAGCCATAATGAGAATAATGTCCATGACACACATACATACACACACAAGGACCACCCAGCCCATCACACTCTGCAGCTGTGTATAGCTATTAATATTTTATAGGCGTGGTGCTGTGGTATGCAAATGTCCAAAGAAGTGTATGCTATTGCAAAGACAAATATGAAGCGGGTCCACTGTTGACTGTTCAAAAACCAATCCTTAAACTGTGAGAACCAGAGTTCCAACTCATGCTGACATCTTAACAGATATAAAAACAGGACAGTTCTTTAGGAATATGAGAGACATTGATAGTATTTGATGATTATTTTAGAACTCCAGCAAGGTGGAGAGAAAACATGAAATATCAAATACATCAAGATGAAGGGATGCTGTGACATTTTTGTGATATTCCATTAACTTACAATAAGCTGACCAATCCTTTTGGATTGTATTGATTGTGTGTTTGCATAGATCACAAAAAAAACAAATATAGATAAATGGTCTACCAGCCCAGTGATTTACTTTCTACTTTTTATTTTATCTATTTTTTTATCCTTTTTAATTTCAGTGATTTACTTTTGATCAGTGCAACAGGATATTTTATGAGAGCCAATGACAGCTATTTCTCAGGATACTTAGGTGGAAATATGAGAATTTCCTTAATGTCTATACTCCTTATGAGTATGGCTTCTATAATAAAGTTTTGTATTCTCCTTTAACGCTGTAAAGAATTACAGTTATAATTTAAAGTTGTAAGGGATTACGTATCAAATACAATGTTGAAAATATAATTTTGTTTAATTTCTTCCACTTTTTATTTCAACTCCACCAGGGTATGCTGAGACTGGGTGAAGCCTCTGATATGCTTGCTTGGATCTTTTAATACAGGTACAATCATTTCTCCTATTTTAAAGTTCTGCAAGTGATTTTCTCCTTTAAGATAGCATTGCTCCAAAAGGTAGAGGTCTATGCTCATCTGACTTCATCTAGCTTTTGTTTGCTGTCCTAAGTCATCTTGTTTGATGTCAGTCTTGGCCTTCCATTTTGCCAACCCTTAATAACCCTATTCCTGGCTCAGTTATATTGCTGTATGATTAAAACTATGGAAGAGCTGCATATTACATGTTTGTACTATTCATATTTTACATGTGTGCATGTGTATGCACTTGTGCATGTATGTAATAGATGCAAATAGAAGCTAAATTGTCCTCTACTGCTGATTCTTCACTTTTACTTTCTGATTCATAGCAGATTCCGTCTGCCCTGCCTATGTCCATTTGTGTCTTAGATCCTGTGAAGTCTATTTTCATGTTTTATTTCATCCCCATGGATTCATTTGCCAGATAACTGAGCAGTTATACAATCTGAGAGCTTCTTTTCTTGCTTGATGTTTGCTTTGACATGGGAACTCACATGTGCAAATGAAAACTCTGGTAAGAATCTTCTTTAGGACCCATCTGGGCTAGTTAGATAAGTCTGGGAAGAATTTTTGATTACTCAAGGAAATTCAATGATTTGTTACTGCTAAGTATGCTGAGAGAGCCCCAAGGACTGCATTAACAAAGTCTGAAAATAGTACATACTGTCATTCACAAGACGTCTCCCTAGTTAGAACCTTTCCTGAAATATACTAATTCATCGTATAATCCTTTAAAAAAGTACATCGTTATACAAAAGCTGTGCAGTAATGATGCAATTCAGTAAGAAAATGTAGTAGTCATGTTTGAGTCACCTGTCTGAGGCTTAGTTGCAGGATTAGGTCAAGACAGAAAGGGTGGGGTCAGGATGGCAACTGTAAGATGTTCTGGTTAGAAACGACACAAAAATGTATGATGTTAAATGACTTTATAAAAGCATAAAATGAAGTAGCTCTGAAAATTCATTTAGTTGAACCAATGGTTTATCTTATATAATGTAAGATGACTGGTCCATTTACTCATTCATCCCTATGTCCATCTATTCAGATGTCTGTTCAACAAGTGTTTATTAATTGACTAACATAACTGAGAAATGCTACTATACACCAAAATACAAATAAATATAAGTAGGAGAAAGCTACACAGTGTGGTAATGAATTACAGTGTTCAGAGAGCAGGCTTCTGGGTCAGAAAATTGAGGAGAAGCTCGTACGGGAAGCAAACTAGACATCAGTCCATTACTGCATGTGTTCTATTTTTGTAGTAACTATATAGTGCATATAATTTTCTAGTATATACAAGAACAAACTCTTTACAAAATACATAATAAATCACATAATAATAAAACAAACAGTTTTCCTTTTTGTTTGGAAATAAATACAAATTTCCCCAAAGTTTTGATATTACATGAAACGTTCAAAATAGGAAAATCAAAAGAGGTGGACACTTGGTACATCAGTGAATGGTAAGTCACAGGCATAATATGGGGAAAGTGGGGAATGACAGACAATGAGTTTGGGCTTTCTTTAAGGAGGTCTATCGATAGTGCTTTTGTGTTTCAGTGATGTTCTTTATATCTAAAGCAGTGGTTCTCACTTTGTGGGTCGAGACACCTTTGAGGTTCCCAGGGGTCATCTATGACCACCTGTATATCAGATATTTACATTACAGTTCATAACAGGAGCAAAAATACAGTTATGAAGTAACAACAAAAATAATTTTATGGTTGCGGGTCACCACAACACGACGAACTGTGTTAAAGAGTCGCAGCAACAGGAAGGTTGGGAACCACTGCTCTAAGCGTGATGCTTTCAGGAACAATATTTCTGACTATAATTACACCAATGTCATATACTATTTCTAGTCTTTGAATCGGAAGGGAAACAGAGATTGATTCAATTCTCTTTTCAATTCACACATGATTTTCAAATTCACATGCTGGTTTTCTTGAACAACGACAAGTCAAGAGATTGCTCATTCCTAAGGACCCCTGTCAGGAGGAATACTTCACCAAGGAGGGCGCTTCCACTCCAGTGCACTCCTTCAATTTCCAGTGTGCTCATAATAGACAAAAGATCTATCTACAGAACTTATAAAAATATCTGAACTCTGTCCTTGCTTGGCTCTCTCCTCAGGAAACCATCACCATGTTGCTACTCTGGCCAAAGAATGCTGCTTTCTTGATGTTCCTTCACTGTTCTTCCCACAGTTCTTTGTGGGATGTCATGGAACAGACAATTCTTCATTATTTGTATTTTTCAACTTGGGGATGATAAAATTCACCGGACCGTAAATTCTGCCATTTTCCCTTTTCACCTGTATGCATCTAACATACAACACTTCATAACAGATTATTAATGTACAAAATGTTCGTTTCCAAAGCCACACATATTTATGGAGATAAAACTTCAAACATTAAAATAATATATAGCTAATTAGGAACTCTATTCAGTTTGCTAGAACTCACATACAGTAAGAAAACAGGTTCAGTTTTCAATTTCGTATTACTCACCACCATTATGTATGTTCAAAAATGGGCCCCTCAGGGCCAGGCTTACTTTGCCCTTGCTACTGTTTTACAGAACACTTAAGTCACTGTATACTGGTTTTTAGCTTCCAAGTACTCGTTCAAATATACAGAGTGGTAAAGGTCTATTAGAGAAAAATGCAGGCAGTCAGAATGTCCACCTTTCTAAACACTGAGAGCCGCCCTGAGAGCAACTCAGCTCCTTCTCATGTATTGTTGAACAGCATGAATTGATTTGATAAAAATTAGCATATGTCAAAGGCTATTCGATATATCCTAGCGAAAGACTATTGACATATTCTGTAATTTCTATATTTCTAATTTGGAGGATTTTATGTCTTGTTATATCAGGAATACTTATTCACAGGGGTCACATACTCAGGGTTCTTGTTAGAAAAGAGGGTTTCCGTGGTTGTTTTTGTAAAGCATCATCATTTCAAAGGTTAAAGAGGCTTAAGGACATGTTTCTCAACACAGTATCTTATGATTCATCGTGCGGGCAGCACGTCCTTTAGAAGGGGACAGATTGTTCAATAAGGTCAGTAACCAGGGGTTGGGATCAAGCCTACAGGAGCATGGCAAGTCAGGCATTCTGTGCGCACAGCCAAGGCAGCGACACACAAAGGTGGGGAGTCGCTCAAATTCAGCTGAAATGGGCAGTTTCTCTTCTCTGCTTTCAAACACAGTGCTTCAAAACAGTCGAATGCCTTTGGTTCTTCGGTCATGATATATGCAGCCAGATTCTTAAGGTGTTTCATAACAGACAAACGTAACCGCGGATTTAGAAATGCCAGGTGTGTTTCAGTCTCTAGTTCCTGATCTGGTGTTTTGTTTTGCTTTGTTTTTGTTTTTGTTTTTTTTTTTTTGTTTTTTTCTCTTTGCTTCCCTTTCTTTTTTATGTAGCTTCCTGGAAGTTACATATGACAGCGCGACCCAAACCCCATCCCTCTGCCTAGAAAGGAATGGATGGGCCAATTTAAGCAATCACTGCTCCCCACGATTCATCCTCCCCCCACACACACCCCCAAAACCTTATTAACTCCCTGATAAGTTGTCTTGGACCCAAGAGAAGAAAGTTATTTCTGTCCATAAGTGTGTCCCTCCTTCCATCATCTACCAAGATTTACAGCTTGTCTGTTCTGTTTTTCTCTGAAATGCTAATGAAATGGTTCCCGACCTTCCTTCTGGGTCTGTTTTAAAACTATTTTTGTATTAGAATCCACAAAAGATGAAACCAATTTCCTCCTGTGACTTGTTAAGTCACGCTTAGATAACTACAAGTGTTTGAGGACACTGAGGCAGAACCCCCCCACTCAGAGTGAGCAGCAGAAAGCAGAGCCCCGAGCCGCCTGAGTCTAAACCCTGGACAGAAGAGCAGGACCTCAAGTTGTGCTTTAATTCCCAAAGAAGTGATCCTGGATTTTCCGGAAGACCATTAATGAATAGCTGGCTCCAGGAATTTAAAACCTCCTCAGATTACTATGCAGAAGAAGGCTTTCTGGGAAAAACAAAGCCATGCAATTGTGTGCTGTATGTGGCTAACCTCTATCCTAGGAGATTCGGTCCGAGCAGGTCTATTGATCACTGGGACAGGATGGAGCTGCTCAGTGACTGTCGATCATGCTAGAGACTTTGGAAATTAGTGTAAAGCCTACATAGGATGCAAACTGACAGTGGGGTCCTGAGCCATAAAGTCTACTCTACAATAAACTGTCCTTTTTCTTCACTGCATTCTACATGTTTTCAACAGAAGTTATGAGATCCAAGAGAGGAAGGGAGACCGAGACCCCAGTGATAGCCTGAACGTCGTGTCCAGGAGGTTCATGGTCTGGGAGTGATCTGTCAATTTATTCATGATTTTTGTTGTGTTTTTTTTTTTTTGGCTTTTTATTTTTGTTTTTATTGTTGCAGATTCTTGGAGCCTCTACTAGTTTCTAGTTGTTTCCCTCGGATCTTCTAGGACGGCTCCTTTACTATGAGAAGAAATAGGCAAGCCAGTTGAATTGCAAGGAAGCGCTAAGCAATCGATACTTACTTCTTCTGGGAAGCTGGACGGCATGGGGAGGCCCCAAGCTACTTCTTACTGTAAATACTTTGTATCATTTTATTAGGGTAAATATATAATTTCTTTGGAATTGAAAAGGCTATTTTAAAAAACTGTATGCAGATTAATTCTGGTTAAGTCAGTACCTGAGGAACAGCCTGGAAGGGGTGGGGGGTTATTAGTGAATGAGGTTTATTGCTTCTACTCCAACTGCCTGGAGGATCTTTGCAGTTTCTTGGTGCCCTCCAAGCATTCCAGGTTACCAAGCCTTTGAGTTTCCAACACATAGGGCATTACTGCACGTACATATGAGTGAAAACATTCTGCCTCTATTATTTAGTGGTGAACTGGTTAAACACAAGCACTGTATCTTATTTCAACATTTCAGTGTTATTTGCTCTGGAAAACTGCTTTCTCTTGTCATCACAAGAGAGGGCGCAGCGCCTCGGCTCTTCTCATATTATGCATGGCAAAATCTCAGTCAGAAATCGGGGGAAGCATCAATTATTAATTAGACATAAATTATTCCTAATCTACACACAATGCCTAAGCCCCAGTTCACAGGAATGCAAATTGTGCTTCAAAAGCAATATGTTAACAAGTCATTTGCCTTCAAAGGACAGGAGCCCAAGTTCAGTGTAAAATAGAACAAATATGCCAAGCCCATTTATTAGAACACGGTGATTGAAAGTGTATCCAGGGAGCCGAAGAAGTGTGATCGAATGCCCACATAGACACTTGCCCTCAGCTCAAACAAACATAAAAACTGATCTATCCATTGTGAGTATTTTTCAATGCTCCAAGAAAGATAAGTATTAGTTGGAAAACCGTACTGATATTTTCCGTACTATGAATACTTGAATATACAAGTTGATGGTGAATGTAAAGTCAGATTTTCCTCACTCTATTAGCATCAAAACTATCATAAAAATTAGAGAGACATACTGTGGCTATTATAAATGCTGGTCATCTCATAAAAGAGTCACATACTGCAGGGAGAACATGAAGCCCTCAGGCCCAACCACATAAAACGTGTGTCCTTCGCTACAGACTCCAATAGTTTAATGACCGTAGTTGCGATCTGAAGCTACTTTGGACTTAAGTGTCCTTCCGTAGGTCCCATATATATCAGTCCCACATATCTGTGTCACAGTTAATAAAGGAATCACCCACAACAGAGGAATATAACGTTACTCATTTCTGAAAGTATGTTTTTTTTGTTTTTTTTTTTTTTTTTCCTGATAAAAACCATTTCTACACATGTGGAATTCCCTTCAAATTCCAGGTCTCTGAAATGCTATACTTAAACATATTATTGTTAAAAAAAAAAACACCTTTAGAAAGAACAATTTGTTCTCTATCTTTACCACTTACTACAGATGCTTATTCTATGTAATGGCTCTAAGGATATGTTTTAAAGCTGTAAACCATTTTCTAAGAAATTCTCTCCAAAATCTGACCCTTAAGAGACTTTGATTGGGAAAAAAAATCACCACGTATTCCATAAATTCTGCAAACTAAACATCTGCTGGGCCGAAGGATGTTACTTTTCCCTAATCTCTCTCGTCTGCCCTTTCTCTCCAACACGATAGGTCATTTTCATTAGGCAGATTCCACGACACTTCTTCTGTGCATTCTCATGGCTCTGCTCTCCCGTGACACTGCCCTCCCTGTCCCCGTTTGGGCGCCGCTGAGCAGGCACAGGAGCCTGGGTTCCTTCTTGGAGCCTAGTTCTTTCAGCTGTGCTTCTTTTTCTGTCTTATATTCTGGTACTCCCTATCGTGCACTGTGGTGAGATGTGCTATCTAGCTGCCCAGTTTTGCCTCTTTCATTCTTTAAAAGACTTTCTTCACAAAATGAGGGAAGAAGTATGTTTGCATTCACTCACAACAGACCAACCTATTCAATCTTCAACTTGCTATTGTAATGTAAATGTATTGGTAACTGACTTCCAGCCTGAGCAGCTGGCTGTACTCCTCTCCAAATAAAAGGAATCACATTGGTAAGTTTAGGTAAATGAGCAAGGATATTGAATGCTGCACACCGTACCAGTATACCCAACAGAGCAGTGGGACATGAACATACGGCACTTGCCGTTTTCATGTTAAAATGGTACCTTGACTTCTTACTGCTGTTAATTTTTTTTCTTCCATACACAGCTTCCTCTCAGGACCCCATGGATAAAATTATGAATATAGCAGAGCAAGTTTGACATTGGTAAGCCTCTTGGCCATGATACTTTCCTAATGCTGTCGAAACTCACTATGCTAGTGCACACTGGACCCTGAGCAGACTCCCAAAGTAGTCGCATGTCTTCTAGCTCAGGAGGCTAGGGACACGGTGAAGTGTTTCAGCCATGCAGAATATGTTCTGAAAAATTCAATCATGAGGGTTTTTATTTAAAAAAAAAATAAACATTTTCTGTGTTATTACAACTATCTTATGAGAACAAAACATTGAAAAATTATTTGTGAACTTTTGTTCTAGAATCTGAAAATAGAAACTACTATCAATAAAATGCAAATATCAGTATGACCTAAATTTTCTTAACAGTAATTATATTTTGAATTAAATAAAACAATGACTAATACTTTCATGATTACTTACGCATCTTTTTAATTTTTTGTTAGACATCTAATCTTATACTGCAAGGAAGAATCTACAGAAATATTATTCTAAATAACACACCAGCAGTTAATATATAGAAAAAAGTCAAAGTGCAATTTGTACTTTGGAGTATAATTCATGTGGTAGTTTATCTATCTAACAGTGTAAGTCTCTCTGAAAATCCAGATTTAAAACCCTTTAGGGTTAATGAATTAAAACTGATGAAGAGAAATAGCTTATGCACACCACAAACAGCTTTCATGCATGAGTTCAAGTTCTCTGTGTGATCCAAAAAGATCTCAGTTAAGATGACATATTTAATGTTGACTTCTTTTCGAAGAGGCATGAGTGCATCATAGCAACATCATATCAACGAAGTTCTCTTATTATTTTAGATGTTCAAACAAAGATAACAGAAGTGGATATAACCTCCTTCCTGGCTATTTTCTAAGATTATTATGAATGCAGAGTGTTTCTAATAAAATTGTTGATTTCTGTTAAAAATATATAACAAGTCTTTAGTAGGAGAAAACGTAATTAGATAACTTTGAATGTAAAGGAAAATTTGATATTATAGCACTCATTAACAAACTTAAGGTATAATATCACTTCTGGCAAAACAACAGCTTTATAAATTCAATTTTTTTTTAATCTAGACAAAATCGTACCTTCCTTTTTGGGTAAATGCCAGACAAATGAAAGTTAGCGCACCCTAGGCTTATTTAGAAGGCCTGTCTTGGGTAACTAGTTGGGTCTTACACTGAATAACCGAATCTCTGTGAGAATCCCTGGAACTCAGAAACTAAGGGAAGCATCTTTGGGGCCATACTAAATAAAATGTCCAGATTCTGCTCACCATGTTCAACATCTAAACTGGAAACAGACAGAAAGTGTTCCTAGAACTTCATGTCTATAAGTTGTTTGCGGGATTTAAGCTGATTCTTCCAGGATGTCCACTGACTTGTTTTGTATTTTTAGGTTTTGATAGGTTCCACTTCCTGCACAGGTGAGGGTTGGAAGCTAGTGACGTCAAGAACTACCACCCTCACGAGAAAATGTCAACAAACAGAGAGCCCAGGGATCTCACCACAGACTCTTGAAATGCAACCCAAATCAGTAGATTTTAGGATTACTTGAGTCTCTAAAATCCTATTCAAAGAAAAATAGACTCCAGCGACAACCAACCTTAAAAATTCAGGCTTAGCTGGGTATGTGGTGCGGCCTGTAATTTCAGCTGCGAAGACAACTGACACAGGAAGAGTGCGAATCAAGGCCTGTCTGGACTACATAGCAAGTTCAGGAATAGCCTGAGCTACATAACAAGTTCAAGGCCAGCCTGGACAACTTAGATCCTGTCTCAAAACGAATTTTTGAAGAGTCTGTAAATTTACTTATGCGATAGTGTTCTGACCTCATATTTGTGAGACCTGGGATTCAACACACACATACACACACATACACACACACGTCTGTATAAGTCTGCTTCTACTACAAAATACCATAAATTGCTAATTTAAAGAGCAGAAATTGACTGACTCACAGTCCTCATGTCTAAGCAAAGTGCCTGCTGGTATAGCTCCATGAGAAGATAGGAAAGCTGTCTTTCTTGGGTGGAAGATGTCTGAGTCTCCATGGTCCTCATACAGACTTCTAGTTGTATATGTGTCTCAGAGAGAGGAAAATCTCTCTTCTTCCGCTTTCAGTAAAGCCACTAATCCCACAGTGAAGGCCACCCTATCCTACCAGAAAAGTTTTATCTTTGACAGTCATCATGGTAGGGATTAGAACTTGAGCATACAGACTTGGGTGAAGGAAACAAAGATATCCAGTCCATAACATATCATTCCAGAGTGAACAGATACTCAATAATAACCAATATAAAAATATTCCCACCAATTACTTAATAGTAACCCTGAAATCCAGTTCTTCCTGGCCTTTCAGACTGTTCTGGGAGGAGCTAGTTTGGATGCATGGGAAGTACTGACTGCCTCTGAGTAGAAAGTCACATTTTCCAAAGTGATTTTCAGAAAGAAAGTTCTATCATTTGCATGATTTAATTTTTTTAGAAAATGAAGATATCTCTTTTATAATAAGCAAAGTTGTCTTTTCCTGGTTCCTGTGATCTATGAGGTACTCAAGAAGCATGTGTATAATAAGGCCGCGTC